>CM023360.1:25965478-26230019 GCA_013282895.1 Eriosoma lanigerum
CCGGAAGCATCACATATGTTGTAATAAGTGTTCCGGTCGCGTGATGCGTTTCCGGTAGTTCAGTGTTTGATACATGCTTGCAGGTTATAGTCAAAACCGCATAAACAATTTCCGGGCCAACGTACTCACTGACTATTGCCACAACTGCTAACTCGTGAATCATATAAATTATAAATATCATATTTTATATTATTATTGTCTTATTTAAGTAAGTAGGCGTATGTAGTTGCCAAAAATATTTATAATATAGGTATAATTGCATAATATTATTAGTATACGTATATCGATTATTTGGGTGGTACATATATTATATTTTTAGTGTAGTGTGATACTTGTCACATACTAATAAATAGTGAACATATAATATTTGTCAAGGTTTTCGACAATAATTAAGTATACCAGTTTGCAGCTTAGTATACCTACTGACAATTAACTATAACTTCTGTGTTAAAAATTTTTTTTGAAATATTATTGTAATGTGAGTAATTTTGATAGGTATTATAACTACAAAATATAAAATAATATCTGTATTGGAATTTGATATTTCTTTATAGAGTTACTTTACTAGTTTTCACTCTAGGAGTCTAATAGGAAATCATAATATAATATGATCCATTTTTAACACATGAAGTCATGAAAACTAAAATTTAAATTTTGTAAAAAAAAATGCATTTAGAATTACATAACATTGTAATAAATAGGTATTAAACTTAAAAAAACATATTACCAATCATATCAATTTACACGTCCAAGATGTAGTTGTACGTAATCAGGAGCTGATTGGGAAAATATTTTGGTGCGGGAAAAATGTATATAGATATATCAGTGTGTGAATTCATTTTCATGGATACAAAATTACAAAAAAAAATTAATTTTTTCTAACGAAAAGTAACAATTAATTATTATTATATTTTTATTTGTGTATAATAATATAATATATCATCTACTTTTAATTTTATTTGAATGTTTAAATAATAACTGTGAAATATACTGTGAAAACTCTTGTTAAAAATAGCCATTAGGAAACATGCACGGGGTGTATGCGAATATGATACTAAGAAAATACACGCAATTCTTTGTTTTGTTGACGCCTGAGGAAGTATGTGTCAAATAAGCAAGTGATAGAAAGTCAATTTTTAAGGAAAATATTGCCTGTGGTATTTATATACGCGGTTCTTTAGGCGTCAACCAAACGAAACTTCCGCGTTCAATATCGTATTTGTAAACCCACTATTTATGTCCTGTTTTTATTTTTAACAACTTTTCTCCACGATTTTAGATTTTAAAATATCAATAATTTCGTCAATGTAAAAAATAATTATTACAATGCACTATTGATCAATGCTCGTATAGTGCATTCAGTTTACTGTTACGAATAATCTGTGTATTTTCCGTTAAAATAATTTTGAATTGCCCATAGTAATAACATAAGTAACTACAGTAATCAGTAGTTATAAAAGCTACGTAAGTAGCTGAATTTGGCGAACACATTTTAACATTCAATGGTAGTGATTTATTTTGTGAGATTTATGAAATAAAGTTTCTTCAATGCTGTCCATTTTCAAAAATCTACAGGGGATTTTTATGCATAGACTATGGACATGCAGAAAAATTAATAAGATATTGTATTTTGGTTACAATTTATTATAAAATAATATTATACAAAGAATCCAGGGTCCCCCCTGCTCCCTCAATTAACAATAGACGCCAATGTTTCTTAGTGTACATAAATATGGCTGATTACCGTCATTCGTTTGTATTTGAAAATTTATCAACATTGACATCTCTGATTGCTAATTCGTAAACATTCATTTATCTACATTATTTTTATTTTTATTTCAATTTAAAATTTTTTTTTAATTCTTTAACATTTTTAAAAATTATTAAAGTATTATTGATTATCAGTTTTTTATATTAAATAAATACCATTAGTTATATTAAAAACAAAATTGTAATATATGGTAGATTTGTTTCGTATCAATATAATATACCTATTTACATGTGTTGGACTGGCTAAAAAGGTCTATACCGTGCAATTTAATTTTATAGGCCTATTAAATATAACTACTGTTTTGATCGTTGATACACCAATTTTGACTTTTCCTCATTATTATTAATTTTAATGTATCACCATTGATTATAGAATAGTCTATTCTATAATCAATGGTATTACCTATCAAAAAATATAAATATTATTATGTATACAATAATCTCATATTTTATGATTTCATTTTAAAAATATCAGTTCAAAAAGGCCCGACACAGTTAGGTGTGATCACACGTTTTCACCATACGTCCTTAGGCCAGTCTGATCTGCCTATACATCATATAAAATAAAGGTTATATTTTAGCACATATTTCAGTAATTTTAAGCGCATACATAGTAAGCTTCCGGGCGCCAATAATGACGTAAAAGTGTACATAATGGAATTAATTGCTAAATATAAAATTACAATTAATATGTTATTAATGAATATAATTATTATACACAAAACTATAGAATTTTGTATAAATTAAATAAAATGAACGGTTTTAACATAGATTAAATATATTAGTATATATTTTAATCTATGGACTTATAATTATAAGAATATAGCTAGCGGGCTATGTACCGAAAACCGAATACTGCTACAATTATATAGTATTCACTAGGTACGTACTAAAGACTAAAGTAGGTACTTTTAATGAAATTTTTAATATATACATATTATGTACAATGTTGTATCTTGTACGTCTATCATTAACCAACAACGTCGACAACCATTAGAAAATCGCGGATCGGTCGTGTTTTGGCTAACTATACTCAGTAGTAATTTTCTATAAATAAGTATTAAGTAGGTATACTATATATACATTCTATATTATTATATTCTATATTCTGTATTTTAAAATATTAAAATATATTAGATAATATTGTAAAAAGTATTAAGTACTTTATTAGTACTTAATTTCTATGAATCAGTCCATCGGGAGAACTCCAGAATCCCCGGTGGGCCAACCACCCCTGTAACACAATCAATTAATTATAATTATTATTTGGTATTTATTATTATATTAGTTAATATATTATTTAGATTATATTGTAGTTTATATTTAGAATGTATTGTAGATCCATAGAGGGAGCTAGTAGTCATTAAAAACAAACGAGATGCTATGACGTCAGGGACCACCCATTTATTATCATGATAGTGGTCGTGTTATTTTATCAGTCACTACTCCACTAGCCAGTCAACAGTTTTGTGTGTTTGTTCTGTCTCATAAAGTCATAACTTAATTTTTTCTCTGTAGTTATTACTTTTATAGTTTTGAATTTTGTTGCTTTCGAAAATTATAATTTTCTGTATTTGAATTTATCTATAAATTGTATTACATTAATAAAACACATAAATGCTTGATATTTATGATCGGAGACGATTAGTATTATAACGATTTTATATTATTTAACGCTGCAAAAGCAATTGTGATTATTAAACGATAATTACGTTTTAAAATTATGTTCAAACGTCAATTAAATATTGAACTCTATAGCAACTTCGTATGTGCGTCAAACAGTAATATTTAATCAGCAGGCAAACCGAACGAAAAATTGAATATGTCATTCATGATGGCTGATCGTCTGCCTGTACCCAAATTGTCTACATATATTTCGGCTACTGTATTATCTATATCAGCAGCCACATATTATTCAGTCAAATACAGCGTCGATGCATCACGAGAATCAAACTCCTTAGTCCAGACGGACGAAGATTCGACAAAAACCGACCCGATGGATATTTATTACGAACAAATGCTCAATGCGTTAGCGTTTATGTTACAAGATCCACTATGCTTTTTGGTAAGTTTTGTGTTGTGCATTTGAAAATACCTATCTATAATTAACAATTTACCATATAATTTATACGCTAAAAATGCACATAAATTGTATCAAGTTTCAAATAACAAATGTTCTAATATAATAATATCTAGACGGCTAAACATGTAGATCATAGGTACTTGAAAATGTTGCTTCAACTATAACTCATAAGTTAAATATTTTTTTTATACAATATTACATTACTTATTAAACATAATATTATATTATATTATTTCATTGAATAGTTTAAATTCCCCCCATTTTTATAAAAAAAAATTATAAAAATAATGTAAAACTGAGCAAGAATATAATATAAACACTACCCATTTAACCATAACCATAACCTAAATTTACTTTATGACCCTGTTCATTAAATTAAATACATTTATTATAATTTTAATATTATAGGTACCTCATATTTTTATTAATAAATCAAATTTATTTAGGCATATTTTATGGTTTATTTTTATAAATTCTTAAGTGCTCAATTATTTATTTAATTATATCACAAATTTAGATTTATGATTAATGATTATTGAAATATGCTATAATAGATTGGAATATTGGATAATAATACAATAACAGTAACTACTGTTTATAAGTTATAAAATATACCTATATGATTTTGAATTATAGTGTTGTGTTTTATATACATATATGGCTATATAGTATTATTATATATTCAATAATACAATAGGTATACCTATTCAATTTAGTGTTTGTTATTTGTAGAAATAGATGTTTACAGGATTATGTAGTTAAAATTAGATATGATTAAAATCATTTACATTAGATTTTAGAGCCCACATATATACCTTTATTTTGTTTGATATTACAAATATATTTATACCTTTAGATTGGTAATAAATAATAATTAAGGTTTTATAGCAATATTAAGTTTTAGCATTGATTATAAAATAGACTATTCTGTAATCAATGGTTATAGTTGGTTTCTGATATTCAACTACAAGTTTTAATTTATTTTGTATACATACATCAACATTATACCTTGACACCTTGTTGTGTAAATATTTATGCGAGTTGTTATTCTTCGAAATTTATAAACTATAAAACAAAGTTGTAATGGACATATCTAATTAATGTTTTTGTCTAATGCAATGCATATTGAAAAAAGACAAATGCATAAATCAATAAATATGTAAAATGTTTTATTTTATGTAAACGTTGAATATAATACGTATATTATTATATATTATCTGTTTACGTCCGTTATACAGTTTTATTGAATATAGTTTTATATTAATTAAATAGTATTTATAAAAAAAATTATTCTTATTCTAATTAGGATGTTATAATAAATTACTTCACACCTTTACAGCAGCCCCTATTTTTTTAAATACAAATTCGTGCTACACATTTTGAATGTATTTACATTAAAATCGAGATTAAAATTATACAAAAACGTATAAAAAACGAGAGATGATGTACGCCTTATTCCATATTATTATAATTGGAATGAATTATCTAGAATTTTTTGTAAAATATGATCAAGTGATAATATTATTTTTGTTATAATAGATTATAAATATTTTTCTTATTAAAAATAATCAAATAATCGTGTATTCTTTGTTGAACAAACATTTAATTTTTAATAAAAAATAATATAATTAATAGCTGAATCTAAATTTATGTAGGTAGAATATACTTGTTATTATACTTATTAAACTCTTTTAAAACCATAATTGTGACTAGTATGAATCAGTATATATTTAATATATATGCATAACTATTGGAATTTCCTAATATTTTTATTAAATAAAGATTTTGTAACTGTACCTAACTGAATTTGTATTCGTGTAGAAAAAACTATGAAATTATAAAAAGTTAATAATATTTTCTATTATAAACTATTAAATAACTAATTGGTATACACAAATTTCTTATTTGTATTACTTTCCACCTAAAGAAAATAATAATATTTTCAAATTCACTAATTTAGTAAAATAAATCTGAAAATTAATTTATAACAATGTTAAAAATACTATAGATTAAAAATTAAATTTGTTAAATTATTGATTATAGGATTAATGTGTTTAGTTTTTTTACTTATATGCTTCCAAATTTCGTTTTTATTGTGTTTTTTTTTTTTTAATTTACTATTATGAAGATTGAGGAAATATACTATTTCTCAGTTATCTATATATTTAAATATAAATTATATGTTTTGATTTTGTTTGACCAACTTGATGACCTTAGAAACTATTTTTTTCCGTGTCTAGTAACAAAATAATCAGTTACAGAAGGACAGTAATAATAAAACAAGTAAATATTTGTAAACCTCTAAAATCAGTACTTATTATAATATTATAGTTAATACTGTTTTATATATATAGTAATAACCTGTTTTGTATTATTAACTTAAGAATAAGAGTATTGCCAAAATACTATTTTTAAATGATAGTGTTAAAAGACCTATTTCTATATATTGTGCTTACAGATTGAATTAATTAAAACAAATAAATTAATGAGAATGAGATTGAGATATGTTTAAGACCATTTGAGTTCCTCAATTTTTATAAATTTAGACCTAACTGAAATTGTTTTTTAAAAAATGTGAATATTTAAAAATATTGAACAATGGGTAGTGCTCGTTAGAATATAAAATCTGTTTTATTTTTTTATTTAGATAATCAACAATTTGTGATATAATTTCAGACGAAAAATTAATAAATGAAAAACAAGTAGATATAATGAGAAATTTAATTATAAATGCAAATTTCGTTATATACCAATCCACTAGTAAAGCAATTATCATCCACAAAACTCCCTGAAAACGTTCCCAGTAGATTAAAAACACAATGGCCTAGAGAGCCACTGAAGCAATAAAATAACAAACAAATTTAAAATAACATTTTCTAGTTAGGTGGCACTGCTGGGAGCCTTCCTGTAAATTTCAATCTAAAATCATAGTTAATTCCCAGACTTACTTATTATTCAATATTCATATTATGTATAGATTGTAAATATTATATTTTTATTTTAAATTAAGAATTGTATATTAAAAGATTATATTATATTGAATCAACCGGTATAAATGTATGATGGAAGTTACAAATGGATTGATAATTACATACAGTTATTCAGTGGCGGCGTGAACTTTTTTTTTTAATGACGCTACACGTTTTTTTCAACCCGTTTTATTGACAATTTTGTTCTCATACAAAATACTAAATTACTAAATAATAACTAATAACAATAATCTTAATCCTAACCTGACTTACCCACCCTTATTTTAAATGACGCAACTGCGTAATTATAACACTGTTCACGCCGCTGTAGGTATTTACTATTTAGCATTTTAGTAGTAATATTATGCTTGGCTCATGATATAATAATAAATCTTTATGTTTATGGGCTCATGGGTGAAGAGATATGGTGGATCACGCTTATTAATTAATAATATTTATTATTATCTTGTTAAAATGTTTTTCTACTACATAACTTATGACATTATGATGGCACCTACTTATTGTACATGCAAACTGCAAAGCATACACACATAATCGATTAACGTAGGCGTTTAATATTATTTTCATAAAAGAAAACGAGAAGGTCGATTTAGGACATTCCTACTTCGTCCTTTTGGTGCTCGGAGAAATTAGTGGTCTATTATAATTAAGATTTGAATGCAATAATATTGCATTAGAAAATACGATTCTGAGCGAAACTCAATATATTATACTGATGGGTCGTTCCATAAGTTTACCATGTGTGTAAACTACCTATGAGTAAAAGAAATAAGCTAAATAAACTACCATCTAGATACAATTTTCTATCGAAAACATACCCTATTTGTGATAATCGAACCATTTCTACCCTAGAAAGTGTCTTCTTCATACATAAAAAGAAAAAAATCATAAAATTCAATTACACTAAAAGTATTCAAATTTTAGAAGCTTATAAAAAAATTGACTTACAATTTTCAACATATTTTGGAAATTGATAAAGTATTACATGAGTAGGCCTCTATAAAATTTTCAAACCGTTAAACCCAAAATTGCAGGTAATCATAAACTATAGAAAAAATTTAAAATCTCTATACTTAGTTAGAAAATCAACTCATCGTTTCCAATTTTTTTTCTAATGACGAAAACCTATGTCAATGCTCAAAAATATTTTCAAGTTCCTACAATCAAAATTCAATTAATTATCATGAAATAAAACAAATTTAAATAACAGAAACAGAACTTTGCCGATTTTCCACCATTTTTCGGAGTTTTTCTTCTTTTAAATAAAGTACCAACTATATTTTTATAGATGCAATTTGTTACCGAAAGCTTACCCTATTTGTGGTAATCAGACCATTATTTCTACCCAAAAAAGTATTTTCATGTATAAAAAAAAAATCTCGCATCTCAGATTTTAAAATGTTTATTATATTACCTATATTAAGTTTATTTTTACCTGTTGCCCAAGAAGTACACAGTATAGACTATATATACTATTATTATAGTGATACAATTGGTTTTCAATATTTTTTGTGTAAACATGTGTTACGTAATATTAATAGCATTATTACTTATTATCCATCAGTGGCGCCGAAATACTTTTAAAATACTAGGGCAAAATAATAATAATTTAAACAACCACCTACCCATCCAAAATATTTTAATTATTATTTTAGTGCATACTGAATAGGTACAGTGTACAACTTGTTTTCATATTAGCTATTTAAAGTATACTCGTATACAATTATAATACCAATACTATTATTATTAATTATTTTAATTAATTATTATATTATTATAGTATGATCTTTATAATTAATGCATTATATTTTCACTAGTAAACCACATTACCACCACCACCTAAAAATTGTGTAGGGCATTTGCCCGACTTATACATGGCTTTCGGCGCCACTGTTAGCCATTAGGTATATCATACATTTGTACATTACACGTTATAATTTTACATATATTATACAAGATGATCAGAATTTATTGTTAAATAATGGTGTGAATTACAAACGTTCTATTATATTAATTGTAACATTATATTATGATCATCTTCTATATTTTCTTTATCTTATATTCTTATGAATAATTATAAATTATTTACAACTAAACAATAACACATTTTTATTTATCAGATATTATGTACAGGAATAGTTCGGAATTTTATTATAAATTATTTAATTTAATTAGACAATGTTATTTAATTTTGTTAAATTATATGAGTAACATGTTTAGATGGGTATTGAAATATAAATATTGTGTTTTTAAGAAATATTCGGGAAAACTAGACCTTTCCCTCATTGAGTATTTGAGTACCCAATTGATTATTCTGTTTTTTTTTTTTTATCATAACACTCTTAGATGTTGTAAATTTATTTGGATGTAATTATTTTTAATTATTAATTACGTATACCTAAACTAAACTAAAATTATAATTTTTCTTTTATTTCCTAGTTCTATATTTCATTCTAAAATGAATGATAGGACATAGGACATAGGACTTAAATCCTTATGATATAAAACTGTCTACAGAGTATGGGAACCACAGTGGGACACATAGTAGAACTATTATTATTATTATTATTATTATTATTTTTATAAATAGCAGATTTTATAAGTTTATACTTTTATAGGCCAGGCTATAAATCTGTAATTATAATATTTTACAAATAAATTATACATTAACTTATCCTTAACTTTCATTCTCGTTTTGTTCTTAACACTATAATAAATTTATAGTATAAACAGTGCCGGATTGGGTAAATTTGGCCCACCGAGATATCAATATTTTACCGGCTCATATTTTATAATTTTATCTTTTAAACGTATATATAGCTAAATTGTTTATAGTATTTCTATCAAATTTTATTTTGAAATAAAATACAATTGGGGTGTAACATTAAAATCTTTATTTTTATTTTACTTTTTAAACACGCTTCTTATGTATTTTTCTACCGTCCCATGGAGATTTTTTCAGTATATCACCAGTCCAATCCGAGTCTGAATATAAACAATAACAATATTTAATTATTTTAAATAAAGTCAAATTACTATTAATAGTTTTACTTTCTGTTAACAGCTATAAAGAACTAATTATGTATTATGTATTAATAAGTTTAATGGTGTAGTGTAGTTATAGTAGTAACTATTGTTTATTAATTATTATATAATGGTTTTAAAATTTAATTATATATTATATAATAGCCCTCCCTGAGGGTTAAATACAATATAATGGTAATTACAAATGTACAACCAATATTTAATTGGGCATACTACTATGTATTTATAAATATAAATTTATTTTATCTATTAATTAGCTATTGGTTATTGTCTATTATGTACTAGTAGTATGTAAATGAATATCTATTAAATTATATCTCATAACCTCATGATTTAAATATTTTCTATATATATATATTAAATATCCATGGTCTTAACAAGGTAAGGCTTTGGAGGGCTAAGCTCTATCTAAATCATTAATAGCTATCCTTAATTTAAATTTAGGTATACAATTAATATAGTACAATAATTAAATACAAATATCTATATATTATTATTATTAAAATCAATAATACGTAATACAAGTAAAAGTTAAATATCTACAACAGTATAGTATTGTAATATTTATAGTATTTATAATCAATGATATAAATTATAGCAGTGGATCATAAATTGTTTTATTCAAGCTTCTCTAATATAGAAAAGTGTTGTTACATCTCCCATGGGTAATATATTAACATAGGTTAACATTTATTTAATATTCAATACTTAAATAATATTAATTACACATATAATTACTTTTATATAATATTCACCTTGTGCCTCCCCTGTAAAGTGTTAGGCCTCCCAAGATAGGCGTGCTGTTCAGGTCTCTAAAATAAGCCTACCAATATTCTATAGAATAAAATTTAATTTTTATTTTATGATTTGAGTCAACTTTTTAAATCCAATTATATACTCTGAATCAAAAATAGTAATGTAATAATTTTATTGCAACAGTTAATTTTTAAAATATATAATTAATTTTTATAGCACAAGAAAAATATGTACTTACATATTTCTATTAGTTATGGTATAATATTTTTAATATTAAATAAAGAAATTATTCATAAAACATTATCGTTTGTGTGAAATAATTAAATTCTATAATTTTTTATAAATTTGTCAAGTGCTCATAATGTCATACTTTTATTATTATTGTATTCAATTATTACATACTTTTAGATTTTAAATGTTATTATATATATATAATAAATTAGTAATAATAATAACTTAATAAGAGTGTAGTTACTAAAAATAAATATTATTTTAAAGTTTTTAACAATTTACCATGTACCTAATATCAACAATTCATACATTAAAATTTATAAGTCATGGAATTATATATATTCCTATAAATGATTGAAATAGAGGGAGGCATCAAGTGTTTTGTATGACTAGAGGACACTGATGAGGAAAGGTAGATATTATATGGTCGTATATAGATATACCATCGAATAAAATATAATATCAGTACTCCTATATTAATATATATTTTATTAATCAATTACTATATTGATAAATTGGTAGAACAAATTATAATAAATAATATTTTTTAAATAAACTATTTGCGTCAATAATATATTTTGGGATAGCTCATCTAGCATCTTAAAAAAATATTTGTTTATCTTGAATTTATATATTTCAATATAATTAAAAATAAAATAATAAAGTTGAATAAAAACTGCATTAATTAACTTTTAAATGATATTGTAGTCATGAATATAACATATTATATTAGATTATATATAATATTAAAATATTTTTTATTTTTTGTGTTAATTTATGTACATATAATTTATAGACTTAATACTAATTGCTAATATTTAATAAGTAATAATTAATCATTTTTTACAGGTCCTTTGTAATGGTGCAATATGCATTATAGTAATGATAGGTGCAGTTATACAGTCACTTGTTCTTGGTAACCTAAGACCAGTAGAACATGTACAATTTCGTGAACGTTTATGGAATTGGGTGATTTATAAATTTATATTTATGTTCATTATTCTTAAAGCTTATACTATGGACAAAGTAGCTCTTTGGCTATTTTGGTATTCTACTCTAGGATTTCTTCATTTGATGACCAGTTTATGTAAAGATCGTTTTGAATATGTAAGTATTATTTTTTGTTACCTAATAATTAATATACAATTATCATACTATTTAAATAAAATATTATGATTTAACATTACTTGATTTATTTATACTTTAACATTTAACTTATAAAAATAACAATTATAGACTTATAGTTACAACTAATGATATAATTGAAAAAAGTATTTTGGTAGGGGGGAAGGTGTTCGCTTCAATTTTTTTAGTTCATTAGGTGGCGTACAACTATAATTATTTCATTGTTATTGTTTTTTTAATAAATAAATGTATAAAATATTATTAATTAATCAATTTAATAATAATAACATTTTTATTATTTGAAAATTTTCTGGGGGTCCAGACTTCAGATCTTTGGACCCTCACTCTCTTTAAAAAAATAATTTGATCCTTATATAATACCAATGATATCTATTATGAAATAAGTAAATTTACATTTTTATAATAAAAAATATTTTATATCTTATGGCAATTAATTTTTGATTTTTTCTTTTCTTGAATATAATTTTTTACTAGGTAGCTAAACTCAATTTATCATATAATATGAAGTGTATGTTTTGCATGGGTAGATAAATATTTTTTTCAAACATTTTTTTTTTTCTAATTATCATCAAACATATTATTGGTATAACCATTGATTAGAGTATAATAATATATATATATATATTTTGTTTACAAAAAACATTTTATAACATTTTATTCAAAAATAGACTATAATTTAATTTTCTATAATCAAATATTTATTTGAATGTAATAATTGTTTTATTACAATACCTGTGTTTGTCCAGTCTAGTGTCCATACTACATATACTTTCATACAGTGTTTTGACAATATAGTGTCAATATGTAAATAAATGAATGACATTGATTCATTAAAATTTTAACACATATTTTTTTTATTATTAGTATGTTACTTATATAGAATCAACCAACCTTCAAATAATTTCAAATGAGTTTATTAAAAAAAAGTATTTTTAAATACACATTAAATTATTACAACATTTTTCCTTGATAATATACATAATAATTTAAATGTTATGGATACGTGATTATATACATATATACATTATACATATTGGTATAATCAAAAATTCATTTTACTAACAGCTCATTTAGATTTCTATAAAAATTTCTAACAAATTCAGAACTTTAATTAAGTATAGGTATCTTTTGTATAATATATTATATAATTTGTATCTACACAATAGTAGATTTAGGCTTTAACTTATTTAATTATTTGTCAAAAATAAAAACACATTTTGAAAACAACAAGTTTGTGAATCATTACTATTTAAAGTTGCCTAAAGATAAAAAGAAATGAATATAAATAAGTAAATAGGTAATTTTGAATTTAAAATTTGAAATATATTACTTTATGGTTATTAATCATTAACTATTTAATTGCTATAATATAAATGATTTTGGTTTCAATGTTTTATTTTACTTTTTCATTAAATTTCGGAACAATTTTAATTATTTAGCTGCTATTGATTCAGTTTTATCTATAAGTAAAATATTTATAATTGATATTTTTGAATTTTTTTATTTTTAACAAAAATAATAATAATACATACCTACTTATATTATATATTTTATATACTTTTATAATATTATAATTATTACTATTAAATGTTAATTTACTAGCTTATTTGTTGGTTTAATTAGTATTTAATAAAAGTAATCATTAAAAAATCCAAGTAAAACAACCTAATATGGTTATATATACCCACAAAATTACAATAAAATTTGTTTTTCATTTAATCATTTATAATGCAAATCAAGTTGTAGTATAATAATATAAATTAATGCTCATTATAATATATAATGGTGTTTGACTAGTGATTTATAAATATATAATTGTATATAAATGTATAATGTATTTTATGTAAATAATAATAATAATTATAAGAGTAGAATAACTGGATTATGATAGAGTAGAATTTGATTTTTCTACTATAGATTATTTAACTTATAGAATAGAAACAACTTAGTAATTAATAATTTGTTTTGCATATTATGTTAACTGTCAATGACTTATTTGAATTTTAAAATATATTTTCTCTAACAAATAAATTACTCATCAATCATCAAATATAAATAACTAAATTGTTAAATCTGTACAGTTTTTTTTTCAAAATATATTCAATATTTATAATGACATTTTTATTGAGATAAAAGTATTTATAATGTGATATCCCATATATTGTCTTTATAAAATAATTTAACAGAGTTCTATTTTTAATTGTAAATTTTACTTATGCATTGAATTCAGTTGCTGGCATATATATAGATAATTTTAAATTTTAAATGAGTATATTCTTAACCTTTGAACCGATAATAATAAAAAGAAAAACGATTATTTAGTTATATGAATTTATCTATATGTGGTGAAACAATTTATTTTATTGTAAATAAATGTATGAAGTATGAAATTATAATTTATTAGAATATTTTATAATAATTATAAACATATTTGATTTCATAACACTATTAATATTATGAATTGTAAATTATTCTAATTTTGATTGAAATTAAGTTAATAAGGTATATAAAATATATAGAATATGTATATATAACTAACTATAAATTATATCAAAAAATTATTGTTTTTAATTATTATATTACATTTAAATAGGTTGTTATTTAATAATTTTGATTACAAATACAAAAAATTTGAACTATTATAATATGTAAAAATTAGCAAAAATTAAATGAAAGAAAAGCCAATGTCCTTTAAATAACTTACAATGGTTTCAAATTATGTTTTAAACTATAATTATTAGAACTTTGTATAAGACATAAATATATTTATTTCATATAGTATTTTATTATTAGTAATATTAGTAATCTAAATTAATATTTTAAATTTATTTGAGAAAATATTAAAGCCTTTAGTGTATTTACAATTATTGTTATTTTCAAAAATGACTTTTAATGCTAAATAATATAATATAAGTATGAAGTGGCAGCGTGAAAAGTGTGTATTTGAATAGCAAGAAAAAAATTGATGTGTGAGTGGTTTTGGTAGGTTAATAATTTAATTGTTTCTGCATTTATAAATAGTCTTGAAAACATGTGTACTTACTAATAAAGTATCCAAAACATTGTTATTGAAAGATTAAACTGGGTAGATGTATAGGTTATATGTAAGATTTATAATTTGAGGGAACAACGACTTTGCATTGCCACGGTGAGTATACATGAAATAAACAAAATATTAATTTGTATTAGTTGTACTTTCATAAACATAAAAAAAAATTATAGAATGTTTAACTTATAATTATAAAATATTTCAAGTTTATAGTATTTTAAATTATATTTTTGGTTTAGATGTGGATGTCTATGGGTACTGGAACTAGAGTCAATTGGAAATATATTCATATGTCCATACTCCTATCAATTGGATTTATATTTTCTTTATTATTATTAAAATTTGCAATTCTTGTAGGCCTTACATTATCAAAACATATATTTGCATTTATGGTTTTTGAGGTAATAATTTTTTTTTTTTTTATACAAACAATTATATTATCATTTGTATTTTTTACAGTGCTTGATGTTAAATGGGAGTATAGTTCACATATTCATTCGACATTATATACAACTTTTTCATTGTAACTCTATAAATCATACAACAAGTCCTAATATATTTATCTATTATGCTGAGTTAGGTTTTGACTTGGGTATACGTATTATGGAAATTCTTCATTACTCACATGCAATTATATGGACTAGTTCATATTTAACAATGGCTGGTTTTGTAATATTTATGCATATGAGACAATTAATTAGTGATATACAAAAAAGAATACAAAAACATAACAACTTTGTTTGGGTGTATTCACATTTAGAAAAAAAGTAAGTGTTGTGTATGTAAATAAAATATAATGTTATTTATATTAATAAAATTTATTAGATCTATTATTATTAAAATTAATTTAAATAATAAATACATATTATACTTATATGTAACATTTTATTTGTAATTAATTATATATTCAAAATTATTATTTTTAATATTTTATTTACCTATCCTAACCTTTTTTTTTATTACATTTGGGAATAGAAGATTGGTCGTAGGACAAACATTAGTCAATTTACCCCCTAGTTATCATTGTTTATTAGATGTGTACAATTTTACATCGGAGGGATACAGAGAGGCCATGTCCTTTCTAGTTTGCTATTCGACACACAAAATAAGTACCTTAAATGTGGTATTAAATTTTGCCTCTTTTCTTCCATTTCTTTTTTGCTCATGACTTTGTGGATACATCCACTAATGATGTCCCAGGGCATTTGACTAAATAACATAACCTATGCTAACCTATCTCAAAATGATTGCTGTGTATTAAATACTTGTGGGACGACCAGAATTTAACATAACATAAGGGGTGCTTAGTTAAATATTAAAAGATTCACAATTTTAAAGGACATGATATAGTATATAAATATAGTGAATAACTATGTAATTATATATTTAAATACAGTTTATGAGGTTGAAGGTTTGGGAATTCAGAATAATATTTCCATAAATTTATTATAAATATATTTTGTGATACTTGTTAGTTGATATTATTAAAAAAAAAAAAAAAATATTCTAGTAGTTATAAATAATATTGATTCACTAGTTATAATATAAATAATTTATGATCAAAATAAATCAATTTTAGATTCTGAGCGAAGCAAAGAATGTATTGGTTTTACAATAATGTATGCTTTTTTCTGTCTATGAAGACACTTTTTCGGGTAGGAAAAATTGGTCCGATTACTATTAGGGTATGTTTTCGAATGATAATTTTGTTTAGTTAGTTATTTATTTAGGTCATTTTTTTAAAATTCTAAATATTATTTAATGAAACGGGAAAAACAGGAGGAAACAGCAAAATTTGTTGAATCTAATTTTTTGACTTTAATTTCATTATTTTATGACAAATAATTTTTCTGTTGAATTTTATTTGATAAATAAAGAAGGTTTAAAAAAACAAATATCATTAGTATATTGTTTATCTGACTGAGTTTTAATATTATTACATTCAAATCTTAACTATAGTATTAGACAACATTCTACCACTAATTTCTCCAAGAATCGCACATAATCGACTACCAGCTTTTTTTTATTTGCTAAAATTACAATTCTATTTTGTAATAATACAATAATATGACATAATATACAATATGTTATTATAGTGATATTATATTAAGGTTATTAGAACATACTTTGAATAACATCAATATTGATTATATATAACTGTATAGCTATATATAATCAATTATAGTAATTACAAAATAATCAATAAATGTAAAAAAAAATTACACTTGAAATTCTAATGTATAAATAATATAGTTTTTTGGTATTTTAATGATTTAATTTAAATAAATAACTTAATTATAATTTTGTTTATTATTATTTAAAAAATTATGTTATATTAACATTTAATAATTAAATGCACGTTAATTAATTATATTTTTTAGTTATCCTATGGCTACTATTGAAGAATTGGATACGAACTGTGATAATTGTGCTATATGCTGGGAAAAAATGGATTCAGCTAGAAAATTACCATGTGGTCATTTATTTCATAATGGATGTTTACAATCCTGGATGGAACAAGAACCATCATGTCCTACATGCAGATTATCATTAACATTAGGTCATAATCAAAATATGCCAATGAATTCAACTAATAATGTTGGTCCAGATACACTTGGTACACACGCTCATACTCCTCATCATTTTTTCCATTTTGATGGTAAATTTAATTTAAATTAATTTATAAAAAAATATACTAATGATAATATACTAGACACATGTTTTGCCATTTTTTTTTTTTTATAATTACAATTTTTAATTCTTATAGTTTTTTTTTTTATTTTCATTTGTTATAATAACTAAAATGTATTCTAGTATAGATACTACATAAGCAAATGTACTTTTAAAAAGACAATTAAACAATTTTAACTTTTAAATAGAACATACATTTCTTCTGTAATAGATCTTTGATTAAACAATAATTTAATATTAATTTTAGGAATACATATTATTTCATAATTCAACTTAAAATTTTTGTTAAATTACTTATATATCTATTTCTAGGCTCAAGATATCTGTCTTGGTTACCAAGTTTTTCTGTTGAAGTAACTCATACTCTAAGACCTACAAATCAAATACATACTTCTCAATTGGAAACAATGGCCCGACAAGTTAGATATTTTATTTTAAGCTATTATTTAAATGAATGACATATGTGTTAAATTTATTTATTAGGTTCTACAATTATTTCCTTATTTTACAATGCACATGATAATTGAAGATTTATTAATTACCTGTTCTGTTGACTTAACGATTGACAACATATTAGAAGGTAGATTGGTTGCACCTGTTCAACAGTTTATTGAGGAAGAACCTATTATTGTTGAAACGGCTCCAACGGTGAACAACATTGAACAATTTATTAACACGCCTACAACTAGGTAATTGTGAACATAGAATTCTATAATCATATACTTTATTCTAATTGTTTTGTGTATGTCATAATTAGTTTTGAAATGAGATCAGACCACCTTGATATGACCATATATTAAATATACTAAATACTAAATAGTATATTTAATCTATATGTCTAATTTGCTATTAAGTTATCTATATTTTATACAAGAGTAACTTTATGAGTAGAAATGTTTGAACTGAAACAAGTTTTGGTCTACCTAGTTTATTCTTAATTGTAATATTTATATGTAGAAGTTTTTACATGATATAGTATAAACAGTGCTCGAAATGGAAAATTTTACGATCCGGAACGCTATAAAATTAATTAAAGCCATAAACAGCACCAAATTTTAGAGGACCAAGCTCTTCCAAATTTGACACCAATATTTATATAATTAAAGTATTAGGTAGTCCCTATTTTAAAAATTTCTATTTTGTAAGTAGTTAAATTTTTTTGATTGTAATGTTTTAGAAAAAATATGTTTTGCCTACATAAATTGAAAGAAACAAATCACTTTATTATTTCATTAAAGTATTAAAATTATTAAATATCATCACTAATTAGAAATTAACTAGAAAAAGGCTTATATAACGAACAGGAACAGTATGAAGGACGACATGATGAACCGGTGCGTTCCGGTCCATTCTGAGCACTGAATATAAAATTATTTATAATGTGAATATTATATAATATAATTATTTGTTTTAGCTGTAATACAAATCTTAGCGAACCTGTAACAGATGATCTTGTGAGTATGGGCAGCCAATTTTCTAAGTCACCTGATGAAAGAGAAAATATGTTAAGAGTAAGAAAACAGGCAATGATTTTGAAGGCCAGGCAAAGATACATAGGTAAAGAAGGTTCTTCATAAATTAACTAATGGCATTGTAAAGGGACACAAGCATAAATAAGAAAGAAAAGACTGTGATTAGAAACTAGGATTAGTATTATGTTCAAAATAATTAAAAAAATATAAATTTTACTAATTTAGTTATAGAAATCCATTATTTGGTTTAAGTTAAGAACAAAAAATAAAATAATATCTGTTTGTATAAAATTTAATATTTAATAAACTTTATGCTAAATATACAGGTAATTCCTAAATTTTAAAATTGGTCATCTGGTTCCGACATCAGAAATATAATTTGTCTCACATAACACTACTGTATAAATATATTAAATTGGTTAGGAATCATGTGATCATTTTTATAAAGTAATTATGATATTTTTATCATAATTATTAATTGAAGCAAATCATGAATGAATATTGCATAGTAATATATTTTTAATTAATGGATATAATAATGATATATTAAAAAAGAGAATACTTAGTGTTGATTATAAAATATTGAAACACGTGTTAATGGGCCAAATTTATATGCATAGGGTTTACAAGTCTTAATTTTAAGATTGAAAGATTTTTACTATAAAAAGTATAGTGACTATTGTTATGAATTAATTTGGTAAGAATTTTACTTTTACATGTTTATATATTATGTATGTGCAAAAGTATATTAGTACATATTATTATATAATATTTTTAATTAAATTATTAAATAATATTTATATAATAAAAATGTCATCTGAAATGTGAATGTAATTGATAATTAAAACACATTATATTTTTTTGTGATATATTGATAAATTATAATAATAGATCTTATTTTCACTTTAATCACAAGTATAATATGTTTCGATACGATTATTAATCTAAAATATTATAATGTACTTTAAAGATTATATTGACATAATTGTGTTTACATTCGGTTCCTAGTCAAATTGTATATCCTAATATCCTATATATATTTAATATATAAATATGACATAATGTATGGTTTAATTATTTCTCTATATAAGAAGAAAATTATAGTTTATAGTACCTATAAAATATTAAATAATATGTAAACAGAAGAATATCTTGTTAAATTATTTTTGATGATAAATAAAAATAAACATATATATATGTGATATATTTAATTTATTAATCCTTTATTTACACAAAATATTTTAAGAAAAAAAATTGAACAGTATAATAATTTTCGATTTTGAATCTGACTACGCCAAATTTAACCAATGAAGTTTATGATTGTTAAGTGAAGTACAATATGCGCAAAAATAAAATCAGCAAATCCACGTTCTGGACTTATATCACTAAATTGTGCTTTGTTCTGTGGATTAGCTTGTAATCGTAAACACACTGAAAAAAGTATTAAAGTAATATTAGTTAATTAAATATTAAATTATGTATCATACGATAAAAACTAATTTATATTTTCAAAAGTCATTTATTTTTATTTTTAAAAATAGTAAGTGTTTTTTACTATTTTTAAATTTAATTTTTGATATATAATATAAATTGTTGAGAATTCTGCCAATCACTTGGTTTAACTGAATTTTAAATGTGTAGATAATAATGTATATTACTTTGTAAGAAAACTGAACAAAGTACCTACACAATTTTAAAACCTCTTCGACCTGATCTATGACTCCTGCACTGCATTTTATATACAATAGGTTACATCACAGGAGCAATTTTTGTAGATATGAGCTTGGAATAAGATAAAATTAACCTCAGGAAACTGAAACGAAAAGTTTACAAATTCTAGACATAAAATTTATCAAAATTATCGAATTGCTTTTAAACAAAAGACGGTTTTATGTCAATAGAAAAAACGTGTAAAACGAATAGATGGCGAAATCATTAAAGTGGTCTGCCACAGACCAGCATATTAGTATCATTTTACGATCAGCCTACAAACCTAAATACTAAACATTTTCTGTAAATTTAAAAAGCTGACACTTGCCTTGAAAGAAATGTCTACATACTACAGAGAAATAAAATGCAAATTTGTTCTTTCCATCTAAGAAATAGAAATGCAAACAGAGAACTACAAATTCAATGGGTAGATATGTAACTAGAACACACAAAATTCCCAAAGTACATAGGTGTAATGCTGGACAGATCACTTACTTTTAAGAAACATTTGAGCCAAAGTCAATACTAGGAACAATATATTACGGAAACTTGTAAATTCCAAATAGGGAGGAGACACAAACACTTTGAGAACCTTAGAAAAAGCACTAAGTTACTCAGCCACTGAGTTATGCATGATTAGTTTGGAAATTATCAGCAAAAGCAAAAAATATTGATATAGCACTCAACGAATCTTGCAAAATAATAAGATACCTCAGACCAACAGAGGTATAAATTTCAGATCCTAAGTGGCTTAGCTTTGGAATATTATTAGTATTTAATAAGAACATGCATATTTATTCATATTCAAGAGTATTTTAAATACGAAATTAATATTTAACTTTAAATGATTGTACTTAACATATAAGTAATGATGAATAGTTGTAACTTACCACCGAGCACAAAACAGCTAACTGAAGATATAAAACCACTAAGGAACGAGTTGAAGGGAAACGTTCCTACTAGACAACAGTACGTGAACTGTATGATTCCAGTTAACATAATGTATAATAAGTAAGCATCAATAATCTTGAGCTTTTTAGATGTAGTTTTTACGTAATCGTCGTAAAATTTTGAAAGAATTCCTACGATCTTCGCCATTTTAAATATTATAGTATTTGTTAAACTGGTGTATAGATACAGAGGAATACTATTGTAAATGTAAAATAATACGTATTAAACAATATTATTAAGTAGTTGATAGGTAAACAGGAGAGAAAAATTTTGAATATGAATCACAAATTTTAATATGATTTAAGTTCTAGAATCTAGATTATACGGAGTTCTGAAAAAACAAACATAGGTATAATATACGTGGTGTAATCACTAAACACAGAGTTGATCAATTAAAATAATCATAAATTGTTACGTGTTATCAATTAAGATACAATACGCCGGTTCATGGATAAAACAGAGAAGGTTGAAGAATATATCATTCTATATTGTACTGTGCACATTCGCTCGGAGAATGGATACGACACTGGAAGGTACAGTACCGTCTGATGAGAAAATAACAAACAAATATTTATTTAAAAAATATTTATTGATCATAATTGAGAAAGTTGACGTAATGACGTCTTACTCCTATGAAACCAGTGGTGTTGGAACAACGGGGGCATTTGCCCTCACAGTAAAAATGTCCACGGGGCTGTGCTACCATATCCCATTACAATAATACTTAAATTTTAGTTATTCTGTATAATTTTTATATTGAATAACTTAAAAAATAAATTATAACATCTAAATTCTAAAAATAGAATTTTTTTTAAAATGTAAATAATATGGAAAATAATTTATTAGTGGTTTAAAATAATTATATGTTTCAATAAAATATGTAGGGTCATTAACTTGCCAAGTTTTTCTGGTAAACATTTTAAATCTTTAGCCCCCATGGTACAATAATCGTTCTGGCATCACCGAATAAAACCAAGCATAAATAAAAGATCGTACTCTGTACATGTTTTGCGCTCAACTTATAATTTATTATATTGTTATTGTTCAAATGGTTCAGATTAGAGTTCCATACAGAATTTAAGATATACATAATTAATAATTATCTTAATACATATTAATTCATGCGACTTCAAGGTTCATTCACAGAACCATTTATTCTGTGGTTCAATCGTAAAATATCTTTATTCTTTTTCATTTTCAATGTAGTTGGTGACGGGGAACGTACCGCGTTACCGGGTAATCGTGTAACCGGGTAACTGGTGGTCGGGTGACCGAATAAAAAAAAAAAAAACACATCGTCGGTTCGTCGGCCGTCGTCGTCGTCATCCCGAACTCGACGTTCGTCGAGTAAGAAACTATAAGAGCAGGTTTCTATAGAAAAACTGATATACCTATTGGCTATTACCTATTTTTATAAACATTTTTTACACTATCCGTCATCCGCGCGTGTTTGATTAGGATAGTTGTTTATTAATACCTTTTATATTTCACTATTACTAGTTACTAGTTAGTTCATTCGCAGAAGTAGCACGCCTAGCGTTTCAGTTCACATACGAAAAATAGCGCTCGTGGCCGATACCGATCAACGAGAAACGGCTAAGAACAAATTGGACCATTCGACGACGTTGTCGTTTTAAGGTAAAATAATCATTTTACTTAAATAGTTTTCATTAATGTTTTCAATCATCGTCGCAAGCATAGCCGCGAACGAATCGTCGACATTGATAGCCGCGGCCCCATGTAATGTTTTGGTGGCAACACACGAATATTCGGTTCTCATTTTAACGGTGTTATTACCTTTTACAGAGATCATCTGGCAGCAGTGTATACCCCCCTACAGGCGCGAAGTTAAAAAACCCGGCATTCGACTACGATACGAAGACTATTACCTTATTCGTACTTATCCGTCACCCACTTTAACTAATAGTTTTCCTGTGTGTAGCGAATGTTGGATAATTTTTTCACAAATCAATAACTTATCATTTTAATATGTAAAATAAATATTGTAGTATTGAATTCGGGTTGAGTTGATAACGTTTAACGCACGCAAATTTGGCGAATGATTGTAAATAATGGCAATCTGCCTTATTTGGATCTCAAATTCAAATTAGCATTTCAACGGTTGATCCCGCTTTGAAAAAATAAATTTCTCATGACATTTAAAACGTTCTATTAAGAATCAGGTTCAGTATGATATATGAATGACCTTAACCACCAACAGTCCTATAAATGTATGATTATTGTTTGTGTCCACTGACTAGAGAACATTGAACACGCGAATTCGAACTGTTTACTTGTCGAATGATGTATTTTTATAAATAATAATTACTCTAAGATGCCTTCATATATAGAAAATACATTATAATATATTTACGTTTTATTTTGCATGGTTACTATTATAAAATCGTGCATAGTTTATTGTATTTTAGCACACCCATCTATAGTCATATTAGTTGCCTATTTTAACCTTAAATCAAATCCGTTTTCAAGGTTTTTCCAATTCGAATGTCATCTTATTACTTATTTAGGCAATTGTTAGACTGTATTAATTTATAGTTTATACATTAAATGCATTGAGTGCATGGATGTATTTTGTTTATTTATTATTATTAATTTAACTTTAACTTAATTTTCAGATAATTATATCAAAATTGTATTTGTATTCAAATATTTTATTTTGTAAATAAGTATATGGCTTAATATACATATCTAATTATTACTTTTTTTCATTGTAAATTCATAAATTATATTAATAAATAAGTACCTACTGATTCTGCTCCTACTATAATATTATAAAAAATAATGTATATTATTATTATTATAGCAAGTTAAGGAATAATTATATTGGTATATTCTGGGGCATATCTTAAAATGACATGGTACTTTCAGTTTTATGTTTTTTATTCTTATTCAGTTGACTTTTATAGTTTGAATCACATGCCTTTTAAATCTTAAAGAATATGATGAATATGTACCAAATTGTATTTCATAAAATGTTTTAAATTTTAAAAATGGATATATGTAAATATACTTATTCCTATATATAAGATAATGATTAACTATCAAATATGATTATGCTGACAAAGATAAATCAATAAATTAAAACCCAGTAACTAAATAATCAAAGAAGCTACAAATTTATCTAAATGATTTATTTAATTGGTACCTAACTATTATTAAATAATTTTTTAAAAAAGTCTGTCTGGTAACTAGTGAAGTTAAACAAATAACTATTGTCAATACAAATTATTATCTAAATAGAGGTACTACTAAGAAATAGATTTTGATAAATACGATTGACATGTAATTTTATGTCTCAGCAATTTACAAAATTTAGGCTAGAAACGGGTGAACAGAGTATGATGAGTGATCACACAAAGAGTTGGATTTTAAGAATCTTAACAAGCGGTCATTTTAGTTGCATATATTTTTGAATTTCATTTCAAATTAAATTATCAGTGACGTCAAGCTCGTCTCGTACTCCACTTCACCTGTGATCTATAATAAACTACCCTCCAAGAACAATGTTACTCAGGTGATAGTGTTTTGTTTATTTATAATATTATTTAATATATTGGTTTTGTTTTCGTTGCCAAAATTGTTGTTTGTGTTTGTGAACGCAAGTCATAAATTTCTAGAACCTGTTGAATATAAATAAGAAACCTTTGTTTTATATTGGTCTAACGACCTGGTTCAAAAGACCAGTTAATGTAGTAGGAAAAGCCAGCTGACTACACCGTAGAATCTAAGGGAACGAGGGTGTAGCGTTGTAATCCTATTTGGTTAAAAAAAATAATGTGTAATCTTTGGTATACGACAAACAAGTTATTACACAAGGATTTACAAATTCCAACAGTAAACAAATTAGATATTTATTATTATAAAAAATTACTTTCTTATAATTATTATATTATAATATTAAATACTTTACCAAATGACTCTCCAACATGTCTCATGAAAAAATCGTCAAGAGATGTTATAAAATGATTAATCCTTGGTAAATCCATTGTTATATTCTGTGGTAAATCATACAATCCATGTTGTTTTTCATATATTTAATTAACCCTTTTTTAATTTAGCTTTATTTATGTAGTTTATTATTATAGTTAATAATCTAATACTTGATCATATATCTTAAAAGCATTTAATGTGCCCTAAAGTTAATTCAGATAATTGTAATATTAGGTGTAGATGAATAGTGTATATCATATTCTAGAAGTAGGTACCTGATTTTTAACAATTTTTAGTCACAATGCTATAGATATAACAAACTTTTTATACTTATAATTTTGATAATTTAATACATGCAAAATTGTTGCTATGGTTTACTTCATCATGGATATTGCCATATTTGCCATATTAGGATTATCCATTTGAATATTAGTAATGTTAGATAAAGAACCAATTAATGACTTCTTTTCATATGATTTTATGTAATATTATTATATCTCTCTTTTACAACAAAATATATTATTTTATTACTACATAATATAAAGTATGATTTGATCTATCAGTCGAATTTATAGTTATTGTTTCTTTAAAAATTAGCCATCGACAATATGCCCTAATTATATACGTAACATTATGTTTTCATATTTATTAAAATTAAATTTTGTATTAAAAATTGGGTATATCTATTGAAGGATACATTTTAAAATTAATTAAGTATGTTGTTATTAATATATACATTTTTTGTATTATTGCAGAACCTCGATCAATTATGGCTATAAATGTGTATTCAACTAATGTGACATCAGATAATTTAAGTCGTCATGACATGTTAGCATGGGTAAACGATACTCTGTCAGCAAGTTTTAACAAAATTGAAGAACTATGTTCAGGTGCTGCTTATTGTCAATTTATGGATATGTTATTCCCTGGTAAGTATTTATTCTTTACTATTTAGTTATTTTCTTTTATAAATATTTATGTGAAGATTTGTAAATCAATTTATACAATTTACCTTTCTTTTTTTTTTTAATTTAGTAGATAAGTTAATGGTGTTATATTATTCTTAAATAATATTTTGCATGTTTTTGTTAATTTACTCAAGTTAAATGAAGCTAAAATTATTTTATGAATCTAATTAAAAATAATTTATTTTGTAATTTATAATATTAATTTTTTAAAAAATATTTTATTATGTTTTTTCATGACCATGAGTTATTGATTTCCAGTTTTACAACTGTTTTATAACAATTATAAAACAAAAATTACTTTCAAATTAATTTCATCAAGGTGGATTACACCATGACAAAATTTTAAAATTAAAACAGCTTCAAAAAAAAAAATCCTAGCTACCTTCCAGAAGATACTTATCATGATTATTAATTTAACATATTTTCATTACTTTAATATTATAGATTTTATAGATAATTATAAATATTAAGTACATAATACAATTTTTCTATTTAAAGAGTTACTAGTTTACAAAGTTATATAATTGTTTATAAAAATATATTCTATTTCACGTGAGAATAGTAAAAATTATGTAAGATTTGCACATTCCTACACTGACTGAAACAGTATAACTACCTCTATCCATTATTTTAATCAAAATGGGCTAAATATATGTCATAGACATAATTAGGAGTTTTTGTAAGAAGTGTTTTAGCCTAATATACATATCATTTTTAATAATCATACTTATAAAAACTAAAAACAGGAATATATTTTTGGGAAGGCTAAAAATGGTTTAGATAGGGCTATGCTTTCCCAAGACCCCTCCCCCAGTTACTTCCATGATATGGGTTTTTTTTCGGTACAGATTAACCAATTAATTTTTATTACAATATAGGTAGTGTGCAAATGAAACGAGTCAAGTTTCGAACAAATCTTGAACATGAATACATTCAAAATTTTAAAATACTTCAAGGAGCCTTTAAAAAGATGTCAGTTGACAAGGTATGTTAATATTTTTAATTATATAAAATAAACTATAAAAATGTATTTATACATATTAAATTCTATATAAAATATTTTATTATATTGAGGTAATAACTTTAAGATATAAAGTTAAAATTATTATAGATATTTATAAAAACTAATGATAAATTAAATATTACTAATAAGTCTTTTAATTATATATTTTATTAACTTGAGTAATTAAAATAATTTTGCATATTAAGAATACGTTGGGTGCATCTATTTATGAACCTTGTATTTATCCATGATTGGGGTGGTTAAAAATTACTTTACAGGTGATTCCTGTTGACCGTTTAATCAAGGGACGTTTCCAAGACAACTTTGAATTTTTACAATGGTTTAAAAAATTCTTTGATGCTAATTATGATGGACGTGATTATGATGGTCTTGAAGCTCGTGGTGGCGTTATGATTGGTTCTGGTGCAACAGAAGTGTGCGGTTTCCAAGCACCTCCACCATATCGTGTACCACAAGCTACTCGTGCTTATAAAAGCCCGTCCTATGGACATGGTATTCATAAATTCTCAGTTTTGTGTGTTTTTTAGTTCGGATAATTTTTTATTGAATGTTTAAACCTATATTTTTATTCTTGAGTGATAGAACGAAATTTGTTTTAAAAATACTTGCATGTCAACATAATAGTTTATATGCTTATATTAGTTTTTATTATAATATATCCATATAGAAATACAATTCATTAGTACTAAGTCTTCAAATATAGATTATAATAAATCTTTAATCTTATATCTTTATAGTCAATTCCATATAAGGTATTTAGCTTGTTAATTATTGTGTTAGTTTATTTACTCGTTGAGTTGTTATTTAATTAAATTATTATTTTCCTTTTTTTATGATTAAGTGATTAAAATTTATAAAATATAATGACTTTAAAAATAATTTAATTGATTTTAATTTAATTTAGTTTTGGTTTTAAAATTTGATTGTATAATTATATTTTACTATCTTATGGATTTTTGTAAAGATCATTCACTAGTTTTATTTCTTGGTGAATAGTATTCATTATAGCTTGAACAATATATGTGGATAGGGTGTGAGTTTGAAAACAAATGAAAAATAGTTTTGAAAAAACAGAATTTGATGAATGTTAAATGAGTAGTTTGATTTTTGTTCCATGTTCGGTGTTTTGTGTTCTGTAAAATTGAAGGTTTGTGCTTGTTTCTGATGTTCTATAACGGTCATTGTTAATTTAAACACCAAACAATATAGAAAATTATTGTAGTGCCAAAATAATTACATGTGTGGTTCATCAATGATATATAAAAAAAGTTGACAATTTTGTTTGTACACTGTTCACCGAGAAATCAAATTAAAGTGTGTGGCCATTTAAATATACTAATAACCACAGAAAATGTGAATATTTATTCTCTTTCTATTTAAAAGGAAATTGTGTTTTCCATATATTATGATTGACCAATTATCTAATCTAATTATTCCTTAATAGTAAAAGAAAAAAAAACCCATATATTTTTAAATAGTTTTAAATTTATTATTTACATAATTATAATATATCTGTGAAAAATATAACTAGGTCATTAGAAGGCATTAATTAAGAATATACTTTAGAATAATAGGTATCAAATTAATTTTTTATTCTGTATTAAAATAATTTGTGTATTACATCATTTCTTAAAGTTAAAAATGTATTATGTTATTTGTTTTTGACCGGTAAAATGATTTAATGATTTAATGATTAATTTTATCTGATGATTATCATTTGTGGATATCTTTCCTCCAAAAATATATATTTTGTTCTCAAATGTTTAGTTTTTAATATAAAATATTCAGGTAAATTAATTTTTCAATTAATGTTTTAAAACTATTGAAACTCGGTATTTGTGAGAAAGACAAAATTTAATTAGTTAAATAATGTTTTTATAATTTTTTTATATTTTCTTTATTTATGTATTTATTATTATTTTAAATATTAGTTTTTGTTTTATTTTGCAGATAGTACCTATAGATAGGCTGGTCAAGGGACGTTTTCAGGATAATTTCGAGTTTTTGCAATGGTTCAAAAAATTTTTTGATACAAATTATCAAATGAATGAATACGATCCAATAGGTGCGCGCAGTGGTGAGGGTATGGGAACAGCCGGTGCAGCAGCCAAAGCGGGACCTGTCAAAAAGCCATCAGCGGCAGTTCCACCTAGAAATGCTACCACCAATAACCGTTTATACCGCCCTCCGAGTAACAGTAACAGTTCGTATTTAAACTCGAAGTTATCCCAAATTCCCATAAATATGCTTTTTATGCTTAGTTTTGATTTATTTTTCATTCATCAAATTAAAATATTAAAATTTGTTTTTTCAACTATTTTAATTATTTTTAGTGGCTAATCGTGTACCTTCTATAAGACCATCAGCACCAACCAATCAACGCGATAGAGGGGATCATAAAATTGATGAACTTACTCGACAAGTAAATTTTCTTAAATTTCAATAGAATAGCAATAATATAAAATAATAATAATAAAATAAATATTTTATTTAGATGAGTGAGTTAAGAGTTACAGTAGAAGGTTTGGAAAAAGAACGTGATTTCTATTTTGGTAAATTGCGTGACATAGAGGTGATATGCCAGGAACAAGAAAGTGAACATCCATTATTCTCTAAAGTATTGGAAATTCTTTATGCTACTGAGGTTTGTTAATTAATTTTTATTTTATACATATATTTAGTATACAATGTATTTTAATAATAATAATGCCTTTGTCATGTATTATCATTTTAAACATTTTATATTTTTTACTAAATTTCTTCACCATTAGTTGAGTTAAGTAAATTTTGGCTACTACACAATTATTTTGTTGAAGGAATTTAACTAGCTTAGATCATTATTACTTGCCTCTGGACATTCCAAAAACATATTTTTAACTCTATAGTTGTATTCTAATTAAAATCACCAGACATTTTATATGTATATAAACTAAGATAAAAATAAATTGTTTTATTTTACAATTTAAAGTTAAATTTAATTGTATTAAAATTAACAAATATATTTATTATTTAATTATCTGCCTTTTAATATTAATATAAAACAATAATTACTTAGATAATATTTTATGAATATGCCTATGCAATACTTTAAACAATGTTTTATTTTTTAAATTTTATTTAAAGTAGTATTTTGAACTTTAAAATATTGTTCCTCGATAACTTATAATTGAGTAAATATATGGAAAAATAAATTCGATAACAATGTAATATGTATTTATTTATATAAAACCCTATATTTAGTTATTTTTTTAGTATTATATTTAATGACCAATGAACTTACAAAATTTTTAAATTTTATTAAATATCAATTTATTAAATAACTGTACAATAACTTTTTATTTCAGGAAGGATTTGCTGCTCCGGAAGAGGTTGATACTAACAACCATGATGATGATGAAGCTTACTAATAGTCTCATATTTAATTTTTTTACTCAATTATGATTTTTTTAAAATTATATTTATTATATTCTACTACAGTTCGCTATATAATAAAATGCTAAAAGCACATGTTCAAAATTGTGATTTGTTTATTTTGATTTATTGTATAATTGTCTCAATTTAAAGTGATCTTTCACTTATATATAAAAAATATAATATAATACTATTTTTATATTTAGAAACAATTATTTATAATTCATTTAAATAATGTTTTAGGTTTAATTAAAACATAAACATCTTTAAAATAATTATATGATTAATCTTCATTTGTTTTTGAATTTTTATTAGATAATTGTAGTTAGAACTCATTTCACTAAAATTATTAGTAAACAATGTATTGCCACTTTAGAGTAGGTTGATAAAATAGAAGAAACCATGTGTCTATAAACTATAGTTTATAATTTTCTTAAAAAATTAAATAGCGTTTTATAAGAAAATATTGAAAAATAGAAACAGATTAATACTTGATATGAACAGAACATAGATTAAGCATTTAGTGAGGATAACCAAAAACAACCAATATTTGTCAGCAAGTCATATTTTGTTGTAGAAACAGTAGTTCCTCAAATTATTTTGTAGTCCTACAATATATTTTGACAATTTTTAAGGTACATAAACAAAATGAAAATTGTTTTAAAATAAAAGTTAAAAGCATTATTTATTATTTATATATAATACAATTAAAGTAATCTTTTAATTAATTCATCTTTTAAGTAAGAAAAAATATGATTTATATATGAATTCAAAAAAATAATCCTACCAGATTACAGATGTTGAAATTTGTTGTGCATTTTATAGAGATAATTATGTATTTAGAATGTTGAAAAGGTAGTGAAAATATTAACTAATTTTTAAAATGAAATATTCTGAAATAAGACTGATGTCAATTTTACATGTTAAATAATTATCTGGTTGTTTGGATAAAAGAAAAACAACTAGTTTTATGCCTACTCGCAATAATTGCCTATTTTTGTCATGACAGGAGGATCGCATTAGTCTAATAGATTATTGGCTATACGCATTTGGTCTCAAACAATATCACATGATCAGTGTCAATAATAAACAAATTCAGAAGTATTAAGAAAAATAAATTGTTTTAATTTTATTTTATAGCTCTGCTGAATATTTTAGTTAGTAACATAAAAAAAAAAATAATTAAAAAAAAATTGAAATATCTCAATAATTTGAAAACAATTCAATTATTCTTAGAACAGAAGGCAATGTTAATAATTATATTAAAATGAATATTTTAGTGGATAATAAATAATAATTTGCATCACTTATAGACTAGTCTTATAATTATGATACAACACATAAATCAATTAATGTTAAGTATCTTATTTTGGAATGAATACACAGAAAATAAAATGCTGCATATCATATTAAATCAGCATAATTTTTATAAACAATTTAAAATGTATGATGATAAATTAAAAATAATCTGTATGTATGTGTAATTGGACATCATAATAAAGACATTTGTTCCCTAAGTTCATCTACACTTAATTCAGTATCTTTAACTAAGGATTCTTCATTTGGAATAGTTTTATCTGCAGATGGATAAGCAAATTCTAGACCATCATTTAACGATAGGTATTCTTCGTCACTTTTTATACTATTGTTTTTGTTTATATTTTCTGCTTTAGGCGTTTCAACAAATTCTGTTGTAGTGTCGTTAGACACTATTGAATCTTCCACTATCGATATTCCTAAAATATTATTTTATTAATGATTATGTTCAAAATTATAATTATTATATAAACCGACCCCATTCATTATCTTCGTGGGTAACTTTGTCATCAGGTAGATTTGTAGTCTCTAGTTTTACAATAATCTTATTTTTAAATTCTTGTTGTTGTTTTATACAAAATGTATCGTTACAACTAGGATTTGGTTTAATCATCATACTTGGGAAAAAGTCGGATAATGCATTGTATCCTAAATACCATGAAATTGTTCCAAAACCCAATAATTTTCTAGAAAAATAAAATAAATTAATAAAATTTACAGTATGTATATTAATACATTAATAAATGATTGAATATATTGTATATGTAATACTTTAATGTATTTTGGACAAGTAATCCTGCAATAACACCCATTGTAGTTGGTAAACTTGCAGCACACACTCCATCTTTTTTTAATGTCTTTTCATCTATGTCTGAAGCCACAACCAATGGAGGAGCACACTATCAAATTGAAAAATAAAATTTAGCTTTCTTAAAAAAATAATTGAATAACAAAAATATTAAGTATTAAATATAAAATTTTGAGCTATTGAAAATTGTATTACCGCAAAACAAGCAGATTCTCCAGGCACAATGTACTGAATATGTCCACATACAGCATTTTCACTTACACCAGATTCAAACCATTCTAGTCCTAGTTCATTACATGCAGTATTAATTGTCATTCGAGCTTCATAGTTGTCTACACAACTCAATACCAGGTTAACTCGATCACCATTGATTCCTCCATTCCTATTTTAGAATACATAAATATATTAATATATTTAAGTCAAATTTGTTCATGGGGAATAGGAAATGAATAAAACAAATTCATACTTTAAAACACTCAAGAACTCTTCGAATTGAGTAGTTAGTGTGATGTTTGTATTGTATGTTTCGATTTTGACATCAGGATTGATTTTTGTTAAAGTCATTGATGCAGCTGTAACCTTACTCAGTCCTGCTTGGGCAGGTTGATAGAACAATCTGTTCATGTTGGCCAATTCTACTTTGTCATAATCAAATAGTATCAACTGAAAATTATAAAGGTGTAGTGTATAGACAGTAATACTAGCAAGGTTCTTAAACAACACATAATATGTCGTAAAGTATTACTTTTCCGATACCACAACGTGTCAGCATTTCAGCAGTAACACTCCCAACTCCACCAACGCCGACCACAACCACTGAGAATTTTCTGATGTCCTCGTAATTTTTTACAATTCCCATTCGTTGCAGCGCCATTAATCGACTGAAATGGTCATAGATGAAAATTAATTTACACAAGATGGTCTTGGTACTTACAAAGAAATCATACGATTAAACACCTACCTGTACGGATTTGAGTCAACTACTTCAGCGGACATTTCACGAATTTTGTGCTCTGTCGGTTCATTTTGAACCTGCGTCTCAGTTATTTCAATTAGCGTTTTTTTGAAATTCTCAATTCGCTTTTTTAAGTTCTCTACGTCTTCTAAAGACATTTTTTCTCTTTAAAACTCAAGTGTAAAGTAAAAAAGTTAGTATTTAAATAAACCGTCAATATTGGTCGATTAACGACTAGAACAATGACAAAATTAGTAAAAATTACAAAAATAAAACTTGAAAGTCTACGCGTGTCATAAAATAAATGTAATTATTATTTTGCTGATAAGACATAACGGACACACTGGAACAATGAGTGTACGAGCACAATGATTGGACAAGCTGTGTAACAGTTTCCTCATTGTACGCTTATCAAATTCCCATTAAACTATAATACTATGACAACAGACTGTTAGACTATAATTAGATTATAAACATTATTATCAGTATTATCAAATAATTGTGTGGTATGTACATATTTTTCTTGTTGAAAAATTAACAACTAAATCTAATATATGTACCTATTACCTGTATACTATTTGCAAGAACATATCATTTTAATCAGTAGACCTGTAATGTACACTTACTATTTCGGACTAGACAATTTGTGTCGTGGTTGGGGTTCACTTAAATGTAGGGGCTGGATCACATCTTAGTATTGTCCAAGTTAATATTTTAATGTAATAAAACATAAATTCTATAATAATATAATAATGAAGTATAATGGAAGGATGTGCAATGAACTCTTATTTTTTTATTTGTTGATTATTGAAGTATTGAATATTCATCACGAATTAATCAAATTAATTCTTAATTCATGACGTTTCTTTAAAAATCACAGATGTCAGATTTAACTGTTTTTATTTTTGTAATTTATTTTGGTTTATGACCACGGTTGTAGTATCTAATCATTTCATATATAACCGTGTTTATGGTACATGGTATCATAATAAAATAACAAAATACTTGCAAATTTTATTTCATTAGAAAAGCATACCTGCTTTATAAGTGATAACAAAATTATACATTCGGCTTTTTTATTGTTTTTAATGTTACTCACGAACGCCGCCAACTTGTAATAAAAATTTATAATTTGTATTTTATTGTGTTTCATTTTGTTTTTTAAATTTGCAAGATATTTAAGTGTATCTATACTAAATAAGTTGATATTATACAACTAAACATGGGAAAATCAAAAAGTATTATTGAAATTTAATTAACTAAATAAAAAAAATATATACATATGATTGTAGTTTTTATGTTTTATGTCATTTTTAGAGAAGCATTCGAAAAAAAACAAAAAAGAAAAAACTACAGAAAGTGGTGCAATTAAAAAATCAAAACAAGTATTAGCTGATTATGATCCTACTGGACCAATAACACTTTCAGGTTCATTATATTCATTTCGTGATCTTAAACCCATGCCTATTCCTGAAAAAGATTTTGTTAGTATATGTCATGTTCTATTTTATATTATAATATATAATCATGTTTAAATACTTCTGTATATTGTACATTGTTTTTATCTTGTAGCTTGGAAGATGTCGTTTCGTTGCAGAGTTTGAAAAATTGAATAGAATTGGTGAAGGAACATATGGTGTAGTTTGTACGTTAAATTTGTCATTTTATTATATTTTTTTGATGATTATTTTATATAATTCACTTATATTTTAATATTAATGCTGAATAAATACAATAATAAAGATACTGTTCACTGGTGTATTTATGTATTTATGATTCATATGAAATATAAATTAATATTATTTTAATAATATTTTCCAGATCGTGCAAAAGATTCAAAATCGCCGAATGAAAAAATTGTTGCATTGAAAAAAGTTCGCATGGAAAATGAAAAGGAAGGATTACCGATGAGTGCACTTCGTGAGATATCATTATTATTGAAATGTGATCATGAAAATATTGTTCGTCTTCAAGAAGTTTTAGTGGGCAGAAGTTTGGATAGGTAAATATGTTGATATATTGTATTCCTATATAGTTTATATATATAAACTATAATGTTAAACTGAAGTTATCATAGAAGGAATTATATTGTATGCCTAGGCACACCCTAATATAAATAATAAAAAAAAAGAAACTGAGTATTTTTAAACTCCAAAAATTTGGTATTTGTTTTAAAAAAACTAATCTAATTGATATACATAAATAATGACCAGTCATTCTTATTTTTTTACTACTATTTATATAAAATATATATTTATACAAATATTCGATATTAACTTATTCAATAAAGAATAGCATTCAATTATATATAATATATTTGTTATCAATTTAATACATTTTTTAGAAGTAATGAATATTCAATATTTATATTTTTTCTTTTTCCTTTTATAATAAAATTTAGAATAATTATAGAGAGTAAAATTAAATAATTGTTTAATATATTTGAATGATAGACAAATTAACTTTATTATGGTAGATAATATATTGGATATTATAATTATAATATATAGTAGTATGAACTATTTTGCATTAACATAAAATATATGTACCTAATTTCTCTCATGACATATTTGTATATATAGTACCTGAGTAAATAATAATATAGTATGTAAAATGTAACCAATATTTATTGTTAACCCATATAATTGCTTAGCAATTAATTTAATTCTTATAACTATTTTAGTTGTATTTTTATGAATATGTTCTAAAAATATGATCGTGTAAATGGATATATTTATTTATTTGGGTAAAAAATTAATGGTTTCAACATTATGATTTATTCTACTAATTTGTTTACTTTATTTACTTTTAAGTATATTTCTTTCCATGGAGTATTGCGAACATGACTTATCCAGTTTACTAGACAACATGGCTACTGCATTTACTGAATCCCAAGTGAAATGTATATTTTTACAATTATTGAAAGGATTAAAATATTTGCACTCAAATTTCATTATTCATCGAGATCTCAAAGTATCTAACTTATTGATAACAGACAAAGGATGTGTAAAGATAGGTAAGTACACATTATACTTTGTAATAATGATTTAATATAATTTTTTTTTTTAGCTGACTTTGGATTAGCTCGCTTTTTTGGTGTGCCTCCAAAAAAAATGACAGCAAAAGTAGTTACACTTTGGTACAGAGCTCCTGAAGTGTTATTGGGTTCTCCTAAATTAACAACAGCTATTGATATGTGGGCAACTGGATGTATATTTGCTGAACTCTTACGTATGTATCTTTATATGTAAAATTGTTGTTTATTATTTTAAAACTAATTAATTTATTATTCATTTTGTCACACAGTTCATAAACCATTATTACCTGGTCGTACAGAGATACATCAATTAGATTTGATATGTCAACTACTTGGAACTCCTAATTCTACAATATGGCCCGAAATTGATACTTTACCAGCACTTAAAAACTTTACACTCAGACCTCAACCATACAATAATATAAGACCCAAGTAATAGATATTTTAAAAATATATTTATATTAATATACAACAAGAGATTATATAATTTTTGTTTATAGATTCCCTTGGTTATCAGATACTGGCATTCGCATTTTAAACTTTCTATTCATGTATGAACCCAGCAGAAGAGCAACAGCCGAAGAATGTCTTCAGAGTTCATACTTTGTTGAAGCACCATTACGTAATAAGACTCATTTACTAATTACTTACTAGGATAGTTATACTTCAAAACATTCCATTTCACTGTGTTTCATATAATTTAAAATTAGTATGACTAACAATAATTTTGAGATTATAAAGTTTTAATAACTATTGTTACAAAACATGATTTTAAAGTAGCAAGTTTTATATGGAAAAATAATTTGTATTTAACAATTACTATAATTAACGTTGCTTCAATACGTAAGTTATTAGCCTATAAAAATGTGTATAACATTATTTTGTATTCAACTTATAAAACTTTATATTTGTTCATTGAAATAATGAAGGGTTTAAAGTTATTATCATATAAGTAAATTAGGCATTATTTAACATTTAAAATGCACAGTATTATATATTCTATTTTAAATTGTTTGTAAAATTTAATTTACCATAAACTTTATTTTAAAGGTAGTAATTAGTAGATATATAAATAGATTCAATAATCAATATAAATTTAAACTATACTAAAAAGTTAATAGTATAAACATTTCACGTAGTATTATCATGCTAATATGATAATAAGATACACATGATAAATAAACTAACTTAATTTGAGTAAAACTTAACATTTTTTATTTTCAGCATGTGATCCAAAGTTAATGCCAACATTTCCTCAACATCGTAATTTAAAGTTGAAAAAAACATCTAACCAGCCAAAGGTTTGTCAAACAATTCCACCAGTTGTGCCGTCCTTAACGGATTTATTAAGGTAACAGGATTATAAATTTAAACACATTATTATATTATTTAAATAGTGACTAAAATGGTTTTTCTGTTTTCTAAATTTCTAGTTGGAAGTAGAAGAAAGAAGACTTTGTAAAGCTAGATAATGTATAATTTTTATTTAACAAAATGATTAAAAACTAACTTTAAATGATTAAATCCATACTTTTGTACTACATAATATAAGTATTGAATTCTTTTAAAATATAATAACAGATTACAAATATTCCCTGTCTATGAGTTTTTTATGTGCAAATTGTCTCTTCCATTTCTTAGGTGGTACCCATCGGTGTTTGGTGGTGTATGTCATTTTCATCAGTTCTTGTTTCACAAACTCATCATTGGTCTTACTGAATACATCGTGTAGGTATTGTTTGTTTTGTACATGTAACACTGAATTCTCAGTCACTTTGTTCTCCGGTAAAGGTTTAGTAAACTCGTACGGGAATGAATTTTCCGGATGGTAACAAACTATGGTAGATGCATCATCTGTTACGACAATAGCGCGATCGCTTTTTGATCGTGTGGCCACACCGGTCAATCGGCTGAGTAAACGAAAACTATTCATTTTCGAGTTTAAAATTATTCTAAAAATTATGTTAAAATCATAAATTACGAATTATTGTCAGTTGGAATTTTAGCACTGAATAAATAAAATCGTAAATATTAAATACAAATTCTATAAATCGTTATCAGAACAATTTTTTATCAACATAACCTATTCGGTTATTTAACCAAATACAAAGGGAAAAAAAATTAATGTAAAAAAATGATTAATAAATAAAAACGGTAATAACTAATAAGGTTTCGAATAGCGGCAGCAAGGAAATACAATTAGAAATGTTATTTTCTATCATGTTTTTTTTTTTTGTAAAGAAGTGATTTTCGGACGCGTATCGATTTTTTGCGAGCCCATTAAAGGATCGACCGTGTTTTTTCTTCCATGACCACCGCTTCCCCGTAACATAATATACCCCACCATCTTAACGGTCTTCCTCAGGAACTTTGTTATTGTTTTTTTTTTTTACCGCACTCCGTTTCGTCATGTTGATAATGTGTAACTTTTAAATTTTTCGCGTTTTTGTTTCGTCACTCACTCACTTGTTAGAATATTCCATTTAATCCTTGTACGTCTCAACTCGTCTCCGACCGCACACCATGCAGAGAAGCGGTAAGTACCTCCTACTTACCATAGTTGTACAGACGTAATTATTAATTTATAATATTACTTTTCACCGATATTCTTTTCTGTGGATCGGAAACTCTGTACGCGAAACTGTCGCAACACAATGTACCTATCCGATGACATCGCGTCTCACATAACTTGACAAATATCAATTTGGATTATTATTACTTGTTGCATGCGTATTTACATGAGATATTATAGCTAGTTGTGTTCGATTTTATTACGTTTGTTCTAAATTTTTATTTATGTTTTAAACTATTAATTGTTATTATTATTTTTGTTTTTATATTTTTTTGTTTTTATTTTTTGTTTGTCTATGTTCATTCGTATTATGAATCTGTCCTTGTGCATCGGTTACTGAAATTTTTCGCTGAAATGTTCGTGCAGCTGTGAGTACTATTGTCAATCTATTAAACTTGTATTAACACTTAATTTAAAATAGTTTTATTGATATTAGGTAAGTTATAGTTCAGTTGTTATAATAGTAATATCATACAGTTTTCAAATTCAAATTTTCCTACATTTGAGTTTAATATAATATTTTATATTCAGAAAATTTGTATTTAATATTTTGGGATTATTACCTCTTTGTAGAATAAGTACCATCCATAAATAAAATAATTGTTAGATATGAATGACACTGTGTAAAATAGTTATTATTACATCTACAAAAATGTAATTAGGTATATTCTTTCATTTTTCAATTAAGAATTTGTATATATTTATTATTGATAAAGAAAATTCTATAACATTCAATATTTGTAAACTACTTAAATGAGTTAATTTCATCTAATAATTATTTTTCATTTTAGTGTTTATTGGATTATTTAAATTAACAATTAATAAATAACAAATATAATGTAGATAATATAGGTACTTAACATAAAAATATTTTTAAATAGTGTGAAAAATTCTATATAATTTCCTACTATATCAACTCAGGTGTATAGCTATATAGTCATGGTCAATTTGCTTAGTTTTATTTTAATTAGTATCACTATTTATTTTATTTATTATTTAAAGTGCTAAATAATATTGATATACTTAACTACATTTTTAGTGTTAGAAAATTAATTTAATTAATGGTAATAAACAGTTATTATGGGAACGAGTGAAATAATTTTTAGTCATATTTTATAGTTTATAATTGCTATTACTTATAGTCAATTCTTCACAATAAAATAATATACTTCATACATACATGTATAAATGACAAAATTGTTATATTTATATTTAAATGTCAATCATATTCAAGTAAATATGAAATATAGGTAGATACATTACATATTATATTCATATTAAAAAACAAATATTTTATGGATCATAGAAAAGGGGCATTTAATGTCCACATCACCTACCCACCACAAGCATGCCACTGATGGATGGTTCAGTAATTGCTAATTATATATAATTTTCATATATTTTCAATTACTCACTTTTAAAACAAAATTTGTTATTGTAAAATGGTAAAATGGTGTATTTATAAAATGGTTAAAGTTTAACTCATTTTAAATCATAATTGAATACTAAGTACTGTAGTTTAATTAATTTGAATTTATATTATGTCAATATTGTCTCACTTTGTCAATACTTAAGAGAAAGTATTAAACATATTTGTTAACATTTTTAAGTGGTCTTTAAGTGGCCAAGTGGGTAAATAATTGTTAGTTGTATAATTTATACCTTTTTAATTAATGTAAAAATATGCATTTTTTCAGTTGACAATATGACATTAAGTAAAGATTAAATGCAATTCTTTGATTAACAATTTTATAATTATTTTATTTATATAGTATAATGAATAAAAAGTATTATGTTGATTTTTATATTTGAAGTTTAAAATATTGTTATAAATTAATAATTATTATGTTAATAAATTTAATTTAATTTATATTATATTATAATTAAATAAATTATAATATGAGTTATACTATTAATTTTTAATTTTATTTCGGTATATCACTATCTATAATTTGTATAAATAAACTCATAGTAAGCTGTTCCTATGAGTCATTAGAAGAGTCACCCTCATGGAATATAAATGGCCCAAGACAAAATCTGGTTTCCTTCCTAGACTACTTGTCTAAACCACTGTCAACTGGTTTATTTTTATATAGATCGGAAGTGAGCTCATTTTGGTATATTTGTAATTCCACTTTCCAGTTGTATTTGTAATTTGTATGCATATAGTTGTCTGGCAACTGTCTGGTATAATAATATAAATGTGACAAAATATATTAAATATACTGATATTCATAGAAATGCATTTTCTTTATTAATATTGTAGATTAATAAATGTATTGTATGCATTTATTTTATTTTAAAACTGTTGAAGTTTATTTATTATTTATGTAATTTTACTTGGTTAATTTTGCAAACAATTAAATCATTTTAATTTCATAACACAATAACTAAGCATGTTTATTTTTCATAATAATTTTCTAGTATTCATTAAATCAAAATATTCCGATATTTATTTCAAAAATAAATATTATCAATTAAAGTGAACAAAAGTTATCATAGTATTCCAAAAGGATACATCTTCATTTTTTAAATAATTTGATTTTTGTTCATTTATTTTCAACTTAACCTAATCTCTAACTATAATAATTGATATAAGTATTAAGTCATTAATAATAATTTACTTAATCATTATTAATTATAGTTGAATTGTGGTTTCATAATCAGTGATCACACATTTCTCGTTAAATCAAATTATAAAAATACAGAATAATTTAATTATGATATCTGTACTATGTTGTATTACATTCTATGTCTGTACACTTGTATACATTATAACAATTACAATCATAATTGATAATAAAATAACTATTATAATAATTATTATCTGGATTGTGATTTTCGGTTTTTGTGGTGGGGCTTTTCTATTTTTATAGTCCTATTACATGCAATTGTTCAATACTTTTGAATACTATTGAGTATTGCATTCTGAATTGAATATTATTTTATTTGTGTATTGTGTGGTGTAAAAATTTAAATATTTTTATATGTGTATGTGTTTTGCTATTAATTGTAAATTGTTTGTAAATTCGATTCAATTTTATTTATAATTTTTATATTTATTTTCTCTTATACATTGTTAACATTTATAATATAATACAGATCAATAGCAACATATTATTATACATTTAATTTCGAGTTTCATTTACTGAAATTGTTGTAAGTTGCGTTTAAATCGTGTTTTTATAATTATTAAAATTGAAATAAAATTAGCAATACATTTTATCCATAGGTAACGGTTATATTTATATTATATTTTAAACATTTAACATCTGTTATATACATCAATATATCACTAAAATATATACTCGTAACATATTATTATGTAAAGGTACTTGAGTACCTAATAAATTGTAATATGTACTAGAGTTTATATTTAAATATAAAAATCGCGTAGAGGGTATTTATTAAATATTAAACTTGGTATTTAAATATAAGTACATAATCATGGTTATGACTTTTATAATTAAATATTTTTATAATACTGTGGGGAAGTAAGATGAGTAATTGGAAATAAAGTCAAGTATCATCATATTGAGTATTATTATTATTAAGCATAATTTCATTGAAACTCACGATCTTTTTATATTTATAATATTTTATATTAAGGGGGCTGGAGCAATCTATATTTTTCATGCATTTAGATTAATAAGCGGGCGAAAATTTACCTAACTTCTAATAGTCCAATTTTAATTTTGAAAGATAATTTAAATTTATTAGCTTATATTCTATGATATGTAGAAAAAATATTTTTATTTTATTACCCTATGACTAGAACTATATGTAAAAAAAAAAAAAACAGTGAATTCATTTTGTATCATGGTTAATTAGCTAAATATAAAATTAAAAATCAATTTCCTACATATCATAGAATACAACATAAGGAATTTTAATAATTTTCTAAAATAATAATTTAACCATTAGAACTAGGTGAATTTTCCTCCCGCTTTTTGTGCTTTTTATTCGATTTATTAATTGTGAAATATATTTGAGTGTTTTTGATTAGTCAAATATGAAATAATTAAAGTTTTAATATAAAATTTAAATTATCATTCTATATTCTCGTACGTTTAATTTTTTCTATAAGTCAGTTTAAAATTAAATTGGTCCAATCAATTACGCTCGCGTAATTCTTTACTTTTTACCACTGATAGTACTAGACGTAATATACGTAATAATAAATTATCATAAACTTTTACAAACGTTATTACTGTTATTAGGTATACGTTTATAAGATATAAATTATTTTATATTAAAATTACCCTATATTGGTGATTATTAATCACCATTGATAATAATCATTATTATTTTTAACTAAATAATTGAAATAAATTTCATATTATATTAATTAATTTCTTTAAATTTATAAGTATATATTAATTATTATTTTAGTTATTAAGTTAAAATTAAAACGTTATTATAATATACGAATATCTAGATAAGCTTATTTATACACTTAACAAACTATTAATAATTTTACCAACTTCAAAGGGCGTGATAAAAAGTAAAAGATTATGGTACAAATATAATAATATAATGTATAAATGATCTATAGTGTAAAATCCAAACAATGCATATTTTATATTGTATACATATAAATTATACTTATGTAGGTTAGGTTAGGTCAATACATGTTTTTATGTAAAATATTTTTAATAAAAATAATCATTAATTACTTCGATTCTTTAAAATTGTATATAACCATAATTCTGCCAGTAAACCGGAAAAGTAAAGTAAAAAATGTTGGTCGTCATTTGCATATTACTCATTAATGACGCACTTTTAGTTTAATTAATTAGGCCAAATCTGAAGTCTAATGCCAGTATTAATTTTATTATCTATATTGGGTGTTTATGAGCATTTTTTTATTATCCACTTATAATTGTATACTGTATTTTTCTGAAATTATCTCCCTTTCTTATACTCATTATCATCGGTACTTTGTGTTTTATAAGTGTTATTAATTAATTCTTGTGTAATGATTTTTGATCTATTTTAAATGTACTCATATCTCATAATATGCTCTATCCCTGTATCTGTATGTAATACTTATTGCATAAAGTAGGTAAGGTAAAGTTACTGACATCACTGTTTTCTTCCTTTCCGGAGCACGCTGATTTATCGAAGTTAACATTTTCATTTGATTGTTTCCTTTAGTGTGTTGTAAACAAAAATAAACCCTAAATTGCAGTTGCATATGAACATTTTTTTTCTATACATTTCTAAATATCGTTATTGAACGTTTTTTTATATAATTGATAATCGTCAATCTATATTATAATTATTATGTATGTGTTATATCTCTTGTGTATATATATATATATTATAATATATAATTAATTATATAATAAATAAATTATGTACATAATTGGTCAGAATGAACGATCAGAAATGGCGACAAAACTAGAAAATGTAATATATTATTTTTACGCAAATCGTAATGAACTTACGAGAATGTAGGAAAAATGGTGCGTAAAACGTTTTGTTTGCGTAGAAATTATATATATTTACATTATATTATATATAGTATAATTTTACTAAACTGCGTAACAATAAAACTGTGTGCAAGTATAAAAAAAAACAGTAATTTATTATTCGGGTTTTCGTTTCTACTTTACTTTTTTTTTACGATCCATTCGAAGTCATGCCGCCGTTACTGGTCACACTGCGATAGGGCATCTGGCGTGCCGGTTGCCGCCGCCGCCGTCTTTAAATCCCGCCGGCCCCGTGCGCGCAAAACGAAGCCGGTGTGTGCCGTGTCGCAGCCCGATGTCCGACGACGAACGATCAGCGGCGGAGACGGCGGGTGTGTGTATACTCGGCGCCTGCTGTGTGTGTGGCGTGTGCAGTAAGGAGATTGCGCCCGCGTTGCGTACACGTACGGCACTGTTTTTTTTTCTTATGCGTTTGACGTACTCGTGTGTTTGTTTCTGTCTTTTTATCTTGAAATCCCAAACTCGTCGGGCCCTTTACACCCTCCACCACCCCACAGATACGGGGTTTGCGATCGATCGTTAAATTGTTTTCACGATCCGTTCATTTTTCGAAACCCGACGGCGAATTTTCCGTTCGACCGCGTGTGGATTATTTTCACGCCGTCCGTTTTCGTAAACCGATACCGATATCAATTGTCGGTCGCGTGTGCGAAAAACCATGATGAACGGTGAAAACGGCGTGGCCAAACCGACGCCACCGCCGACGTTGCCCAAGTCGTACACGCCGAGCGCGGCGGCCGCGTACCGTCTGGCCAGCATGGAACGCCTGGCCCAGCGACAGCGGATTTTCGAGCAGGGCGGCCCGCCGCCGCCGCCACCCGCTGGTGCCGTAGTAACACCGTCGGACGATCCTCTGCCGCAGCAGCACTACACGTCGTCGATCACACTGACGACGGGGCCTTCGCCGTCACCGCCCGTCACCGCGCCCAAACCCGTGCTCGGAATCAAGGCAAGCATTGTTGTATAGGTCATCTTCTTATTCTAGAAATATCCCCAAAACCATCCGAAAGGAATGTGGTGTTTTTAATTCGTAAATTATCTCTATACACCATATTGGCCAATATATATCGTTGGATAGAAATTTTTATCTTTATTATGACTATAATACGATTGCCATTTATTACACTTATCGACACTTATATTAAGAACAAATTTGTAATTGTATACATTGTAATATCGCACTTTTAGTTTTAGTTCATAATTAATATAATTTGTATGGGTAATATTACTTACCTTATAAGTAATATTTTGACGATCGTGTTCGCACACGATTGTTGTGATAACACGGTTTCAAACGAAACTAAATTGTGTATTAAAAGTATAACATATATTTAGGTTTTTTTCCATTAATTTTACGAATATTTATTACGAGTACCTAGTTATTAATAGAGTTATCGTTTTGTTGTATGATTTAGTTGTTTGGATAAAATAAAATGTGCCGGAAATCGTGATAACAACACATTCGATCAAGACAAGGTCGTGAACTCTTGATAATTCGAACACAAACGCACTGTTTTTCCTCTAGTATATACTATTTAGTAATCTTCCCCTTTTCAACGATACACGTATGAACTACGTACGTATGTTTAATTCCAGATGGAATATTCCGTGAGAAACCCGTCAAAAGCATGTGTTTTTTCATTAATATTATTAATGTTTAGTTTTATTATTACTATTCACCCCTTTAATAATGGTAGCAGAATTGATAAATGATAATGTTATAATATCGTGTAGTCGATACCCTTTTTCTTTTGTTTCCGATTCTTTTTAATATTTGCCACTCAAACTAGCATTTTGTCAGATAGTTATTTTGCACTTCGGTGCGTGTGCCATATTGGTATGCTGATGTAATTGACGTGTGTGCAGTTGTTCCGTCATTACTCATTATAATATCTAGACGTTAGCCAATATTACACGTGCGTATAAAATACACCACTTGTATTTTGACAAGTGTTTCACGCTCGATTTTATATCGCCCCGTTATTCCGCTATATTGTAAAATATATAATATTTTTGTTAATATTCAAATTGGATGATTGGATGATAGTCTCTGGTATGGGAATCTCAGTGTCCGACGTGCATAGTTTATAGATCTTGGTTCCATTGTTTAGTTTAGGTATAAAGAAAATTAATAATGATAAAAATAATGAATAGTTGGTGCGGTCGTGGTGTATTGTGCGACTTTTATTATCATTATCATACTTGACATTTTATTATATATACTTGAAAATTCGGTCACTCAACTCGCGATATTGTTATTTTTTATTACCGTTTACCTTGAGTTGCGGCCGATCCGGTAGCCTATATTATTATGTGTACAATTTTTCTATTTGCTTCGATACGACGTTAGGTCATTTATTGTCATGCTCGGTGCTCCCACCGTTATTTTTTTCTTTGATGTAAATTTATACTGATCACAGAAACATTATGCGACATTTCCGCGGTATTGTATTGAAGCTTTCACGATAATTCTATGCGAGATCTTCCTATTGCACATTTAATATAAATACAGTAGTACACGATTGCGAACCGGTTGAGTCGTACGCGTTTATCATTAGAAATTAATAAATATTGACTCATCTATTCAAAGTGCAACTGAATACTGATAACAACTTACAAGGTATGTTTGAACATCGAGGTATGTTCATCTAAACGAACAGCTACTTTTCAATTAATTTCTGAACTTATAATATAATGATGTATAATATGACATATTGACTGATGTTTCATGGATGCAGAATAAACTGACCAACTACCTAATTAACATTTAGTTGAAATTCGTATTTGCTGTATTCATTTATACAAATCATATCAATTATGTAACATTGTAACGTAATGAACGTTTGTAAGTATAAAATGTCTTTATTAAATTTTTTATTTAGTAGAAATATGTTTACTCAATTTTATTTTCAAACATTTTACGTTTTAAATATTATGAAGGAATTTGATGACATTTATTATTAATACATTAGCTTTTAGAGAAAATATTTCCTACATGATTATTAATTTCCTTTACGATTTTACTTTCTTAAAGACATAAATAGATATAAATATTGGAGCCGGGGGATTCGTTAAAAATTGGATGTTCATGGTTGACAATTATTTCCAAATTTTATTTTTACTTTGCTCTTAGTTCTTTCTGTTTTGGTATTGATTTTTATAAGTTTGAAAAATATTTAAATACTTAAATATATTATTAATGCAATCCTTAATACTAACTCGACTAGATAATTTTATTTCTAAATTGTAATTTTAATACTACAAGTCATTGTCGCATGAATCTGGATTATTTATACTACTACTTACTAAATAATATATATATATTATAAAAGTTGTATGTATTTATTTATTTTTATTAATTTCTTGTTTTATTTAATATACATTTTATTAGGTAATTAACTATGTTTAATACTAATCATATGTTTTTCATTTTTTCACGAGTGTGTAAAAAACATAGAAATCATTTTAAAATAATACAATTTATGTGTAAGTATCATGAAACGACCATGCTGTAGGGTTAAAATGCAAATTGTTAGGCGTTAGCGAATGCCAAATGTACGTGTGCAATGATCGTATAGACGTGTTTTGCGAATATCGAAATTGTTTGACGTGCGAATTTGGTAGTGTTTATTTTTCTACACTCGACCCAAACACATAAACATGTAACATAGTGAAAAATAGTTTAATAATAGATTCTATTTTATCATGGTTCGTATATTAATTTGTTTTAGTGATCGTGATGTGTGGATATCAATTCAGTGTGAGCACTTAGATGTTCAAATAATAAGTTTTATTATTTTTATGTTCGAGGCGTGAATGTAGTAAAATGAACACGTCCAAATCGCGCGCCAAATCTTTAATTTATTCATGCACATAGCGAGAGTTCTAAGATTTGAAGGTATTTGATCAGGATCTGTTTCAAATTATGTTATCAATTTTGATAAACGTTATGAATAAAGCTAGAACTTGATAATTATCCTACTATTAGGATATTACCTTGCCACGTGTATTTTGTTATCAATGAATTATGTAATTTAAAAAAAAACGTAATTTGAAAACAATACATTTTAGTTTTATCACAACAATTAAATTAAATTTCCAGAAATTAATTGATGATTTATGCATAATTTATGGATCTTCTTTAGTTCAATGGGGTATTATGTTTTTTTTTTTATTTGTATTTTGTTTAGCAGGTATAAATTAGATTTTAGTTAAATGCGTAATGGATTATAATTTGTTTCAATTATATTGTCAATTATACCTCGCTGGTGGTATTGGGTAACTACAATATAGATTAAACAAGCTATTTTTCTAGTTTTTTTCACGGGTGAACAAAATGGAAAAACCTACTATAATGTATATTGATGGAACTAATATGTTGGAACAATTTTTTCTGTATTTTATTATTTAAAATTTGATAAATAATACAATTTGCTATTTAAATTTGTTTTTGTGTGGTGAAAAATTAATTATAAAAATATGTGGTAAATATAATGGATGTGCGACATTAAATGTTTAAATTATTAAAACTTTATTTAACCAAAGGAATTTTACTCGATTATTTTCTATATTGTTTATAAAAACTAAACAATTTACATGTATATATTAATTTAAACTTACACTACTAAAGTATATTCTGGACCGTTATGGTTATTTTTTCAAAGATAAACACAAGTTCTCTATTAGCATATTTAGATAATACAACGATGAATCACGTACTAGGGTTTTTAATGTTACCTATATTATTTATGAAATAGTTAAAAAAAATCATATAATAATGACGGTATATACTGTATACAGTATACATATTGAATTTACTCTAGTGAATAAAGTGATTATAAATTTTGCAGAATTTTAAATATTTTAATTATTTCTAATCCCAAATATCTAACGTTTTCATTCTCAGAACTTCAGGAGGACGTTATGCTCGCGTTGTTTGTCTTTCATCTAACAGTGACAAATAGCAAATTCACAGCAATGCAAAGCTTAAACTTTAATTTTTAGATTAAACTTAGAGTATGAATATATATTAAAAAACTTAAAGAGAAGAATATTTAGGAGGAAATGTCATATTCGTTTTGAAAATCATCTGACAAAGAAGTTATAGTGTATTACGTTTAACACTCTGTAACTTCTTTGTTAGACAACATTTTACAAAATGAATATGACATTCTATTCAAAATATACTTCTCTTTAAATTTTCTAATAAATTTTCATGCTCAACTTAAATATCACAATTTAAGTTCTGCGTTATTGTGATTTTCCTATATTTTCCGTTTGATCGAGGAGACAGAATATGCGATTATATTCATAGAGATTAGTATCAAGGTTTTTTAACGCTTTTCTTAATTATTCCACTTAAACTTTTGGAGTATTTCCATTCAACACTTGTTTTTTCCCACTGTATTATACTTAATGAATACTAATATTAATCATACTTTATCAATATCGTAATGGTAGTTGTGACTTATATTTGTCAATTGCATTCTTATTTTATTGGATCAATGTATAATATCACCATTGTTGACCGTTTTTATGGTAAAGTGAAATGGGTAATATTTTTTTGTACGGTGTACAATGCAATATTTATCCCGTTTTTTAATAATCTATTGGTTAATTAAATTTTTTTTTAAATCATACTATCGGTATATAATATGTGTCATACGGTCTTATCAATCATTGGTTTTGCTTTTTAAAACATTCAATAATCCCGCGAGTACTTATAAAGAGATAGAAAAAACACGGATTTAAACGGCATGCTTGCGTGACGTATAACTTCAAAACAATTCGATGTGTATGGTATGTTAGATTCAATTAGTGTCCAAGTTGGGATATATTTTATTATTTTAACTTATATAAACCAATAACCATAATAATGTAATATTATAGTGTATATAAGAATAATAGCAGACGTTTATGATAATTTTTAATATACTTATTATTAAATTGTTTATTAGGAATCGCTACATTTTACCAGATGTGTTGGAAATGTTAACATGTAATATAATAACGATATTATCATTAACTCATTTGTTTAATTTTTATTTATTTCTTTCAAAGTTATTTGTGTAAATATGGGTATGGTGTATACCCATATTAATGTATTAATTAAATATCAAATGTTTTACAATAAATACGTTTTATGAATTTTGTAGTTTTTCTTTTAAATTAACTATTTTAAATTGTCAAATAGCAATGTAAAAAAATATAATATATTTAGGTTTAAAGTACAGTAATATGATAGTAAAAATTGATGTTATAATAATACAGCGTGTATCATTTATATGTATAGATAAATTTTAATTATCAACACAGTAAATGATAAGATTGAGTAGGTTTAGAGAATACTGACCTTGAATATTAAAAAAAAAAAAACTACAGAGGGCTTCACGATATTGTTGATTTTGGTTGCTTTTCCAGGGGAGAAAAATCGATCGTATTCATACAACTGTGCGTCACCATGGCGACCACAGCTGACTAATATCGGAGAACTATATTAATACGTTTTACGCTCATTTCATTTTAACCTTGATCCTTGCGTTTGTCACACCTCGTCACCACGTGATGTTCATTTTTGCGATTATAATATTTATATTAATGGAACTTCACCATTTCATAAAATAATTATAGTATTTTATTAGGTAAATTATTTAACAATATTGTCACACAGTACATTTGTATGTAATTTGTATACACGATAAAACAAATATTATCTACTTTTACAGATTACAGAGTGATCAGAATTTTATGTTCAATAATAAAATAAAAAGAACAATAGTGATAGAAATTACATTTTATTTAAATGTTATTTCAATTACTTTTGTTACACAATATTATTCTGATCACCCTTAGTCTGTATATTGTTTATTGAAGTTAGTTTAAAAGTGACAAATATCCTTGAATAATAATAATAATAATTAAAAAATATTATTGAAATAATTTATAATATTAATCATTAGTGTTCAATTGCATAATTGAATGATACATTTCTAAAAACTGTAATTATTGATAGTTTTTGTTAGTTTAACTTCTGGAAAAGTATTTATTTATATTGAAAGCAAAATAACCCATTCTTAAGAATAAATTGTATTATAATAGTAATAATAAATTATATTTTATACTATATAATATAAACCATCACTATAAATCAGTGATACTCAAACTTTTATGCCATCGCATCATTTATAAAATTGTTTATTAAGTATGGTCTATTTAAGTAGATAAACAATATACTTTTCAATAATTATTATTTTAGGTACAAAACATATAAAACATACATACCCTTTTGGTAATGCTGTTCTAAGCAGTTTAAATCAGCGGTTCCCAAAATTTTTAGCAGTGCCCTGTTATTAATACCACAGTATACCACGAGTAGTATGAATAATAATAATACAAAAATGAACATTAGTTCTCATTGTTGACCAATTTTAATAATTTTATTGAATATGTTAGAATACAATTTCAAATACAATCCTAGCACACAATACCAACGAGATTAATACATTTTTATAGTTAAATATGTTTATATAAATCTATTACTCTATATAAAAAAAGAGAATAATTAAATTAATGTGCTGTATTTAGCTATGCATGCATGTATGTATGTATGTATGTATGTTGTTAGCTTTAATTTGTTAAATATTACAATAAAAATAATAATATTATATATAATATAATGTGTATAATATTAGTTTGGGGACTGCTGATCTAAATAATAAAAACAAATATGTATATAATTATAGTAATAACATTGTTTGAATGAACTTTAAAAAATAAATAATTTAAAATTAAATATATTTAATAGCAATTAGTTTTGTTGTAAACCTTGATGATAATCAATATAAATTATTGTAATTATATTTATATCAATAAGTTAATAGACTGACCAATGATTAGCTAGTATAATAGTATGATAGTATAATCATTAGTTTTGATAAATGAGTTTTTAACTGGTTCTCAGTATTCATAGCTCTCATGATTTTTAAATTGAAATGTTTTTAAATTCAGGAGCAATAGTTGAATAGTGACTAGTGACCCAAGTCTCTTCAGTTTTTGTTGTTTTCTGATTGTGATGTGTATATTTATTTACTATATTGTACGTACTATTACTATTTTATTAGAATTGTGATAATTAAAATATTAAATTATTGTTTGTTTAATGTTTAGTTGATTTTTACTAATATAAACAATTAATTAATGTATTAAATTATTATGTACGATGTACCTACAATATATCAATATATATTATCCATATTTTGTCTAATAGTTATAATTTATAATTTTAACAGATTCATGTCTATCTTTTTGGTGTTTTATTAACTAGTAAAGTTAAATCATATAATTTTTATAATTCTATACAATGGTATCTATATATTGTATTTTTCATAGACTATGTTTTTATCAGTAATAAACCATTTTTGTTATTAACTCGCGGTTATTTAACATTCGTATTTTTTAATTGCTGGAAAATTATAGTGATTCATATCATTAATCTTCTATCAATATATCTAGTCAAATTTTATATTATTAATCAAATAGTGATCGATTTATATTTTTACTATTATTCTCAATAAATAATTATGTGCAATTCGATTTTATAAAATATAATGGAGAATTCGAAGTACCAATATGGTAAAAAAAATTACGATTGTTAATTCGGTTACACCCAAACTTCTTGATGTTTAACCCTTATTACGATTTCTTCACATGTGTTCTGAATATGTGCTAGCTTCTTTGAGAAATTACGTCATTATACTCTAATTATAATAATATTAACCACGCCTGTGTAATAAAGATGGTGATATTACGTAAAATAATATATTAATAAACATATATTTATCAAGAGACCCTCTGAGAATATAATTTTATTAGAGTTTTAAGGTTTCTAGTATATAATGCGTTATTTAAATTGAATAAATTTTTTTTCTACTAGAGAGTATTGTTATGAATTTAATAACATCAAATATTAACAAATATTATTATATACATAGTAAAGATGACTATTTTCACATCCAATATATAGTAAATATAAATATATAAATGTTATTTAAATATCGGTTACTAACTATAAAAAATATTTGTCAAATTTTGTATTTCAATAACATTAGTATATGGGAAAGTCATTTGACGAAGTTGTACACTTCAAATGTTTTTTAATATGTATTATTTATCTATGTAGGTATATTATGACTTTATGAGTTTATGACTAATATTATATATATAGTACTTAGTACTACAGTTATGACAATTTTAACATGTCAATTGCTTTTTATTTTTTTTTACCTTATCATTATAGTAGGTATATTAGTATTTAGAGAAAACAAGTTGTAACTTTAGTATTAGTTTACTAATTTATTGTACACATTTATTTTACTTTAAATATAGTAAAAAAAAAAAATTCTTTAAAATACATTTGGTTTTAAGTTTTAAATAATTTGTATTTCATTTATTTCACAAAACAAAAAAATCCATCATGATAAAACTATTTTAATTTATAGTTTTAATCTCATATAATATAATCACGTTAATAATAATGGATGTATTCATAAAAAGCCTATTATTAAAATAATATATTAATTAAATAATTATAAATGTGTCTGCACTTCTGTAGTGAATTGTATTTCGTATTACTATTATTTTTCATGCCATTGTATTGTTGTTTTGGAACGTGGTCGAATCGTATTTTTTCTTACTGAATTGATTTTGATATAAATCTCCGTTTAAGCCGTTTAAGGTGTGCGCAAGGGTGCGTGTTAACGTTAAGGTATTTGGGGATTATATTTACAACAGTCGGATTCTCGAAATATTTTTGTTCTCACACAGTTACATCGAATTCAGTGCAAAATATCAAATAGTTTACGACGTATAAATGGAACGCACGAGATTAATACGAATATTTTTGTACTTAATTTTTTTTTTTAAATACGTTGATTAAATATTTAATATAGTATGATTGAGTTAAACTAGGTTAAAAAATTAATTTTCAGCATAATATGTATAGCCAGTGTACAACTTTCGTCATTGTTGTACGCTATTTTCCCGTGGCGAATATATTTAGTGATGATTGGTTTTTATTTTAGCATAATATTAAATTTTTCAACTAAACTATTATGACTATTCTGTTATAACTATTATGAAATTTACATGACGCGTTGTACTGTTGTTTGTGCATTATGAAGTATGTTTGCATTTGTGTACTTTTGTGCGTGTGTAATAAGTCGAGTGCTATGAGCATTACTATAATTCATCGTGCGTAATATTATACGGAAAGTAATTTATGTATGTATCTAGATTCTGCTGATTGCCAGTCATTGTACTAATAAATAAAACTGTCACATTTCTGTCGTTATTCATTTATATACTACAGTAAATCTAAGTACTACTTCAATAGTTCAATATAATCAATATATTATTGTTTTGCAATTAATTTTACACTGATCTGTGGAAGGTTGTTATGTAACTCAGTAACTAGTAATATTGAATATATATATATACCAATAATATAACCGATCAAGCATATTTATTATGTTTTATAAATATTCATATAGTTTACCAAAGTAGTCATTGCATTGATATTTTATTATTCATTAACATTTATAATAACCTAAAAAATAATAACCTTTAATGGCTCAAGTAACAATGGTTTTATTTTTTTTTTATGTCTGAAGACTAATTATCTCGAGAGTAATAAATAAGATGATATAACTCATATTTTAATACTTGTTTTCGGTACAATGCTTATAGTGAATTCTTTGAAATCTTGAAGTTTACAACCATAAGCATCAGGAGTAGGTGTAGCCTTATATATATACCTAGGTATATAATACAAACATTGATATTTGACTTTAAAGTTCTATACAATATTTAAGAATGATAAAATGAAAACACAATATATTCTTTAAGTTTTAAATTAATAATGTAGTAGTTAGTGTTATTGACGATTTATATATCGAATGAAAAAGGTAGTAACTCCATTTTGTTAATTGTTAAGTAGGAGCAAAATAAAATTCAAAGTTAATTTCTTATTCTATTTTTTATTTTTATTTTAATATTATTTTATTAGCTTTGTGGGATAGATATAATATAATCATATGGAAATATAATTATTTTCGTGGTCGATAAAGAAAATGACCTTTTATCAGAATGCAGTGTTCTCATCAAAAAATTGAGTGCTACCTTTTTCGTTGGATGTATCAATATATATGTTTATATATTAATTGGTATTTCTGTTTTCACTTATTGTTGAAAATTTTCGTATCTTATTATAATTTGGTTGTAGTATTTTTTTTACAAAATTATTATAAATTTTTTGTTTTGTTTACAATACATAATTAGTTTTAAATGTACTTTTTTTTATATAGTTGCAAAGCAAGCGTGAGTTGTTTTTCAAGAATGACGTATCGTCCAACAGTACAAGTTCTGGAACTCAACCTGCTGTTCAGTCAAATACCAATTCAACAATTCCAGTGACTAATCAAAATTCTGTTACCAGTATAAAAAGCAATCAAAATACAAATTTACCATCAACTACACCAATGAATTTGCCACGAGTACCAGTTGTTAAACGTAATTAAAGTTATGTTCTAAATATTCATTTAATTAAAATATTTTTTATTAATAATTTTTAGCTGATTCAACGATGGAACCTACAGAGAATAAAGAAAAACTTTTAAAAACAGATCAACCAGGAACTGGGAAGTCGATTGAAAAGAAAGTAAAGAAATTGGATGGTTATGTGGGATTTGCTAATTTACCTAATCAAGTATATCGTAAAGCTGTAAAGAAAGGCTTTGAATTTACACTCATGGTTGTTGGTAAGTTAAATTATTTTTTTAAAAATTATACTAATACATTTTCCTCTCTTATTTTTATTCTGCATGGTGCTCCTATAAATTAAATTTTAATATACAAATGACTACAGGTAGATCCGGTCTTGGAAAATCCACTTTAATCAATACAATGTTTTTGGCTGATATATATGGTAAAGATCATCCAGGTCCTTCTTTACGTGTTGGTAAAACAGTACGAGTAGAAACTAACAGATGTCTACTGAAAGAAAAAGGTGTAAATCTTTCACTTACAGTAGTGGATACACCAGGATTTGGTGATGCTGTGGATAATACTGATTGTTGGCAACCCGTACTTGAATATATTGAATCTAGGTTAATATAGATATTTTATTGTAATATGAAAATGGTGAATTTGTATCATATTTTGTGATTGTTATTAGATATGAAGAGTATCTAAATGCTGAATCAAGAGTTAATAGAAAAATACAACATGATAGCCGTGTACATTGTTGCTTATACTTTTTGGAGTCAAATAGTCATGGAATGTCACCTTTAGATGTGGAATTTATGCAAAGACTTCATGACAAAGTGAATATAATACCTGTTATTTCTAAAGCAGATACAATGACACCGGATGAAGTTACAGAGTATAAAAAACAGGTATAAATAATATTATATGTTCAGTACAAAAAGCTATATTAAGTTTATGGCTAAATAATAATAATAATTACATGAATTAAATATTTGTACGAGTATATTTAACATATTTTATAATGAACAAATTACAAAAAAATAATAATATATTTATTTATTAATTAGATATTAGAAGAGATTGCTCAACACAAAATTAAAATTTATGACTTCCCAGACTCAGACAAAGATGAAGATTATGAAAATTTGAAAAAACTTAAAGCTCGAGTGCCATTTGCTGTTGTTGGATCAACTGAAGTTTATGAAGTGGACGGAAAAAAAGTGCGTGGTCGAAAATATCCTTGGGGACTTGTTGAAGGTAATTAACAAATCAATTTTAATTTATTTTCAATATTATAATTATTTATTTTATATTAAATACCAGTTGAAAATCTTGAACATTGCGATTTTGTCGCCTTAAGGAATATGTTATTAAGAACACATTTACAAGACTTAAAAGAAGTGACTAGTAATGTACATTATGAGAACTTCAGGTTTAGAAAATTGGCTTGCTTCTCTGCTGATGGTCCCAAAGGAATGACAAAGTGAGTTTTAATATATACTATGATTTAAGTTCAATGAGCTTGAACCTTTTGCGTCCCAATTAATATTTATATAATGTTCTATCTTCTATATATTCTAATAATCTAATTCTTATTTACCTGGCTGATTTTCGATGAGACCCTCACAAATTACATGATTTACAAAAATATATTTTATATTATTTGTTATTTAATTATTATAATATAATTATAAAAATTTGCTCATTATTTGTATTTTGCATGATTTAATTCAATAAAATTGCTTAGTTTTTTGTCTCTGGTAAAATATACTATTTATAAATTGATAATTTTAAAACAATAACAATAAATAATTATTACAAGTTTTAAATATTAAAATTAAAAACTAATTTACACATACAAAATATATAATTAATTGCTCTAAAAATGTAAGTTATTATTATACATAATAATTTTTAGCTTGCATATTATGTTAACTATGTATTGAATTTGTTGTATGCTTCATATAAATAAAATTATGTGAAAAATTACAATTTAAATTGATAAAAACATGATTATTTAATAATTATATTTGATTCTATTTTAATAATGTGATTTATGAAATATAGAATTACAAAAAAATGAATGTTATTGTAAAATATTAAAAGCATAATTTAGAGTTTCAAAACAAAACCTGACAGAGACAAAAATAAACTAATATTAGTATTTTGTAGTACAATGCTTATTTGTATGATGGCAATATTCTTTACTATCATTACACTGATTATGTATATAATAGCAATTAAAAAAAAAAAAATTATTATTATTTTCTTACACACTGGTCCAGCTTGTGCGCCCCGGGAGCAATCAACAATTCATTCGTTGCTGTTTGGTAAGTTTCAGTTAATAATATGAAAGGCAATGCTTTTCACTCATCCAAAAACAAAAATAATCATCCAAAAATAACAGAATTTAAAACAAATGAAATAAACTTATTATATACACTAAAAGGTGGTCATTGGGACACCTGGTTTTGCTTAAATTTACAATATGTAATTATATTTATTTAAATTTAGGAATCCATTAGCTCAAATGGAAGATGAAAAACGTGATCATGATGCCAAACTTAAGAAAATGGAAATTAACATGGAGGAAGTATTTGAGAAGAAAGTCAAAGAAAAGAAACAGAAACTTAAAGATTCAGAAATTGCTGTTAGTATATTAATTTGTTAATACTTACTTTTATTTAAGGATGTTGAGTATGTATTTATTATATTAACAGCTGCAACAAAAGAATGAACAAATGTTGAAGAGATTAGAATCTGAAGCTAGTGAATTGGACGAAAGGCGTCGAACACTTGAAATAGAAATCAGAGAATGGGAATCAAGTAGTGGTGTCAGTCTTGATGAACTGAGAAGAAGATCATTGGAAAGAGAGTATGTGATTTAATAAATGACTTATTATTTATTCATCAACTTGAAACATTAAATGTTAATTTGTGTTACAGAACTACTGATGGAAAAGAGAAAAAGATCAAGAAAAAAGGATTATTCTGAAACGAGTAGTGCCATAATAATATGTTTAAAATCATATTATTATTTATTTAATTATATTACTTAACTGTATTTTATTCGACCAAGTTTGTGTAAATCGAGTACAATCTCGTTTTGAACAGTAGTTATAATAAAACTGTGAATGTCGAATTTGTTACCAATAATGTGTATTATGACACATTAATAATAACAATACAAATATATATTTTTTTTTTACTACTTTAGTTTTAATAATCTAATCCAATCATTGACCATATAAAATTATGTGTTTATATATATTATTTAAGTAATTTAAATTAATTTGTCAATATTCATTATATTATGCAAATTTATTTTCAGTTTCATAGTGTAGGTTTTTAAACAAATGAAGCTCAATGTGTATTCCAATTAAATATTATTAATGCCTGAAAATTTATCAAAATTGTAATTTTTAAACAAACACCAATTGTCATATTCTAACATTCCAGCTGTAACAGCATTTAATCCTATTAATTTTATCTATCATTAATATAAAATTCATTGTATTATAGTTTATTATTTTCAATAATTACTATATTTATCTCTATAAATTTTAGAAACATAAATTGTAAACATATAACAAGAGTATTATTGTTTTTTTTTTAAATCTATATATATATATTTTCCTTAATAAAACATAATTATAATAACTGTTGGTGAATGCATTCCTTTATTGTTTAACTACGAACAAAACCATTATAAAGCCATTCGCTCATTGCTCAAAGATTTTATTAATTTTATCTAATCTACTTTATATTATTGCTATAATAATAATAATAATAATTAAATCACATTTATTGTGCCCTGACATTATGTCCATCCAATAGTATTTACTTTAGAAATTTACAATTTGATATTTTATAGTTTTATTAAATTGTGTTCTAGTAGAAATAATATTAAGAAAAAAAAGTGTTAACATTTTAATTTTGTATGCATTTTATCATTTTCTCCCAATGTTATTAACATTAATTATTTTACTATTGTAATGGATCTTGCCTTAAATTATTTGTATTAGTGACATATTTATCTTTTATTCTTCTATATTTATGTTTTGAACTTGTGCACATGAATATGTATTTGTATACATTATAAAATTTTAGTAATATTTGAACAGTTACTAATAAGTGTTATTATCTTTGACTGTGTTTCAATATTATTATTTAAAAAAATTGGGCTTTCCTGTTTATTCTGCCATTTTTAGAAACAACTTGGTACTGTTAATTCATACGGTTTATTGTAAATATATAATATTAATTACTATTAAGGAAATAACTATTAACTTTTAGATACTTAATTAAATATGTTTAGTGTTCTTATCGACCCTTTCTATTTTAATTTATTGTATTTTCAATTTTGATTTATTGACAAAAAATTTACATTTATAGAAATTCATAATAATTTATTTAATTTGTTTATTTTGTGTAATATAGTTTTTTTTAAAACTGTACTTAATAATTGGTATTTGTTAATTTATGAAGTACCTCATGTTAAAAATGACTAATGGATTATTTATTAATACAAACAAATTAAAATAATACAAGGTGTGCTGTATTTACTAATAATTGTAATATTTCTGTGAAAAATGAATATTTTTAAATGCAGTTTTTTTTAAAAATTATTTAGGCAATAGCCTATAATTTATTATCTCTATTATTTTTTAGTTTTAGACAACTAGTAAAAATTTTTAAACAAATTACTTTATTTTTTAAGTTATATGTAATTTAAAGATTGGTTTTTTAAAGATTATATTTTTATGGGTCAAAGTCGAAAATTCTAATTTAATTAAGATGGCGATATTTAACAATTGTTCTTATTTATTGAAAAAATTATATTTCTAATGTTATATTTTGAGATTATTAAATGATAAAATTTTAAATTGATTTAAATTTTAATCTGTTATAATGTGGAATGTAAAATTTATATTGTTAATTTTCAATATTATGATGAATATATGATGAGCAATACATTTTGCAAACCAAGATATTAAAATATTAAATTATTACAAATAATGAAGTTAGAAATATCATTTCTTTAATAAATGAAAGAAAATATTGAAATCTTGATCAAATTATGAGGTTGACACATCAAAAACCTTATACTGTTTAAAATCTTCAAATTTCACATAACTTAAAAAATATATTTATTTTTTAAAAAATTGTATGAGATTTTTTTAAAAAAAGTAATGTCTGTTGAAGTTAAACATGTAGTCATCAGCAACTGTTTTTTAATGACAGAAGTAAGAGTATGTCTATTCTTTTCCCTTGCTCAATTAACCCATCTATTTACATGCTCTACTAATGACGGACAGTTGCACGCCTATATACAGAAAAATATGTCATAAATCAAAATGCACCGCATCATCAAATAGTATACAACGTATTTTAAGTTACTGTACTAAATTACGGTATTTATTCACATGGCTAAATAATTTAGCTATGCTCTTTCATATCATTTGTCAATGATAGATTGAGGCACTTTTATTGGCGAAATGATTTGAGATTATAGTAAAGTCCATACCTATGCACAGAAGTTGACTGCTGACTACGTTTTAACACTTGAACAGACTTTAAAAACCATTCTTACAATTTATTATAAATTAGAAAAGGGGATATTTTTAAAAAGCCATATACTAATTATGAGTATAAAGTAGTATTGATATTGATAAGTTATATAAGTAATGATTGAATTATATATAATATATAAATAATTATTATTTATTTACATAACATTTTTAAAAATTTCTTTTCATTTTGTACAGTTTTTATCATCCTTTTGTTCATTTTTCTATTTTGTGAAAAATATTATGCTTTTAACTTGATTATAGGTATTTCTTATTTGGTAGACAATTTCTAATTTTAATTTTTAATATGTGAACTTAATTTTATAGATGATAAGTTTTTGAGTTAATTACTAAAGAATAAAGAATAAAGAGTACAACTTATTATTTAACGATTGTAAAACGATTCATTTATTGTTTTGATACTCAATATTTTTATTTTACTATAATAAAAATATAAAATAGTTTAATATTGGCAAATATTTTTTTGAGGACACATTGGGCCCTTTAGCATTCTAAAGTTTGTTTAAACACCCAAAGTTATTTCTTTAAATACTTTAATTGAGTATACTTTACGATTGTTTATAGTGTTTGTTATATGCATATTATTTTACATCATCACAGGTGTAGCATGGCCAAAAGAACATAAGTGTGTGTACAATTGAATTTTAGGTGGTGCCACAAATAATTTTGTGCCCTTCGTATTATTTTTGGTCCCCTTTTTATACTATTACACATTTGTGGTGATACAAGTAGTTTAAAATAACAGTGTTTTGTAATAATTATATACCTACTTTATTTATTATTTTTAGTCAATATATTAAACCTTCATTATAATAGAGTTACCTATTACAACTTATACTCGTATATATTATATTTGATATAAGATATATCTATTTTATATAATTTAAATATTAAATATATACATCTTTTAACCATTATACGAGTATATTTTAAAAATTACGTTTTTAATTGAGAGGAAGTAATGTATAAAATACTTTTTTGTTTTCGAGGCATAAAATTTAGGATATTTTCAAGTTTTGGGCCCTTAACTCATATATATAGCAGTTGGTGCCTAGGTACACCCAGCACACTCTGTTCGCATGCCTATGCCAAGGAATTAGGGGACCTGAGTTTCATCGATTCTTCATATACATATTAATTTATATAATAGATAATAATATAATTTATTTATATTTATAGATATTATTTTATTAAATTTAATTAAATAATAGGGGGAAGACTTAAGAAGTTTTGGGGGCACTATAGTCTCCAAAGCAATCCTTTGCTATACCTATGACCATCATACCAGTGGCGGAACTATAGGGAAGGTATGGGGGTATCCCCCCCTCCCCTTGTAAGTAAAATAAAGATTTTTTGTAATATAAATTTGTTATTTTATGTCTTTACTTATAAAGCGTATCTATACATAAATGTAAACACAAATTAAATATTCCTCGCCCCGTTAGAAAATTTTAGATCCGCCACTGTATCATACATATATCTGTATTTACAATATTAAAAGTTTAATCATTTATATTGAAATTATTTGTATTGTATTTTAAATTTTTTGTATTTGTAATTTTTCATGACAACTCCCGAGAGACAAGAGAGACAACACAAATTATATTTACAAAAAAAATAAATTTGTATTATGTACACCTTCATGGGTACATATTGATCAATTTGTACATATCTCAATGATTGAGATCCTACAGGTAAAATTGTACACTTTGTCTCTGTGTCACTTTCATTGTAAGTTCATAACTTGTCTTGAGCACAAAAAAATATCATTTTTAATTTTATGACTGTTTGGCTTTTAATGATTTTGGCAAATCGTGAATTATTCGACGTATTCGACGATAAACACTAGTCGTTTTAATTATTAATCCTTTCAAACCTGTCGAATATTTTAAATACAAAAATCTATGAAATTCCAATAAAGACTGATACACTTTTTATTTTATATTATATTGAATTGATTATATTTCAACTATATCTTAGAATTATAAAAAAAAAACGGGGTTGTTTAAATAATTTATAATATATATAGATGTTAAAATTATTTGTAGTTTCTTTTAAATCTCATTAAGTTATTACCTCGTTTAGTCGTTATTTATATTATAATCTTATGAGTACGTATTTCAAATAAATACCTACAACAATAACGAAACTTGTTGTAATAACAGTAAGTCAGTAAACAATTAATGTATTGGGAATTGGGTACCTTGTCAATATAATTTAAAGTTTTAATGACCATACCGTTGAAAATGTGACTCATACGCAGTATTTGATTATTATTATCATTACTCATCAAATGAAGGAGTAAGTTGATAATAATATGCTTAGGTTTTGCGTATCTAACTCAATATTCTATACTTAATATATTATATTATTAACTTATTACATATTATGCCTATATATATTAATTAGACTGTTTACTTAAACAATTTTTATTTTATAATAATTTTTTCTGCGTTTGTAATTTTCCATGGCAACAACGCCGGAGAGATAATAAGAATGATATTTTTAAAATCATTTTTTTTTTTTTATTAATATAATATGCAAAAATTAAAAATTATTATTTTCGAACATTGTTTTAACCATTTTAACTATTTTGCGTTGTCCATAAATGAAAAAATTCTTGGGAATCTTACCGCTACAGGTGGGATTGTGCATACTGTCGGCGGTTTTTATTGTAAGTTCATAACTTTTTTAATACGATTTATATTACAAATTCCTAGGTTAGTTTGAAATAACTAGGCAGGTATATTTTTCAAACATTTAACAATAATTGACTTCCGCAAGAAACTCCCTTCCCCTAAACCATTTTAATATTTAGCTTTGGAAACAGGAGACGTACTCACTATTGAGAAGTTAGGACAGGTCGACAGTCATAAATGAAACTTACTTTTTAAGAACTACGAGGGGTGAAAAAAAAAACATTATTGATCGTCTTATAAAATATATTTTAACTAAAAATACAATTTTTAAACTCCGAATATTTGATCCCATTATATTAAGACTAATAATATTTAGGATGATATTTTTGTATGATCTTAAATCTGTATTACTTGCGATATTAGTTTATTACCTACATTATATTTTATAAAAACTCGTTTTTCATTTTGTTTAATTTTTAATGAGTACTTACAATTGATATAATTTTTTCAATTTTTGAATGTGGTTGAAATTAATTATACTATAAGAATAGTGTATAGTTAGTTTGAGACTTATTGTTCAAAACTTATTGTTTATGAGAGGACAGTGGAAGTTGGTTACCTAAAAGAAAATACTTACCTACAAGAGATTTTACCATGATTAAGCTTGGATTAAGATAATTCGAGGCCTCAATGCCCCATTGCTTCAAAATAAAAACAATTTCATAAAGTATAATTTAAAAAAAACTACACAATTTTTTCTTGCAAACTTAATTAATCATTTCAATACTCATAAATTATACAATTTAATTATGCTATAAAAAAAAATTCTGGTATATATAATCTGAGGCCTCTAAAAACTATAAGTCTCTTGAGACCAAAGGGTCATGGCCCCCCCCCCCTTAATCCGAGACAGACTGTGATTGTACAGATAAATTAATTTAAGATGTTGAATTGTCAAAAACAAATTTAACAAGAACCTCTTAATTTATATTGTAAAAATACAAATTTATAATATACAACTACAATTATTTGATAAATTATACAGATATAAAAATAATTGAGGTCTTTACACGGTTGATGCGTGTTTGGGATTCGATGAAATCGTATAATATACCTAATTATAAATTTATAACGATGACATACGAGCACCAATGAAAAAGAAAAAAAACATATTTCATCCAGAAATGACGTTTAATTGAACGACAATAGTTAATAACACGCATTAAATAAAATATTTCTTTTTGTTTATATATATAAAAAAAAAATTAATAGGGTATACAATATTATTATATAAATTATAATTTATTGTAAATATTATGGAGTTGTGAACAAAATCGATAGTGCGGACTACAATCTACAACAATAGTATACAAATATACAAATATATTTAGATACCTACGTATTTTACGACTTATAGGTTAGGGTACCTTGGTACTGTAAAATATAAATTTATGGACATAAAATAAGTAAAATGTGTATTGTGTAACTCGAACTCTTTAGATTCTGACGGGTTGCCTCGTGTAGTCATGTGACCTTTTTTTTTTATTTTCCATTCACTCTTTTGATATTTATTAGGTATTTTAATAGCTTGTCGTCAAAATTCCTGCAAAGAGAACACGCCTTCAAATACAATAAAATAATATTTTGAAATATTTTTGGTTTGCATATGTAATGTAATTGGCTACACGAATTTAGACAAATAAAATTTTTTAGAATATTTAAGTCACCGTCGAAATTGTTTATAATTGTAAACAAATGTGCAAATCGATTCTAACAAGAATATTTTGAGCAAATATTTTGATGAGCTAACATATTATATAATCAAAAATATTTTCATTTTATTGAAATAATGCTAATTATGTTTAGTAGTTTTAGATTCTGAGCGAAGCGAAGAATGTATTGGTTTTACAAAGATGTTTTTTTTTTTTTGATGTATGAAAACACTTTTTCGGGTAGAAATAATGGTCCGATTACCACAAGTAGGGTATGCTTTCGGTAGCAAATCGTATTTAGTTGGTACTTTATTTAGATCATTTTTCGAATTTCTCAAAAGTTTTTCCTTGGGAGGGGAAAAACTACCAAAAAATGGCGGAAATCGGCAAATTTACGGTTTCTGTTGTATATAATTTTTAAATTTCGTGATAACTAATTGAGTTTTGATCGTAGGAACTTGAAAATTTTTTTGAGTATTAACATAGGTAGTATACAAGTGAGGTAAAATTTTGGAATGAATTATTAGTACAGTGTATTGTAATATATTGAGTTTCGCTCAGAATCATATTTTCTAATGCAATATTATTGCATTCAAACCTTAATTATAATAAACCACTAATTTCTCCGAGGACCGAAGGGACGAAGAAGGGCCGCCTAAAATCGACATTCCTACTTTTTAAATTTAATTTACTTGAAATAAAATAACATAATATTATATCATATTTAAATAGGTTATTGTTAAATGCATGATTTCTTAACATTTTACATTTTTATATAAACTGTTATAAATAATAATGTTTAGTTTATTTAATTTAACATATTTAATAAAAATTAATTACATAACACTTAGATTTAACAAATATGTGCACCTTAACTAAATTCCAATACTAGATTATAAATAGATAAATTCATTAAATAAGTGTTTGCGATTCACTTAATTAAAAATTATTATTATTATTGTTATAGGTATATACCTAATGTATTAGATTCCGATTATACTGATTTGTCAAGGTATGATCTCTGTCTATTATTGCATTTGGAGACTCATAAATATTTTTAACCTAACTGCACCTCTACGCGTCTCCGGGTGTGCATAGAAATCACACCTTGATTTTCATGTTAATTCATGTTGATTTTTATGCATTCATCTGTTTTAAGTCTTTGTTTTAATATTATATTATAATAAATTATCTAATTGGAATATGCGTATTCGTTTGTGCAGAAGGATCATTTAATTTATACAAATCATTTATTCGATAGGTTTTTAATTTTTTATATACTAAGTAAATGTCTGTAAATTTTCGTTTCGTACAGTGCAAAATAGTTTCATCTTGAAAAGTTTTATCATTGATTATATATACTAGTATTTATAATCAATGGTTTTACTTATTTTTAAACTTGGTGATTTCATCACTTTTCGATACACTTAATATTTATATAATATATAAGTACCTTATACATAGGTATTATACCTGTAGTTGACATCTCGTTGACCCAAGGTCCCAAGATACTTCAGTACAAAATTCGAATTATTATCAAATATCCAATTTCGTCTAAAAAGCCACGAAAATAAAATATAATAATTTTCGAGTTTGTATTTTTTACGCCTTATCTTTTTGTAAATACTTAAAATAACTACACAAAAGTGATGTTTCGCGTGAAATTTTAACGTAATACACTTATTCATTTGTGATTAGTTGTTTGACTTTAAGACGCCTAGAATTTTTAAATAATCTCATATATTGAGGAAAATATTATTTTATGGATACTTTCATTGTATTGTATTTGATTATTTGAACGTATATTTTGTACAATTCCACATTAATATACTTATAATAGTTGGTTAAGTTATTATGCATTAGTTGTTAATAGGTAACTGTTTACATTATATTATTAATTATAATAAATCATTGTAAATCAGTGGTGTAGTAGTAAAAAAAATTTTGAGTTTAGGTATATATTATAAGTAGGTATATATTATATTCTAAGTTTTTAACAATTTTAAATATATTAAAACCGTTAACTGTAAGTTGTAATATTGTAAATTGTTTTTTACATAAATGTTTTAATTATTTTTTAATTTCCTTAGATACTAAATTTAATCCGATCAGTCAATAATGATTATAGAAAAAAAACTAAGTTGAATATTTAAGAAACTATTCGTATACCTGTGTATCACAAATTATTTTATTAAGTATACGCTTCATCAGTGGTGTATTTACGGGTGGGGAGGTTTCTCGGATCATGACCCCCCATAGTCATAAAAAAATATATTACAATTTTATGTTTATGACCGAATAAAAATATATTTTATTATAATTTATTTATATTTCAAGGTTCCAGTACGAAAAATATAAATGAATTAGAACATTAGCAAGTTACAGTTACAATTTTTTTATTTTTTATAATAATTACCTAATTCATAACTTTTAAGTATTAATTATAATATTATACTTTCATAATTTTTAGAAAAATTTGAACCTATCCCCAGAAAATTTTTTAAAGTACTCCACTGCATTCCACTACACCACTGTTGTAAATTTAAGTATATAATAAACGAATTAATAATAAAAATTAACATTCGAGTAAGTAGGTATTATTGTTAGTATGATAAGTAATGTCACTTAAATAAAATCTAACAAATTTAATTTATCAATATATTAAATATAAATTCAATACAAATACAACAAAATATTTATACAAATTTTGTATAAATGTTTGTATATTTCAGATGTTATCACTATCTATGATTTCTGTGAATATGTGGAACTTTAGTAATGCCAATCCTAGTAAGTATTTTGAAGGATTACATTGCAAAGGGTTTTTCATGTAAAACGTGCTTAAGTTACATTACTTTTACTTGATAAACATATTGTTTGAAAGTTGTTTATTATACTTTGTATAGGTACTTTATCAGGGGTGGATCTAGGGGTAATCGTAATTTTAGTAGGCTGTATACCCGGGCATATAAGTACATAAACATTTTGGTATTGTATATTATTTAAGCTTTTCAATAACGAACATGAAAAAATAAAACAAGGAAGACAATTGTTGAAAAAATTTGGGCATAGCCAATATTTTTGAGGCGGATTCGTCCCTGTACTTTATACTTATAAATTAGTAATAAAAATAATAAACCTAACCTTTAAGTATATATTTTTACAGAATCCTGTATCCTGTTTATTTGTTTAACTTGTTTGCTGACAGTCACTTGGGTGATTGTGTACATAGGAAGTTACGAAGTTAGTAATCATATTTTAATACTTTGAATTATTCAGAAGCGTGCTCAGGATTTTTCTATAGTGGGGATGGGGGTGGGTTGAACCAATTTTTTTTCGAAAAATTGTCCTAATTCCTGGAATATTATATTATAAAATTTACGATTCAAATCACATGAACCTCCTTAAGTACACCCATTGTGTTATCAAAATTTCGTGTTATAAAAATAGTGGAAATTACATACATGTTCAATGTTATTTTTATTATTTTTATAACATGCAATTTTAATCACTCCTATATAAAAATTATTGTGCATAAAGAAATCTATTTTTTTCTAACCTGTAGGTATAGATAAATAATTCTTTTTAAAATTTTTGGCAAATCGTCGAATTTTTGACAATGAAAATACTAATTTATTATTTATTCTTTCGAATTTTTCGAGTCTTATGACTTTAAAATATTATTATCTACCTTATTATTTTTTTAATCTTTGTATATATATATATATATACAATAGTTATTGATGTTATTGTTACAATATAATACCAATATTTATATTTCAGATAAAAACACTTAAACTCTTGCCATAATAGTAACAAAAAGAATTAATGGGTACTGGGTTTGTCAATTTCAGGGTTCTTTAGTTTTGATAACTACAGCGTTGAAATTGTGGGACATTTTCATATTGTCATGGATCATACTTAGCATTTGGTCATCGATATACACCGGCAGACTTCAAATGAAGGCGTAAGTTAATAAAAATATATTTTTTTAAAATATATACGTATACTGTATAATATAAACTTTAATTGACCAATCAGTATTTTATGTGTTTTAATAATATTATTAGAACTTGGTATATACATTTAATATTAGAAATTATATAATGAATTTATTTGGGTTTAATGAGATACTTTATAAGATAATAAGTAATTAATAGGATTATTTAAATATAGTTAAACATAATAATAATAATAACAAATATTTTATAGTAAACAATTTGTTTTGTTTAATAATTTTTAAGCCATTTATGACGTTAGGTATTTATAAAAGATCAAATATTATGATTTTTTTTCAATCATTACCTAAATATTTATACTGTTATTAATTAGTTTTTAAGTTATATATATATATAGATATATATTAAAAACTTTAAGGTGTTGGGAAAACAATATCTATATGTTATTTTAATACAATTTGTGTTTGGTGTGTAAAATTAAATAAATATATACTTATATATTTTATATAATCTTTACGACTGTGCTATATATATTGTTGTAGATATGGTATAGGTATATTGTTTACGAAATTGTTAGTTGATATATTGTTAGTTTACACCGTTTACGCAAACGATCGTATAGATAATAAAAAATAAAGTGCTCATTGAAACTCTTTCAATAGGAAATTAATTTGGTGTTTGTTTAATAATATTTTTATTATTATCTGTTAAATGAATGTGTATCAGTGGATTGACGTCTACATGCCTGCTAGTTCGATGCGTACCTTCTTGTTTTATCGTTAGATACGACTTGAGATGGGATGACGACACTCACGTTTTTGATACCCACCCTGTGTCAAATAGCAAAATTTTAAGAACTTTATTTTCGAGTGTGACTACATCACCTTTAACCGACGACGCAGAATCTCCAGAAACAAAAATTAAACTGTCTAACGTGAATTCTAAAATGATGTCGATAGAGAATAATATTGAAAATGAAATGGAGTATGGCGGGATTGAGACCGCAATGAAAAGTATTGTTCATAAATATAACGGTAAAATATGTAATGTCTTGTTCTCGAAAAAAAAATGTCCCAAAATATCAAAGTTAAGTTAAGTTCAGCTACCGTCCATTTTTAAACTTCAATTTGCCATATATTTTTAGATTCTGAGCGAAGCGAAGAATGTATTGGTTTTTATTGATTATGTTGTTATTTTTTGTGTATGAAGACACTTTTTAGATATATATAATGGTCCGATTACTATGAATAGTGTATGTTTCCGGTTACAAATCGCATTTAGTTGATACTTTATTTAGCTAATTTTTTGAATTTCTCAAAAAATTTTCTTTAGGAGAAGAAAAACTACCGAAAAAAATGCGAAAAATCGGAAAAATTAAGGTTTTCATTATTTAAAATTTTTTTATTGATATCATGATAACTAAGTTTTGATCGAAGAAACTTAAATTTGTTTTGAGTATTCTCAAAACAAGTTTGTTTACACACGTGGTAAACTTTTGGAACGGCTTTCAGTATAACATATTGTATTATATTGAGTTTCGCTCAGAATCGTATTTTCTAATGAAATATAATTGTATTCAAATCTTAATTATAATAAACCACTAATTTCTCCGAGGACCGAAGTGACGAAGGAGTAACGTCCAAAACTTCTCGATTTTTTACGAACTTTTCTCTTATTTACATGATTGTCATATCTAAAAGTCAACAAAGTTGTTTTGTATAACACATACTAATGTTACCGCACATTGGATCGGAACGGAAAAATTAATAAACAATTTTAAATGATAATAATATTGTGTAAGTGCTTTAATATCCCTTCCAGAAAATTTAAACTAAACGTTTTATTGATAGCACTTTTTTATTCCAAACAAAATGTCGATAATTTTTTTTATCTATTTTATAGATAGCACCTTTTATTTTTCACAATTTATTTTGACCCGAAGATACGAAGAGTTTTTTATTTAGATGGCGGTAATTGAATGAAATTACAGTTTAGTACCTTAAGTTGATTTATACCTTTCTTGTTCTTTATAATTTCTTTAATAATATTAAAATATAATTTTTGAGCCTAAACTGTAGGTAAATATAAAAAAATTAGTAAAATTTTGGTTTTGGGGCCCTCAATGTTATGACTTGTATTCTTAAAGATATATTTATTCTATAAGTTTAAACTGTGTATAATAAAGTGAAAATATTGCATAATATGACTAAATGCATTATTGTAATAGGTTCGTATACAGATGCAAAGGACATATTTGAATTGTTAAGGGATAAAAATGAAAAAAATAACGAGATTCAATGGAAAAGGTTAGTTATTATCTGTAATTATATACAACTGTGTTACCCTGAACATTATCTGTAATATTTTATGATATTTATTATTATACTTATATTTAGTGGCGTTCGCAGAGGTAGGGTTCTAATCCCCTATATTTTTTTTTTATATTTACCACCATAGTTCTTAGTCTATGATTTATCTAATTTTAAATTTTTTGTTTTGATTATTTATTGCTAATATGTATACGATTTTAATCATGCGTACGCTACTGCTTATATTACGAGTATTATATTCTATTATTTTTTTCAGAGTGTATTTTTTTATGACAATATAGTTATACAGTTTTATAGTTTTGCTTACCTATAACAATTTTTACATTTAAAAATTGTTAATTTTTTACCATGGAAATAACATAGAAAACGTTTTAAAATTCTTTCAATTTTTGTTATAATTTAATTTGAACACGCTGTATATATTATAATTTAATTTAACTTAAAGCTAATGTAGATTTTAAATAATAATAATAATAATAATATCAGAAAATTTTACATTTTCGTATTCTAACAATTTAAATATATTTTATCTGAACCTAATCTGTTCTACGAGAGACTATGCTGATTACACGCACATTTACATATTGAGAATTTGTCAAGGACTTTATGGCCCGCACTGGTGAGACTGTCGAGTGACAGGAACGGTCCCTCGTTGAACAGAGTACAAGAAAAATTAATGCAATAGATGCTATAGATATTCATTTATTTAAGATTAATTTATATAATAATATTACATTTAGGAAAATACCTTATTTGAAAAAATCAGCAAATAACAAAATGTTAATAGATTATGGAAAAGGAAAGAAGTTCATCGATGTTACTATAATGGGTTCCACGTGGGAGATAGTTATAGTACCAGTGATATTTTATAGTAAGTTTAAGGAATTTGTTTTTATATCTTGTTTATCGGTATATTTTAGACAATAGGGTTTTATTTTTTTATATAAACTTCAAGTTGTTATACCACACAGATATTATATTTGAATATTGCATTTATTTGTCAATTGGATTATTTGTATTTAATTTTCAGTGTTATTTACATTTGCCAGATCTACACTGAAGGCTTACATATTAGAACTCAAAACTAAGATGCTGCTACAATCCAATGATAGATGCTTGTCGTAACTAAGACTTTTATAATTCATTAATATATTAATTACGAAAGTTTTAAAAAGCTATTTGATGTTGTTATTTATTGTTGTTACTTTATTAGTTTATATTATAATTTATAGATATAATAATATGGAGAATTTGAAAATTTAATAAAATAATTAAAAATGAAAATAATATATATATAATAATATATATATATATATAAGTACCTACTTACACTATTATTATTCTACTACACTGGAGTAAGTGTTAACTTCATAGATTATACCGATCCTCTTACATAAAAATAATAATACTATTAATAGTTTTTCATGTTTAAATGTTTAACAGTTAACTTAATATGAATTTATATTAAATTCATATTAATTTATTTTTACTTATTGTATGTATCATAAATATTATAATGTCAACTATAATAATACAATATATCTAATTATGATTTAGAGACGATTATTCTACGTATTACGAAATTCTGAATAGATATACACTGCGATCTATAATCACAAATTAAAATGAACCATTCGGTTTAAATTAATATTAGAAATCGTTTTATGTTTCGATAAATTTTTGTAAATTAGTTATTATAAAACCGATATGATTTGGAGTAATTTATATTGTATACTGCTGAGACACGTTAAGGATTTACTTTGATAAAATAATTCAATATATATTTTTTTATTGTTCACCAACAATAGTCTCTATTTAATATTGATTATACACTTTTACCATAATAAAATCATGAATGATATACTAACAAACCATTCTGATCCAATAAATCGGATCATAAACATCCAGACAGCCAGATCTATATCATTTGTGTCGTACAATTACAAAACATGTAATGTTTAATAAAATATATATTACATGATGTTTTATTAAAGTATCAAAATGAAATAAATCAATGTACCATATTGGTAACTTAAATTAACTCGTGAAAATATCTTTAGATTCTTGACAGGACGTACTTGCGATTACAATAGATTAATTGTAATTTATCATCAAATCGAAGTAACACTGTATAAAATATTGTCGACAATCTATAAAGATTCATACTTAAACATAAAGTGTCTTTCGTCTTTTAACTGTTTTTTTCTTTCTAAATCCATGGTTACACTCCTTTTAGTTTTAGGTGTACTCCATGAGGTTAGAGTACAGTTATCTGATTGCAAGAGGTAAAGGTAAGCGACATGCCGGCCTATTATAAAGAACAAATAATTACTAGTGAATTGAGATAACGCAAAAGGAGGATTATGTCTGGAATTATAAGATGATAATTTCATGTAAATTTTCTGTAAAAGTTCAGGACAATATATTTTACATATAATAATTATTTGTTAAATATAAATGAACGATTTTTATGCAGTCCAGCTTAAGTCATTGTTAAAGTTTGTAATGACACGAAAATTAAACAAACTACTATCGAATGAAAAAATATAAAATAAAATGTAAAAGGGTATAAAGGGGAAAAATGGGAAAGGGAAATGTTTGTCTACAAGATCGTGTCGTTACTTTCCTCCCTATATGAGAAGGGTTTCGGGGTAATAGGTTCGAGAGTATTCAGAATCTATACCTATGTACGGACTTCGTGTTCCGCTCGAAATTTGAAATATTTTTTTAATAAATTTAATTATTTGAATTATATTAAAATACGGACTTCTTGTTCCGTTTCTTTATTTTAATTATTAAGATTTATTCTCTCCAATTTAACCCACTAAAATTATACAAAGCGTGGACTCGTGTTCCACTTATAACTTAAATATAATTTTATTGGCTATGGGTTTATTGGAGAAGTATTAGAATATGGACTTCTTGTTCCGTTTCTTTATTTTAATTATTTAATTTTATCTTCGCCAATTTAACCCACTAAAATTATACAAAGCGTGGACTCGTGTTCCACTTATAACTTAAATATAATTTTATTGACTATGGGTTTATTGGAAAAGTATTAAAATGCGGACTTCTTAAATTAGTGAAAAGACCCTGAACAAAGCATAAAAAGTGATTCTTACCTTACGAAACACCACTATTATATATATTGCAATAAGGATAGAAATTAAAACACCTTGTATGTAACTTTGTTTGGAATGCTCTGGCTATCGTCGGAATATCGTTTGGATTTTCTCTGTTGATAAGCGCGGAGACTGGTGTTGGAAAAAAGTCCGATCTGAATGGTCTGGCGAGTCTTGCTGGACTGTCTGGTCTAGTTGGACTCACTGGTCAGGTGCGACTCACTGGTCGTGTACCACTCGACTCGTTGGTCTTGTACGACGGACTGGTCTTGTACGACTGACTAAAGAATTTTTATGAAAATGTGATCCAGGGGGATCGATTGAAAAATGTCTACCTGGTTAAAACTAATGAATGGGATTCGACGACACTATAGTCGGCAGGGCCATTTAATATGAATAAAGAAACTAACAGTGTATGCCGACTATGTGGGACTCTATGATCCGCCGATAAAAAGGAATTTAATACGTGTAGAAAGTCTAACGTGTTGATTTCACGGTTTTTTATTAAACGCCGACTATATTATGTTTCTTATTTTATTATATTAGTTCATGATAGTCTTAATAAAAGGGATTATTTTAAATTGTACGTAAATGTGACGGTATTCCGACGGCGCCAGAGTCGCTTTATTATACATGTATTAATGTTCTTTACTAATGTTAAAATATGTGTGTGTAGTATGAGTGTTATTTTAAAAGACGTATTTTTTTAAAATGATGTGTGCTCATATCATTACAAGTTGTAGATTAGAAATATAATTTGAGTATGTGACTATTTTAATTCGACCTAGGCTGAAAATCTCATTTTATTTTGTTACATTCTTGTATGTATAATAATAATAAAACAAGATTCACGTAAGTCGATGGAATTACAATACAAATTATATAATCAAATAAATCGTTAAATTATTATTATTATTAAATTATTGTGAAGGAAGTTAATAACCGTGATGGAGATGATTGTTTTATTATCCGAGGAACTAATTATGTGATTGTGCGGAATTATACTACGAGTCATCAATATTTTATGATAGTTTTATTGTTAGTATAGGTATACCTATTAAATCATTTAAGATTTCACTGAGTAATTTAATTAGCGCCAAAATATTCTAAGGGTCACTTTATTTCTCGTATATAAATTACGTAATATACCTAGTTATTATGCGTTAATTAAATAACATAATATTATAAAATACTCAAAAATGCACAATTTATTTTCCATATAAAAATATATTATAACTACCATAATATATTTTTTTAACAAAATATTTGATTTCAGTAAAAAAATTCAAATTTAGTTCTCATAATAAAATTTTTATCTCAATTGTATAGAAATAATAAAAACAGTCTAGTTATAAAACTTAAACTAAAAATATTACAACATTTATTATAAATAAATGATTTGTATTAATTACCTATATATATTTAATAAGTGTACTATACGAATTATAATAGAATATCGATTTTATGACAATAATATAGTTATTATGGATGTGAAAATTGATTAAATATAATATTATTAATAGCTGTATACATGAACGTAATTATGGTGGGGCAAGGGAGGGCATAATCCTATCTAAACCATTTTTAGCCCCCTAAAATATTTTGCTGTTTTAAGTTAGCTATAGGCCCCTAAGAAAAGCTACTAACTCCCCTCCCATTTTTTAGTACCTTCAAATACTTTGTATTCACAACTTTTTTCTTCGGTTGGGGGTTTAGCCTCACCACAAATATTCATCACGCTACGTTTATGGGCTGTATAAGTAAAAAAGGACAATTAAATTCTTGATGAATAGTTGTAAAAAATTGCAATAATCACGTAATAAATAAATGATGCACCACGAAATTTATACCACTCCGGTAAATACCTGCATCTAGGTATATACATAATATAATGTAACACGGTTATTACTTATTCAGACTGGTCGTGATGACAGTGAAAAGCTTTTAAAAAGACAAAAAGCCGTATTATCGTGGCGGACAGTGGTCGACGGTCCCGACGACGCGTTGGTAATCGTAACGTCTTAGTTTCCGTTGGGAGTTTGACGCGAGCAGGCGAAAACGCCGCTCGAAACGCGCGCGTGTGTGTAGCGTTGTTTTTTTTATCGTCGTAGTTGATACTTGTCGTCATTATTGTTCTTTTACAGTGAAAGTGTTAATTACATCAAATATAAAAAACAATATTTCGTGTAGTGACGTTCAATTTGGCGTTTTTGTACGTGCTAAAGTGTCGTCAACCGAATATAATAATTAATAATATACACGCCGCCGACCTGTATACATATTATAAATTATAATATATACGCACACTTTACACGTAAGTTATTACTGTACTTTAATCGATTTTTTATACGATTATAATTTTTATCAAAAATATTTTTTTTACGCGTACCTCTATACATATTAATTAGTCTCATTCCCCAGAAGATTTGAACAACTTAAAAAGACATAGAGCGCACACTGGATTTCTGACTAATATCGTGGAAAAAGTTTGTGTCCAATATCATTGAATCGACAATTTGGAAAAAAAAAAAAATGAAATATATGTATACCGAAATACAACAGAAATAACTGATAAAATCAAATTATATTTGACAAATTAATTAACAATATATAGTATTGTGGAAGTGTTAAAACTTTCAGGAAGAACTCCATAGGTGCAATTTGAATAAAGATGGCGGATGGATAAGTCTTTCCGAAAAAAAAAAAAAATCGTGGTATCTGTTCGTTTTAGTTTTTCGTCTCGGTCGATCCCGTGTTGCCGACGTACGCGACCACAACCACGGGCGACTCTTCCCTGGTATCGTTGCCCGTCTGGTCGCCGTCGGTGTTCGTCTTCGTGTACGTCTGTGCGGCGAAGCGCGCGGCCACTTCGGCCAGGTGGCCGGCCGGTTCGACGTGAACCGCCTTTTCGGCCGCGTCCACGGCGCCGGAGTGTTTGCAGTGCGCCTCGGCCGCCGCCAAGTCGTACGCGGCTCGCCTGGCCGTATCGTCGCGCCCGTCGCCGCCCGTGGCCGCGGCCATCCAGTGTTCCAGGTCCAGCCCGAACAGGGCCGAGTTGAGCGTGCCGGGCTTGCGGTTGCGACACGACCTGTGCCCTCGGATTTCGGCCAACAGGTGTTTCACGTCGCCCTCGTCCACGTTGCCCGTGCGCCGTTTCAGCAGCGCCGACAATTGACGGTCGGCGCGTTTCATCGGCGATTCGTCGACGGGCCTGTCTGCGCAATAGTCGACGGTCGCGGACGGAATATTTTCGGAACGCTTAGCGACCAACAGCGGACACTCGCAACTAGCGTCCGGTTCTTCGTCGTCGTCCGCCGGACAACAGGTTGCCGACGAATTGAACAATCTGTTGTAAAGATACGTTAACGCGTCGAACTCCTCAGCGTCGTCTGCTTCCACGATATCTTCGCAATCGGCATCTTTGCACGGTCCGCAGAACGTCGACATGTTTTTTGTATTTTTTCTAACAATTAATTTGCACGCAGACTATAGAAAAAAAAAAGAAAAAAAAAAAACAATAACGATAATGTTGTATAATAGGCTTTACTCGTCAAGATTACTTTGGAAACGATAAATCGCATTATACAATTTTGTTTACGCGTGTTTTACCATCGATGTTTGGTTAGGTTAAAATAATATTTATAGTCATAGACGTAACTATAGATTTATTATTATTATTATTATTATTTTTTGTAAGAAGGGCATACGCCTAATATCGTATAATTTTTAATAATCACGCGTATTATTTAAACTCAAAACGAATGCAAAATATTTTAGGGAGAGCTAAAAATGGTTTAGATTGGGCTAAGTCCTCTCAATCACTCTTAGTAACGTCCATGATCATTATATTATTCATTTGTACCATAGTTATACACAGAGCGTGCTCAGAGTTTTAAGTCAAGCGCAGTAAACATTATTATTGCCAGTCCATTTTCCTTTCTTAACAGCTCACAGGTAATTTTTTTAACTTCCATATTGTCATAAATGTATGCAATATACCGAATTAAATTAATAATTAATTTAAAAACTATTCATTACTGTTTTTGTGCAATGTGCTACTTATACTTTATTTTGATTAACTTGGTAGTTTAATTAATTTTATTTAGATAAGTAACATAGGTATATTATACTGAGACATTATACGGTACAAGGGTGTATTTTAGTAGGGACGAAGTAGTGATAACCCCCTGGTTTTTTTTTAATTCATTGTATAATTAATAATAAATACAAATACACAAATTAATTATAGTACATCAGTTAAAATACCAAATTATTTATAAACTATAACTAGTTATATATGTATATATGTATCTAAGATCTAACTTATAACTTATTAATAAAAATAAATATGATTTTTTTTTATCAAATCATTTTTAGTTTATACTTATAATCAATTTTTTTAAAAATCGCCCTTTCCTAAAATAAGTACCAGGGACTCCCCTGATACGGTATTCCAGCTCGGACCTGTTTGGCCTTTTAAAATATATACAAACTGTTAGTGTGCTCTTGCTGCCCCTGTGCGCACGCCTATAATTTAATAATATTTATCGTTCTCAAGAGTCAAAACTTTGTTTTCGATTTTACACTGACTCAGGGGTGGATCTAGAATAAGGGAGTTTCTAGACATAAAAAACACATAATATAATGTAATACAATTATTTGTTATTTATTATTTATTTAATATACGTATAGTTTATTAATAATTAAAAAAAACCTTAATATAATGAGTTTGAATATCAAAAAAATGTTATTATAGATTTATAATTTATATTATATAAGAAAAAAGTAATTTTTCACTGCGGAAAGGATTTAGTTTCTATAAACTGGTTGTACATAATGGTTATAATTTGTTTTTTTTTTTTATAGAAATGAAAATACAATTTTGAATTTAAGTAAATTAAGAAATATTTGTATTGATCCGAAATTTCAATATAGTACTTACTTTCGCTTCTATATTATTTGTTATTTTGGACGGTAACCAAAACTTTTACCGTTTTATATTATACAGTTTCTACTCTATTTATAATATTAATATATTATTCAAGAGTACTTATTTATAAATAACTTATATTTACTAACTATAATTTTATATTTATTGATAGATTTATACCAAGAAATAGTACTCAGATTATATCGCTAAAGTCTTTATATGAACATTTATAATGATTTTATGAATTACATGAAATGTTTTGATGAATAGTGTATATATTAAATTCAGTTTGACCCTTTTACGCATTTCTATATAAATTTATGTATATTATTTGTATGTGGATATTTACATTAGTGTAATAGTGTGTACAATTATTGTCCGTTTGTAAATATCCATTTAGAAAATTAATTATAAAATGTGTTGATTTTTATTACTTTATATCAAATTTAAAATATTTTAATATGTATAATCAAATTTTATACGTGTAGCCTGTCAGCTTTCAATTATTTAAAAATAATTTAAAATGCGGCTTATCAAAAATTAAATTTTTTAAAACAACCAATAATAACTTAAATATTATGATTTTAAGTTAAATTAATAACATATACATTAAATGAAATGAACAAATAAATCACAATAAAGTTACATTTAAATTTAACATTTATACATATTTAAATTCAAATTATATAATAAATAACTGTAATATAAAATTATTAAAAAAACACACCAAAGTTGGAAATAAAAATAACAACAATTAATAAAATTTAATCAGTTTAGTTTTAATTATTTGTATGAAAAGATATTATTATTAACATTAAATAATTTAATATAATATATATATATATATATATATATATATATATATATAGGTTATTTATTATTATAGTCTAATTATAGTGTAATATTAGGTTATAGAATATGTTTATTGTATTTATTCTTCCGAACTATAATTCGTTAATTTTCAAATTTTTAGAAATATTGTTTCTAGTCTATCATTAACTCGTGCCTTAATTACAATTATATATTTAACTCAAGTCTAAAGATACATTGAATACTTGGAATTTGTCAAGTGAAGACTACTGGAATAGTTAATTTAGGTTTAGTTGGCAGTTGTTACTCAATATTTTATGTTGACAAAAATACATTTTGGTTTTAACTTAAAAATGTAGTGTCTTACTTAAAAGAAAACTGTAATAATAATAAAAAACGGGTATAAAAATAAAAAATATTCACGTTTTTAATTTAATTTGGGGGTGGTTTGAATCTCCAAAACCACCCCACCCCTCGGTACGTTCCTGGGTGTATTAGTAAAAAAAGTTTTTAATACAAACTATATAATTACTCGTATATTCTAAGTTTCAAAGAATTTGAAATGTATAAATTGTAATAGGTTGTAATTATAAATTGTTTTTCACAGAAATGTTTTTTTTTTCATTTCATAAGGTAGTAAATATATTTTGATTAGTTATTAATGAATATGAAAAAACTAATTGATTATTTAAGAAAATATTCGTATACTCGTGTAACAAAAATTATTTTATAAGTATACACATTATAGTAAAAATCGAAAAGTCGTTATACACTGTATATCCGCGTATATGCGTTTCACTGTGTACACCACTATGTAAGCCTATATCATTAGAATATTGAATAGATTCATTTTTTTTTTTTTTTCTGTACAGTTTTAGACAAGTTTATTCAAGAAGCCAACTCTGTAATCTTTGTTATCGCGTTTGAATAATGTTGAATAAAATAATTTTGTTTTTTTTGAACCGTAGGTTTACAACGAATCTTCACAATTTTACACAATTCTCGAATAGTATTTTTAGTCTCAAGTTACTTTATAGGTATCTATTAGGTATAGTATTCTTTAATATTTTTTTGCATGAGACATGAAGGAATCTTTGGCATTCCTGCTGGTGTTTTTCTTCTCTTAATAATCTTCTTCTCTCTGGGGTTTGCTAATGCAATTTTCCTAATAATATTATGTACCAATTGTCTATTTATAGCTCTTAGATTCCTACATTTTTCGGTTGGTATCTTTTCGTTTTATTACTCTTTCTGGCCAGCGTCAACAAGACGCCTTCAATCACACGAAGAATGCGCGTTAAAGGATTGATTTTATACTTTCGCAGTTTCGCCTCATTAATATACTCTCGTCTCGAATTCGTAAAAATAAAAATCAAACCATTCTGCACTCAAGTGATAATTCCTCTTCTAACGCAACACTATACCTATTAATTTTCTATTTCGAGACCGAATAGAGTTTACTCGCTTTTATATGACGAGGTTAGTAACAGTGGCCAGTGCTCTTTATAAGGAATTAAGGAGAGTTCGCGGCAGAATTTAACTATCTCCTAAGTCGAAACAATAAATACCTGTAAGTACGAATGATAATTTAACAATAATATATTATTATTATTTATCCCGACAATCGTGAAACTATTTTCGAATGTTTGTGATTATAATGTCTGCACGGTCCAACGGAATACTAATGACTTATGTAATATATTCCGAAAACATTATAACGACTATACGGCGTGTATATATATATATACATATTATAATGTTGGCAGCGCCGTGCGGCGGCGGCGGCACTCCAGTTCACCTGTTCTCCGCGTTGTTCCCGCCGCGCGACCGTTCCAGCAACCGACCGAAGCCACTCCATGTGAGTAGTCCTTCGGATGCTCTCGAACAGTACGCCGTGCGCGGTTGTTACTTGACGGGTTCACTCGTTATTGTTCAATTTTTTTTAAAATTTTTATTCGTTTCTGTAAAATTCGTGTATATATAATTACGCGTGTGTATGTGTGTGTGTTTTGTTTTCGATACATTTTTCGGATACGCTCGATCGATTGTCATTTAAATATTTTATCTTATGTCGTATGTGTGATCGACAATAATAATAATATTCGATACTGTTTACCGATACTGTGACGGAAAAATTACGAAATACTCGATGCACATCGCGTCCGTCGTGTCTTCTTCATTCGAGCGCCGGATCCGATCGTTGCGTCAGTGATCGCGAGGTTAGTAAATTGCTATTGATCATTTATTATTACCTAAGATAATCGAAATGTAGTTATGTTACTAATTTACTATCGATGTTCAATAAAATAGAATTAAATACATTGGTATATATTTAAAAAAAAAAAAAAAAACACGCGCGAAATACACACACTTTTCGAGTAAACTATGGATAAACGGGTTGTTTATGATTATTGTTGTATCAAAAATTTTTAACATTAAGTCATAATGTTAATTTTTTTAAACAGTTTGTAAAATTTATGATGAAATCTACGATTTTAAATTTTATACTTATTTCATCTGACTTATTCCTATATATTTATATTTTCTAAAATGTGATACAGAAACGTTTTCTTCCCCATAGAAAGAATTGTTGTCCATAATAAAATTTCAATTTATTATAATTGATCGTAAGATTTGAAATATTTTATGTTGTCTAAAATATTTTGCCTCCCTCAAAATGTTTATTACATATGTTACTGTTATAATTTTTTTAAGGATCTACAAATTCCTAATAAATGATTTGTTTAATTTAAACATTTATTCGAATACAAAGTTAGTTATGATTTTATATATTTTATAAAAAAAATTGTATTAATATACACATATATAGATATTATAGATCAATATCTAATATTAATTACTTCTAATAGTACCTAAGTATTTAATAAACTTTAAATTTTACATAAATTTATAATATTATATTAAAATTTAATAGATATTACTATTTTACTATTTGTAATATTAATAGATTTTATTAATAGGGAGAGGGGCGTAAAAATTCATCTGTAAAAATAAAATATATTTAATATAATATAATAAACAACGTTATTATTATAGATATTAAATAAACGAATTAAAATTTATAATTTATGATTAGCTGTTATTTATTTAATGGAAGCTGATAGAAATATTCTGCATTTCTTTCTAAAAATAATATACTTATGAATTATTCTGAACTTTAATGTAACTATACAATTTACCGATAAATAATTACATACATTGAAGGTCATTTTACAGTTATTTTAAACATAAGCTTTTAAATATTATTATGTTATCTTAATGTACAAAACATGATTTTCTTTTTCCTTATTCATAATAAGAATAATAAAAGTAATTATTGTAATGCTTTTTTTCGCCGTACCAAATTATGTATTCTTTTAAAACGTATAAATTAGGTATTATAAATTATATGGGTTATTTTATGTTAGGTTAAAAAGGGTATAGATATTCTTTATTTTTTTTTTTTAGAACAATTAAAAGTAGTAGAATATCTTAATAATTTATACCCTATTTTAATATGTATCTACAGGAATAAAACATGTTTTTTAAATGTAATTAAAAAGAAAAACAATAACATATAACGAACGAAATAAATAATAGAAACAGAATCAATCATGACGAATAAATGGTACAGAAAACATAAACATTTTGATTTTTATAAAATTAAATCAAATTATATTCTATTCTAAAACATTCCATTATAAAATTTGAATATTTTTATGGCATCAAAGTATGTAAATTTAAATAAATATGTTATAATTAGTAAATTTTTCGTTTAATAGGTAAATTTTCTATTTTATCGATTAGGTATATATTATTTGTTCACTTTTAAATATTATGTAAAAGTCTCATACATTAAAAATAAAAACCATCTAATTTTGAATAACTATTGATTTAGTTGAATAATATTTTTAGGGATTAAAATATTTTGATAATATATTATATATAGGTACAATGCACAATGGTATAGGTGATTACCGCTAAGGCACTAATTTTTAAAATATTTTAAACCAAGTATGAACTTTAATATAAAAATAAATTATTGACTATTAATAGTAATTGTTGAAATATATAATTTGTTATTATTTTTAAATTAGTAAAGTATTTTTTAAAACTATTGAAGTTAACGTTAAAGTTAGTGAGATTAGTCACACAAAAACAATCATAATATAGTTTTGTGTCGTTAATTTTGATTTTTACAGTACGATATTATTACTTTAGAATGTCTAAAGATTATAATTATTATTACAACCACTATATTCACTAAGCGTAAATATAATCATTTAACTACCAAGGTCAAACATTTTAATGCAGAATATAAATGTGTTTCAGTTCATTCCTTACTTTGATCAAATTCTGATCATATATAATTTGTTTACTTAAAAAATAAACTATACTAGATAGTTCATATTTTATGATTGTCATTATAATATAATAATTAATAATATTATGACAAAACAATGTTTGTCAAAAATAATTAATAGCCAGTTAGGTTTAAACATAAAATAATAATATCTATTATATATACACACTAATGGATTTATTACAACAAATTGCATAACAAATAATACAATGGGAGTATTGAGTTAACATAATTTTTTGTTTGAATATATATTAATTATTTTTCATTCGTTTCAACGATTTATTGCCAACGTATTCGATTCAATATTCTAAACATATACGAACGAGTGTTACAGAGTTTATAAAACTTAACGATTGTTTTTAAGACTTAGGTATGTGTGCAGTATTGAATACTTTAATAATATTTTTGTTTTACTGCCTTTCGCAACTTGTCACGGTTAGTATTATTATTCTTATTATTATTGATCAATAAATAATATTTTTATAACTTTTAAGAATGTGATGAGATTGATTAATTTATCATATTCGTTGTGTACTTTTCATCCATAGGTAGGTACTTGTTTAATGAATACAACAATGATTATTTTCAAAAATATATCGCGATCGCAAATAAATATCACAGAGTAATCAAAACATATATATTATATCTATACGCTATACCTATAATATGTGTTGAGAATTAACGTTTCTAAAAATTCAATAGTCTTACAATCTCTTGTAAATTACACGGGGTTTAAATATATTTAAAAAAGGGTGACAGTCAACCACTGAATTATTATAATATTACTTTAATATTTTTGGATCGGATAGTTTCGTATTATATAGTTATCTAACGCAACTTCAACACAATTTAAACGTATAGTGTCATATAAAAGCATATAACATTATTATTATATTATAAATAATCCGGAATGGTAAAGAGCGCATAGGTACATAATTTAACTCCATATGCGTAGAGTGACTATTATAATACATATCTACATACGTTTCACTTTACTTATTCCATAAATTATATTTATGAAACAGAAATTATATATACAGAGTGATCAAAATTGATTTCTAATATGCGAAATGGAGAAAACTGTATAACATAAAAAAAGTTAATTATTTTGAGGCTTGATTCTAGCGTTCAATATTTGAAAATAATTTGGAAGTGACTATTTTCGCTTTTTTGCTATAAAAAATTAAAAATGAATTGCTGTTGTTTGAATGCAACGTTTCGATCACACTGTATATTGTATACATAGAAATATTTAAAAATCCTTTGATCGCTGTTCAGAATCCATATTGCTTTGATGATTGTTGATTTTAATTTCACAATAAGTTTATTTAAATTGATTTGTTATGTTTATTTTATTTGGTATCACAACCGATTTATATTTTGTCTATAAACTATTGTTCATTAACGCAATATTTATAATAAGAAAACGTTTGTAATTTGATAAGTGTATTATGTTACACATTGTAATAACATTAATTTCTAATACAATTTATATAATAATAATATACTCGCGTATGGCAATCAAGTGTAATTACACTAACATTTGTTTCAATTTCGTTCAAATTAGAATATTATTATAATGTTTACAATGAAACATAAATGTAAAACACGAATGGATGGGACTAGAAATTTGTCGGCATAAAAACAGGCGAATGAGTGCGATTTTCGGACACACAAATTCGAACGAGTTGTGCCCGCCAATTTATAGGCTGGCGGTGACGCGGAAAACGTGACGACGCAAAGACTGACGTACGCGCGCGGCATATCCGATGAACGGTCAGTTGTGTACACATCTTCTGCTGGCACACGCGGGATTGTCGTTGCGACCTCACCTGATCGTCGCCGACGGTACTTCCGAATTCCTCGGCAATCGAGTTGTATATACAATCGATGGACGTGTTTATTTAAAAACAGTCAAATATCAAAAATAAAAGTTTTTTTGAAAACTTTATTTTTAATTGGATAAATAATAATAATATAACTCAAGTATATAGATTTCGTTGTAAAATTAATTTGCCATATAAACCCATCAATAATTAACCGAATAAAATATTGTTAACTTATAATATAATATATATATATATTGTGTCATTATTAGATACTTACCTACTTAATATTATAACTATTGAAAACAAAAACACGTTTATGTGTCCACGCATTTATTAAGTAGAGATAGAAAATGAATGAATTTTAAAATTATTCTTTCTTAAATCATACGACGTCAATGCTACTAAAGATTTTTTATGATTTTTTTTTAGTATTATTATATAAGATTCGTAAAAATTTATAATTTATAATTTCAAATTTTTATTTTATTTTAAAATCGTATCTCGTTGATTAATATTAACGATTGAACGTTGATGTATCTAAAATTGTTGAAATTAAAAAATTATATTTTAGAAATTATTTATTTTTATTAGTCATTCTGTACAGTTTTTAGACCATATTTTATGAATATTATTTTTTAGGACATTTTTGGTATCTACCACCTTTTTTATGCTATCAATCTCATCAATCCTATCTTTAGGTTATATTTATACTTCTATAATGCAAACAAAACAACTCTTGAAAATTATGCGTATAGTTGGTTATGAAAATAGGTGTTTCAAATATAATATATAATTGTAGTATACAAAGGTTCAGAATTTTATGTTAAAAAAAATAGAGATTGAAAATACGTGTTTTATATGTTTCATTTTTTAAACATAATATCTGTATATTAAAATACTTATATTTTTTCGGAATGATATAGTTGAATATAATAATACATATATAATGTGATCGATTTCCAAACGGTGCAGGCGTTGACTTGGTATATGAATATGACTATATGAGAATTGTAAGAATTTTTAAGATCTTATATTCTGATTCAGTAACTGATTTATTTCTTTTTCAATTTATACTATTGATCTTTTACGTTGAATACAACAACAAATGTCAATTAAATTACATTTCTCACTATTTAGATACAAAATCGTATAAAGAACAATTATTTATAAATTTATTTGTTTATTGACAATTCAAATTTTTAAATACATTATTATGTTAAAAACATTATATTATTATGTAAATTTTGTCTGAAATAAATAAAACAAATAAACAATGAAGATTTCATGTGTGATAAGGGTTCACCATTAAATGCATGTTTAGATATATTATTAATTTATATATTTCTGGTTTTACTTTTATATAATGTTTTAAATAAACATCTGTGTATAATTAATAATTATATTACGATAATTTGCCGTTTTCGAAATGTATGCACTCTTTATGTTTTTCGTCTTCTGAATTTCTGACACAAGAGAAGTGATTCAGTGACTGTATTTTCCAATTTTAATATAATTATAACTAAGTTTAAAATCTGTTTTTATTGATAAGTAATAAGATTGGAAACATTTTACTAATAAATATATTTTCATGAATCATAACTGTTATGTCAGAGTATATAAACTGTTAATAAGTTGATGACTACGAGGCTTAAAAAACAAAATTAAGGAAAAAATGAAAAATGTTTATAGTTCACATACACAAATTATACGAAAGATATCAATAAATCCTACAAGATGGAAACTCTTAGACAATAAACACGGTTAAACGGTTAATAGTTGAAGTATGAAGTAGAGAAAAAAAACTATAGAAAAATAATAAATGGTTTTGATGGGGCATCGACGATTTTCCGGTTGGCTAGATGACTCGAAAAGGTCAACTTTGCTTATAATATTTTTTATTATTGTCATATATCACATTTTTCTACTTTGTTTTGGTTTGATATAAGAAACTAAAAATTATCACGAGCAAGACAGTGAAACAAAATATATTTTTTAATAATTGTATAAAGAAAATATCATAGTAAATAAATAATATTAATAATAATTTGTAAAAACACGGTACATGTATAATATAATTAAAAAAATTATTTCTTATTAATAATGATTTTTAACATTAATAAAACATAGTTTTATATCATACATAATATATCTAAAAGACAGTGTTGGGAAAGTTCCTTTTTAAAAGGATCTCATTCTGTTCCTCGTTCTTTTCCTAAAATAAGAACTCGTTCTAAATCCAACCAAAATCCAATTCCAGTCTTTTTTAGTAAAAGACTAATCTAAAACAGAAATAGGTATAGGTATTATTATGTTTCTTTCATTAGTATGGGTTGATGCATTGTATCAATATTCGTTTTTATCTTATTGATTTATTTTAATAGACTTTGATTTAACAATCGTATTGTTGTTAAAACTATAGGTTAAAAAAATTACAATTTTTTCCAGTTTTTACGGTAATAAATAATTAGTAAATATATTAAAAATGGTGTTAGTTGATAAATCATTAACGTCAGTACTGTTAAAAAAAAAAAAAAAATAATAATAATAATAATTAATGTATAATGATTAAAAAGTATAGAGTATTTATCTATACTATATAGGATCTTTCGTTTAGTTCGTGATGATGCACCGTTTAATTTATTCAATAAAACCTCTCTTCCAAATATTCAAGTTCTGTTAGATTTAATTAACTTAATCTGACTTTAACGGTTAATTTAATTTTATAGTAACACACGCACAGAAAATGTTTATTTTATTTTTATTACATGAAAATTATTCGGCGAGCTGAAAAGAATAATTTAGTGATGATCTATAGAAAATAAGCTATTAGATATATTACTATTTACTTATGTAATGTTTGAGTTGAAAATTAGGGATGTTTAACTAATGGAAAAGGGTCGAAGACGAAGAGTATGAATAAAATGGTAATAGCAATAATAATAATGGTTTTAAATTGTTATACATAATAATAATAATAATATATTGTTATTATTGTAAAATTAATATAGCTAAATCATTTCTCTTTTCATAATATATACTCAATACTAATCTGTTCTACTTCACGTTATGGATATTACAATCGTTGCAGTTTGACTAAAAAAAAATTAATAAATAATGTATACAATGTTTACTGTTTATGGTTTATCGACCAATGTTAGGCTTTATAGTATTGCGATGGAAAAATAATCCATTCGTTATTAATTTCACTGTCCATTAACCGTAAAATATCATCCGGTTTAAAATATTTGTTTGAAATAAAAATATTGTATTGTGCTCTTTGTTAACATACTCGTATAATTAGTATTCGACTATAAAGCAATAACATGCGATTATAAAATGTAGTCTAATTTATTGGATAATTAAATTATATAGTTTCATGCTAAATTATTTGATTACTGATTTTTATTTTTGACTTATATCATTTTTATGAAATATTTTAGTTATCATCAATTTATTGTTCAAACTAGTTTTTTTTTTAAAATAAAATACGGATTATATTCGTAAGTTAAAATATTATAATAGGAATAAGACTTTTTTAGGCCAGCTTTAACCCTTAGGTATTTTATTAATACACCAATAATTTTACTTTCCAAAGCGTGATAAAACTTAAAAATTCGAAACAAAGTATAATGTTGAAAAATTTGAATAATATTGTATATTATCCGAGAAGTATTTCGACTATGCATGTCGTTCAAATGATAAAAAATAAACCTGAATTGTTGTAACCATGATACTAGTACATAGGCCCTTTGAACGTTTATTTGTTAAGCGTTTTCGGATTGAAAACGATTTTTATAGCATTTAAATATTGTCAGCGTATATTGACCTCAATTTCGCACTTAAATTGGCGAAATAAAATATCAACTATTAACAGAATACCCGGGAGTCCATTTATAACATTCTCATAACTCACAAGAGTCATAACCGTCCTGAAATTGCGTTTTTCCTCTAGGCATCAGATTGTTATTATAAGTCATAAAATTTGACAATAGAAAATCGTAAATCCACCGAAACGTTTATATGTGCCGTCTAACGGGAATATTACAGCATATTATATTATATATAATGTATTAGATAACTATTTTATTTATGTAATATACATATTTTAATAACTTTAATGCTATTTGTTTTAAACTTTTTACTAATATTAAATATTTAAATATGAAAACATTGTTATTTGTTCATTATTAAATATATATATATATATATATTTTTGTACATTGTAGTCTATCACTGATTCTTCGACCAGAATGTTATTGAATTTAATCATTTTAACTTATATATTTTAACCAATTGTCAGCTGTAATACCTGTACTGTAGGTAATACATTTTCATCTCTTAATATAGATTTATTAATTATGAAGTTATTTGATGAAGAATAATTCGACAAAAACTTTTGTGTATTATATTATTATAATTTACCATTTTTTATATTTGTATAATGCATTTATGACGATTTTAATCGACGATTATAAAAAAAACTTATTTATGATTCTGTGAGAAAAAAATGATTATTAATTTATTGAAAGCATTTTACTAGAAAATATTTGATAGTACGCGTATTATATAAAAAGTCTACATTTTTACTTTTTTTTCGCGATATTTATAATAAAGTATTTTATTCTTGTTCAGAGTTGTAAACCCTTGCGCAATATTTATTTTTGTCATTGTGCTCTATATGTCAGTTAAGTTATCGTCAGAAATCAGCTTAGGAACAAAACAATAGAAATCCCCAATTGTTATTAGGTTGCGTTTTTTGCAATTTATCCAGAATCGCGTTCGATCGGTTTGCGTGTCCTGGAACGAAATGGTCGCGGAAGTACACGGGAAGTTGTATTCTTGTACCATATGGACTATATAATATTTATTGCAGCGAATGCACGCGTACACCCTATTATTGTATATCGTAGTCAATAAAATACCTAGTCGGCGTTCTTTCTTAACGAAAGTTGTAATATAATATTATTACTATTATTATTATGTTTATCTTTTCGGAAATAGTAAACAATCGAGATATAAACAAACGTAAGTATTGTTTATTTTTTTTTTTTACCCGCTTTTTTTATTCCGACGTCGGAACAGGTAAATGTATCGAACAGGTGTCTCCGATAGATGAACTATCGGGTACCGACGTGACGCGGCACCAGCTGTCTGTCTATCCGCGACTGGCACACCGCCGTAATATACATGAGACATCACAATTATTATTTTATTAATACCTAACAATATTTTTACCATGTCGACAGAAGGAATAGGAAACACGTTTAGACGTTTATTTCCGCTCGCGTTTGTATTTAGTTTATTCTCTCGCGACAATGGTAACACGTCGAGGAAAATTTTAAATTCATCTCGTCGTTTAAAGCACAATAACATTATTAATAAATAACTTTGACATTAGCGTATCGTATTTATCGTATATATATATATATATATTTATAGAGTCGTATATAGACGGATAGTGTAACATTAACGATAATAATAATAATAATAACGTAGAAAAATTCGAGGGTCGAACACGGTTTTGATATTACGAGTGTGCGTTGTATAAATTGTGTGTACACAAAACGTGAACAATAGATCCGCTGGAGGTCAAGAGCTCCGAGAGCGAGCGTGCGCATGATATTATTATTATTACGATGGTTTGGAAATCGTGATGCGTCTGAGAGATACGTGACTGGCTCACAATACAAACACATCGCTAGGATATTAATCCGCCACTGTCGTCGATCACATTATCCAATAATACGATTACGAGCCGAATTGTACAGTTATAATGATTTTCTTATAGTACGATAACGATCGTTTGATTTCAATCGAACTGTAACTCGCGACGTTAAATTCACAGACATAATGTCTATGAAATGACAATTAAATATGAAATGTATAATGTTTTTAATTTCACGTCCAGCCGAGTTTATGTTTAAGTAAATACATCGATTTTTCTCCATTCGAATTTTTTAGATCTGTAAAAAACATACAACTTCATATTTCGTGAAAACTCTCTACCCAATCATTTGGATTTCAACCCCAAAACACAATGTAAGGATGCGTGTATAATTTTGATTGGAAACGCGAATAGCGAAGAATAATAATTGAAATGTAAAACGGTGTATTATAATAATAATTATAATTACGTTACGTCCGTCCGTCCGACTGGTGTTAAAGATGATCCGGATTAAACTCATTTGAATTTTAAAATATTCTCACTATTGTGTTATACATTACATTTTAATGTAAGCAACACATAATGAGTATAAACCTGACTAGGAAAATGTAAAAATTACTATAAATAATACTATAAGAAAAAAAAAAATCTTAAGGTCATTTACTTTTATGAACTAACGCACGATGATATTATTAAATCCACAAAGCTTCTCTTTATAAAATATTATACGCACAAGTCACAACATAATTAGAATTTTGCTAGTTCATAAAAACGCCAAGTCCTATAACTAAAAATTCTTCTATAATAGGTACGTGTACAGGAAACGTAATTAACCTTAAAAAAACTTTTAACTTATTTTTGGGTAAGTAATAATGTAATACAAATTTTTATTTAGGTACGTTCTTTGAAATTCAAAATAGTTTATGTAATTTATATCAGTACATATATTTATAAATTTACTCATTTAAATAAAACATAGAATGTAAAATAAATTGTAAAAAATGGATTTTTTTTCTTTTATTATTTAATATCTAATAAATTTGGTTCTTAAATTATATTATTATTCTGAAGTTCCAAATTAAATATTAACTCGAACTTGATCGATATGATACGAATAAGTATATTATTGTAATAGCACAAGCTATTAATTGCTATTGCATGAGGGTAAACAAACAATATTACAATAATGTCACGGTGAAAAAATAAATAATTTAGACACGTCTAAGTAGTAAATAGTAATTAAAAAAAAAAATATTTCGTTGTTGTATGACATATTATATTTTTTATTTTTATTAATTATTAATATGTTTTGAGAATTAATACTTGACAATATTATATAACAACAACTTATTTACACAAAGAAAACTCAGAAAAGGTTTATTTTGTTGTGATATAATAAACCTGCAATATTATTATATATTTTTTTAAAATATAATGGTGTAAGTATACGTACATATTAATTATTATAATATCGTATACAGATTAGCATAATTTAATCCGGATAATAAACATGCATTTACACTTAATGATTCTGAACATCAATTAAAGATTAACCCGATCAAGACTTACGTGCGGATACAATATTTTATTTATCGTGTTAAAATTTTAAAACGCGAATTCGTACGTAAAATTGTGTATAAATATAGAAAATAGAAATATATAAAAATAGCGTGTAGTAATATTATCATTTGTATTATATTATACAGAATGGTTAAAATAATTTCATGTAATATCATTGCAATAATATTATATTAGGTTAATTGAAAAACGATTGTTTCATTTATCAGATTGAATTTGCCGATAAACAATAATTGCCGATAGGATTCGAACGGGAATCGTACGTGAAATACGAGAGCTTTTACGTATTATGTACAAATTTTCGAATGTATAAATAGTATGTTTGCACACCGTCCCTTCGTCGATCTGTACGTGGTCTCTAAATATACTCTCAGTATGTTTGTCAGACCGTGTTTATTGGTATTATTATACGATTGCAATAACCGCACCCCCCAACCCCCTAAATGTCGATTATCAACATGATGCGCTTTGTAATATCAAATTAAGCTCGTTTACAATAATAACACAACGCGACGTATACAGGATGATTTACTGAGCTCGATCACTCTAATATATTAAGTTCTAACTCCCACGGGGACAGAGTACAGTTTCAATTTTAATTTATTACAACTCTATTATAAATTTGATACAATATATTCGAATAATTAATCAAATTAACATTTTTAAATAAAGTCAAAACTGTACAAAGGTTTATTAAAAAAACTTAGAATACGGTTTATTGGACTACATCGTACAAAATTTCTTTTGTAATTTGTTACATAAAAAAAATAAGTGGTTGGTAAAATTGATCTAATATATAGGATAAAAAAGGAATACATAATATGTTGTATAATTCATCTATAAATGTAAAATTCCAAGAGAGCAATCACCGGGGTGCGTTCCAGGATCCCATTCATGTCGCTATAAAAATGTATTTAAAGTTAATTTTCAATAAATTTTTTTTATGTATTTAAATAAAAATTCCAAAATAAGTTTTTATTAATTCTTATAAGATTTATGTGCAAAGAACTATTTATTATATTATCATTATATTATAGAAGTTTAAATATTTTAGTAATTATAATTTTATACATTTCAAACGTGTTTTGACAAATATTATAAAATGTTATTTTAGTTTAATTAACAATAACATTAGTGTATAATAACCTACCATGATAATAATAATATTATAATGTATTATTACCACAAGCATATTTTTGTTACAAGAAAATAATATTCTTATTTTTACAAATTTCGAATCTAAAAAATAAACAAACCGGACGTAAATTTACGTCCAAATTTGCGGAATTCACTGTGCTACGATCGATATTGTATTAGATACTAAGTAATAGTTTGAACGATTACAATGATTTTGGTTACTAAATATAAATAAAATAATTGACTTTGCGCCGCGATCGCATTATATTATAGTCCTGACCTCTCTCGCGATCCATAATAAATATATAGGTATATATTATTAGGTATATGTTTATATGTATTATACCACTGTATAAAACGGGTTGTCGACCTCTTATAACACGCGGTGGTCATGTGCAGTGTATACCCGTTTCTATAAACGCGTGTGTAGAGTGAAAAAGAAGGACAGAAAGAGAAATAACGTTTTATAAATACTCGGCACAACCAATACGTATATTATTATTATTATTTTGAGCTCAGACCATTGCGTATTAGACTAGTTTATTTCAAAAAGATCGAGATGAAAACACGCCGTATGTAAACGAATATTGTAATATTATACAGTTATAACTTTGTCGACGGTGGAGTTTGCGCGTAGAAATCGAAAACTGACGTGTTCAGAACTCTTCACAAATTAGATTATCGATCATTTACGTCTTTTCCCGCCTCGTTCCCACTGCAAATATCTATTGTCCCGCAATCGCTTGTTGCGTACCATATATTATTAACTGTTGCATAATACGTCCCTGCGACTGTATCGGATCTTTTTTAGTTATCGCATGATTATTCTTTGAGTCTTTGACTATCGATTATATAGATGATTAAAATATTAAATTATTGGCAAAATCGAAATAATATACAGTTGACGCGTGTATCCGGGACGGTAATATTATCGTTTCAAAATAAAATTCAAAATAATAAAATATTAGTGTTTAAACATTAGATGTATAAAATTTTGAACGCCGTTCTTTTGTAATACTTTGTGTCTGTTTTATACACTATTTACATCATAATATTTTGTTTTTTACGCGTTTGTGCGATATACGTATTTATAATTTATGTACCTACTATATAAATACATATGATTTTTTTTTATCATATCGTCAAATAATATATTATACGAAATTTATAATTATATATCGTCGACTCGTGAATGGTTCGTGTTTCTCTTGAACAATTTATATCAAACATTTTATAAAGTTTATAATTATAATCAATGGCCAATAATCGAGATATTAAATAAACATGTAATTTAAGTTTTGGTTGTAGTTTTACTTATATAAGTATTTATTATTTTAATACGTTTTTAAAAGTGAACATAAAATTGTAGTGATATTAGAGATTTAGAGGTAGATCACCCACATATGTTAAATAAATATATATATATAGTATATAATAATATATTTATAGTAGATAATTTTTATTATTTAACAATTTTTTTAATATTCAAATATTTTAATTGTATTTTTTATGTTTGATTATTAGGTAGTAACCTAATTATTAGACATTAAAGAGTGTTGTATTAAATATATTACTTCTATCTTGTTACTTGTTAAATCAATTTTATTAGATAATTATAATGTAAGTATATTAAATATTACTTTTGTACTTTATTTATGTTTGATATTTTTTTAATAATTTTAATATAAATGATAAAACTTCATTATAATATAGTTATTGTTTAGTAGAATTTGTTAAAAAAAAAAAAAAAAAAAAATATTAAAATATTAATCATCTTTTTATAATATTTATATGAGTATATCTGGCAAGTCTGCTTATTTAAAAACCACCTACTATATAATTTTATTTTTATTTATTTCACTTTTTAAACTTAATGCTTTCCTGAAAATATTAAAGTACGTAAATATTAACTTTTTGACATCTTAGGTGTATATTTTATATATCGTACATATAATTTTGTTCTTATACAACATATTTTTATTATATCTATTTTAATAAATTAAAATGAAAAACAATGAACTTTTTTCACCCCCACGTTTCTATCGTAATAATTCATAATAATATTATATTTTAATAACTTTTTAATGTAGCTGAAAAATAAAACAAATAGAACTAGCATATAACTTCATACCTCATACGTTACTTGGGTAACTTACTTAAAACTAATTTTAAACATTTTACATACATTTGTAAATCAAAAATTTAAAGTCGTCGGTGCTTGTTTGTAATAAATACATTAATACAACATGTTATAATGGAGTATAAATTTAAGTATAATACAATTTACTAGTTTATTCAAAATAGTATAAAAATTGTGCGTATAATTTGTGTATGACTGTATGTACTCGTACATTATATAATAATACAAATATTAATATTTTACTATTATTTTCGAAATAAAGACATAAATTATTGTTTTTTTTTCGCAAAAGTTATTATTCGAAATCGGCTATTTTTTTTTTTTATAATACACTTTACAATACATTAGACCTTACCGACTTCACGTATATTCATTAGTCGTTGAAGTATATCATGATATGGTATGGTCTATCATGGAGTAAAGTATACCTATGCTTACAATGAGTATCGATGCAGATAATGTGAAAGATTGAAAATATTTCAGAATCAGTATTATATATATATTTTTTTATAGGTGGTCAACGTAAAAATATTTTTTTTATCACATCATATTAAATACTTGTGACATTTTTTTCTGCCGTGCGAAATGTTTGTTTATAGAAAATAATATGCTTGTTTGTTTTAACAATGAATGACGATCTTGTGATGTTCGTGAGATCATAATATAAGATCGTAAAGCGTCGTCCCGAACAACCCTCGTCCGTCGTCGGCTTGTTACGTCGCGTCGTCGTCGTTTATTGACGAATCGCGTCGAATTGGTTCCGATCGAAGAAGAAACGACTCCGCGGGCGGCGATATATAATCAGCACAACTAGAGCGTGCGAGAAATATTTATCTAGTCGGCGATTTGTAAATGTAAACAATAATGTACCGTTTCAACAGCGACGGTTTAGCACGATATTATCAATATCAATATCATTGTTATTGTTATCATTATTTATTATTATTATTATTATTATTGTTATTAGTGTTATCATTCTTTAAACATAAGAAATTTTAATAATAGCTTATTTTTTTCATATTGTCTCATTCGGCATTCCGTCGTCGTCGATTTTGAATTATGTACATTTTAAGAATAAATGGTATTAATATTATTGTAATCTATTATAATATTGAAAATAAAGCGTAAATTTTGAGACCTAAAATGGTGTATAAAATCATAATAAAATACTATTATATTTAGGTTTTAATTACATTTATTTATTGATTACTTCTATAATATATATATATATATATATATATATAATGATGATAAATCTAAATATTAAAGTTTGTTATATTTTTTAACAACTTTTAGGAATGAGTAGACTATTATTCGAAACGTATCATATGTAATGTTTGGTATTCGACACATTTTAAAAAATTACGTTATTAGAGTTGGGTAACAATTGAAAAAAAAATAATATGTGTAGTAGATGAAAAATCGCTAATTTTTTATACAGATTTATACAGATTAGCCGGTACCTATTTATGGTTAACATAATACTTACGTATTAAATATTTCATGTTAAGTAATTTAATTTTATAATAAAAAATAAGTTTCTATTTGATTGTTAAATGTTGAACCCTTAAAATAGACGTTTGAAAAGATAATTCTTCGAATAATTTTAGATAATATAACTTTCTTGTATTACACATTTTTCTCTATTTCGCTTATTTAAAACAAGAAAATTGTATTTATACATCATTGTGGAAATGATACCGTTAACGTATATATGCCATGTCAAAAGAGTGTATATGACATGTTAAAAGAGTACCCATTATATTATTATATATACTTTAAAATCTTCATAAATTATTATTTATAAATATCGTATTACAGAACATTTGATTTTGTAGACTTTACTGCGTAATATATGTAATTTTAATATTTTTATGTAATGTGACGTAAAATATATTAAAAAAAAGAAATACGGTTTTTAATTTTCTCATATTTCATTTATCTTTTCATGTAATTTTTATTTTATAAGACATGATGGCTTATATAGTAACTACTTTCTGGATCTTGTAAAAAATAACGTATAAGTAATTTTATAACGTAAAGCTTGAATATAGTGTAATAAGAAGAAACGAATTCGTAGAGATAAAACAATATTGTTTGAAGTATATAATATTATAGACGTTTTATATCCCGAAAACGAACATCTTTAAAATTGCTTTAGGTTCAATATACTCTTGATCGACCATTTAAAAAAAAGAATAACAAAACAGATAAGGATATTGATAAATCTAGAATTTCTAATTCTCTATATGTGATATATTTATAATGTTTATTATTATTTATTATCATAACCACAATCTTTTTATAGTTAATTAAGAATATCCAAATTTGTTTGTATGTATATTAATATGTATGTATATAATTAATTTAGAAATCGATCGTTAAAATTGTTAATATTAGGTACATAATATAGTTAGTTTATAACAAATACGTTTCATGATTATCAAAAACTATGTTAAAATTAATATTTTGAACTTTAGTTTTATCCTAACTAATTCTACAATATACACCCTATCTTATTCTGAGTATATATTTAAAAATAAATAAATGAACGTTTTGGTATAAAACGTAACTTAATACCAAAATATAACGACAACTTGTTAATCAAATAAATAATGTGAAAATTAGATGTTTTTTGTAATAGAATTCTTTCTGTTCAACATTTTGACTAGGTATAAAAAATAATTTCAAATATCAAGTTATTATTATCATACAGTTATATAGTTATGATTATATATTGATATTTATTAAATTAAAATTAAATTGTAAAATTTAGAATACAAATCATAAATAAAAAAATAGTTGTAATTCCATATTAATGGCGATATGAAACCGATATGTTCCTTTGATTAAAGTATTAAAATACACATCTAACACTTTAATTCGATTTTTATAAAATATTATTTTTATTGAATTGTGATTTTGCCAAACATTTATTTAGTAATATTATGTTATTGATGTTTCTAAAATTAATTTTTATAAGACAAGTTGGTTATTATATTGAAGAACACTTATGTAGTAAACTTTTTGGATTGTATAGATAAAAGAACCCTATTATTACGCTCTATTGGAAATCGACATGACAATATAGTATTGGAATTGTATATTATATATAGTATGTAATAAAATTAAATTTCGATTTAAAAACTAAGTAAAAGCTTAGGTTTGCTAGCTTTTTGGTATGTGCGTCGTAAGTAATGTTATATACTTTTTTAAATTATTTAATATAATATATAACATACGTATTGTTAAAGAGAAAATCAAACAACACACTGCATTTTAATTATAAATTATAACTTATTAATAATATATTCATTGAGCTTAATAAAATGAAAATCGTGAGAACCGTATAAGTTGTTAGTATGAAAATTATATACGCAAATATAGGGGTTTCTCATAATTTAACTCCGTGAAAATTATATCTTCAAACATAATTGCTTACACAGAATACGACTTTGTAGATGTTTTTATTTGAACAGACATAAAGGCATATTAGTGTATATATGTGTTATGTATTTACGTTCAGTGTTAAGTAGTGATTAAATTTGGATTTAAATAATAATTTATCCGTGTTAAATGTTTATACTCGACTAATAACTTTGTGTCTAATAACTCTATATTATCTAACATCTGCGTTTTATTCGTAAATTAAAATGTTATGACGTATATTGTTTAAATATATTATTATAAGAAATTAGTCGTAGACCACAAGTAAAAGATAATAGTGTAAGAATCGTAAATTTGTATTTTTTAGAACGAAAAATTAAAATTTGAAAACTGAGTCGTAATTGAACAAAGCCATAAATTTTATGAATTTTTATAGCTCGATAATAAAACAATGGATTTGCGTTGTATTTGCGATATGTGTTATTGATCGTTATTCTGAAGACAACAATAAGTAAACGCGAGGAAAACAAATATTTGGTGAAAGCTATCTCATCCATTCGAATGTGATCTTGCCGTTTCCGCGAACTCCGTTGGGTGTTTCACGAGATTATAATATTATTATCGTAACGATATTTGTCCGATTAAATATTAACGCGTACGTCGTTTATGCTCACCACCGGGTACAGCGTTGTATATTGAACGATTAGAATTTTATGTTACGTCAATTTTTCGTTTTATTACGCGGAACATGGCAAAAAATATGTACATAACGATTTCGGCAAATTATAAATTGTAATCTGGGGTATAATAATATATTTTAATTTTTAAACGCCATTTTAGTAGGTTTGAAAATCGTAATACTGTTTTGTTTTAATTTATTTTATTATACCGCGTTTAGCGTACGATTCCGATCACCTTGTACACTCTATTATAGTGGCGTACCTAGCTATACTTGTTTACATATTTACAGTTCAATTTCGAAACGAAGAAAAAAAAAAAAAAACGATTTGACGAGAAGGAGATTTATTATTTTTTCGCGAATATATAAGGCAACACTCGGTGGATTCGCCTCCTTTCCCAAAGGCATGTGTTAGCCCGTTGATTCGTGTTCCGCTACCGCTCGACGATCGCGACCGGTCGGTGGCGGGAGGCCGTGGCGTTCCTCTCCGCAATATCTAATCCGTTGGTATTATTTTTATACCAGCTTATCCATCGCGCGTTATAAAAGTTTGGGTTGTTTCGCGTAAATCGCATTTACGACCGGATGTGTTTTGGACAACGTCCCGCGGGTTGAGTTCCCTGGGCGATTCCCCGGGGACGATATCCCGAATTCCGTTCTGGTCGACCGAACGTATATGTGCAGAATTGCGGCGTGCTACATAAAAATCCAGTTAAATCGAAGTCGCTTTGGCAGAAAAAAAAAAAAAAAAACGGTTCTATTAAAAATAGTCTTCGAACGAACGATTGTGCTCGCAAACCAAACGATATCGTGTCGCGTTATGTAAAACAGAAAACCTTATTGTAAAACATAGGTAAACGCTGCTGTGACCATCATCAAATAAAAATTTCACTGGTATTATAGTAATTGTTTGATATAATTGGCGAATAAAATATTTGTTTTGTTTTGTTTTTTTGCTAGATCGTTAAAGTTATGTATACCACGTAATATATATATAGGTTCGGAATTAAAATTAATAAGTTCGCGGCAACGGAAATATTAACACAATATTATAATATAGAAACGACGAATTCGTACGAAATGTACGCGAAAAGTTTTGTCGATTATTTTTCATATTAAAAAAAAAAAAAAACTCATTTTGTATTGTATGCTTTCCAGACGAATTATTTTTTAGGATTTATTTTTCTAGTTTACAAAATATTAACAGTCTCTTTTTTGTTTTTTGTTTTATAGATCTTTTCGGCAAAATTAAAAAAAAAAAAAAAACATCCACTATGGGTTGTTTTTGTACCAGTGCCCGGACACACCACTGCAAGATCGTGTTGCTCGACGACCAAGAACTCGTGCACGAAGTACAGGTAAGAATTAAATAATTATAATATTCTATACGTTCGATTAAAATTAAAACCCAATAACATGGTCAATTTTACACGTAAATACGGACAACATAGGTATTATGTATACAAATTACGAATACGTTTATAGAATTGCATGATCCATCCGAACGTTAATGGTCGTGTAATTGCAATATTATATTTTTACACTTGAAAATTAATCGCCGTAAATAGCTATCATAATAATCTGATTTATGATTTAATTCAAGAAATTGCTAATAATGAAACGATAATAATATCGTCATAATTATAATTACATAATATGTTTGGTTTAAAACACGCGAAGACTGTGTATTACATAAAACTTTGTAAACTTTTTGAATATTTTAAATTTAATTTGTTAAATTTACGTCAACAAACTTCATGACACAAGGTAGATGATTTTCAATAAACACAACTCTTTAGAATCAATAAAGTTGAATTTGATTACATAAATAATGAAGTAACAATTCTGAGGGTTAACCTTACGTAATAAATAAAACAACCTTCAATTTATATTTTAGTTTATACTTAGGTAACTCTTCACAAAACAATCATGAAAACTATAGGTACATTTGAATCATACATTTAGTTTTTAAATTAAACTTTTTGATTAAATATAAATGTTTTCAAGTTTTTGTATTGTTAAAAAAAATATTGTATAATCATTAACATGTATAATTACGATAATAATACATAATTATTAGATGATTATGGATATTAGATAATATTGGATATTATTGGAAATATTGGATGATTAGATAATTGGTGATAATAGGTGATTAAAGATAACAATTTAATAAAATCAAACGGGTTCGTCATCGCATGTTTGACTTAATCAAATGTTTTTTTTTTATCATTATATTAAATTATTAATCAATTATAAACTAATGTAAAATTATATAGATTTCTAAACAAAAATTATCGTCAACGAAAGGATCAGTATAAAACTCTAATTGAGCTGTTTCTTTATAATCATTTTAGATGTTTAAACTAAAAAAACAATTCTTTCACGAATAATAATATAATTATACAAACATTGTCGATTACACCGTGATGACAGTTTTTTTTAATGTAATATCAAAAAAAACCTAATGAATTCTATAATTTATTCGATGCGTTAGAGGCATGGAGACGTTTTTAAAAAAAAAAAAAAATTATAGTAGAATCACGCGCCGACATGAAATGTTATTATAACCGTATACGATATAAAATTTTAATACATTCGTTTGGTAGATTATTATAATGATGTTGACGTTTCTATACGTTTTGATCTGGTATTAAAAAACGGTCAAACGAAAATGTCTTTAAACCTGTTATAGCTTCTGAAGTTCACAGATCAGATCATAATCGTACACCTATATAATGTCTTAATGTTGCCAGAGCAGTTTACGTCAATTTTATTCCATACAGTTTTGGCTCGATTCCCAATTGTCTACATAAACGGAAAAACATAATATAAATAATATTTAAAATAATTATCAGTGTGATTTTCATACCCTGATATTATTTTTACAGACCGAAATTAAACGTCGGTATCGTCACCGTTGTCAGATCAACTTCAATGTATTTTATTCTCGATTTTACGTGATCACGTTTAGTTATATCACGTCGTCCTATGAATACTAATTATTTAATAATTAATAAAGTTTACAATTTCCCGTAGATTTTTTCTATTATGCAAGTTTTTGAAAGCAAAGACTTAGGCCCCTCTACGCATTTTCCGTTCTCATTCAATGCTGTATAGTGATCGTTATTATTTATAATGCTGTCGATTGTGTACTATATAACGGATTTCGAGATGTTTTACGACCCGTTTTCATTTTTATGTTTTACTTTTCGGTATTAAATCGAGTCTTATACCTAACGGAAACGTCGTAAACACCTCTAACAATAATACGGACCGGCATTTTGTTGACGATTATACACTATATTTTTTAATGTTTTATGCTACCCATCTTTCCGGTTTAATTAAAAACGAACATTTTTAGAAACGGATAACTGCTATATCTTATATTCACATATAACAGATAGGGTCGATCGCCAACTGCGTATTTGGGTTACAGTGTCACGACAATTGTTGAATCACGTCGAATCGTTATGAGATTAATTTGATAAAAATTATCTTGTCCTACGCTGACGTTCCTTAATTGAACTCTACGAATTTCTCTTTGTTCTTTGTTGTTACTTGTGTATACATACTTTTGATTTAACATATATGTTAATTCTATATACATCAACTAATAAGCATTTTAATTCTATTATCTACATTATGTATATAAAACTGTAGTCAGAATAATATTATATTATTCGTTTAAATTTTAAAATTGGCATTCCTACTATTTTGTAATTTCGTTTTAAATCGTGCAACTTGGTATATTGTGGCTAAATTGTGATTGTTTAATATAAATAATATTTAATTATGAAACTCATATTATTTATTTTGAAAGGAATTCGTTATTAGTTTATTACCATAATATAATTAAGTCTGTGTACTTTTTGGACGTTTGGAACGTAAAACAATACGATTTTTCTGTATATTCTATACATTTTAATAACATTAATTAAAAAATGTTTTATCAAAATAGTTTTTAGTCATGTAAATTATTTTTATTTCGTACAAGTTATCAATTATTAATTAACAAAAATATCAACGAAAAAACTTAATAATTATTGAAATCCTAAGTATTCATTTTGGTAATTTCAAAAAAAAAGTATCTAATGTAATCTCGAAATTTATGATTATAATTGAATTACATGTATTAATATGTAAATTTTTTTTACAGGAAGATTAGAAATTCTTGTTATATAATTGAGATGGCTTACAATTATTATGAAAGATCCTACTAATTATTGTAACATGTAATATTCTGATCGTTGTTTTATTTAAAAAAACAAAAAAATATACAAATTTATATAAAATTCTATTATTAATCATATAAATTAATTTAGTTTATATATTAAAATATGTTAACCCTCATACCGACGACTCACGCTGCGGTGTATGTATAACATTTTCGTTATTTGTTTGGAGGGTAAACGGCGGGGAAGTTTAGATTAAAGAAACTGGCTATTATATTTTACGATGGCAGTCGGCGGTGGCGACTAAAACGTATTTTATACGCTACCGAAATTTGTTAGAGCTTTGCTGCGAGATAAACGCAGTGGCGAAAATGTTTATCGTCAAACAAGTCTGGACCAGTAGATACTACCATAATGCGAAAGATATGATTTCAGGACGTATTTTTACTATAATATATTTTTTCTTTTCTTCTGATCTCACTTACACCAGACCTTCCTTATGCGACTTCCATTCGCCGCTTTTCAGTCCCTCTATAATTTTCGGTTCACCTCATACAAATTACAATTTCCAACTTGGACCTTGGTACAATTCCGACACGGTTCGTTGTTAACGTTATGTTCATTATTATCTTTGGGGCGATTTTGATCCGAATTTCGTTCACTTTTCGCTCGCTATACACCGGTTGAGCGGTTGAGCTCTATCCTAATGCGCACAACGTCTTTGTTTTATATGTTTCACGTACATCTCTTTACTTCTACTCTCTTTTTCTCATACGTTTTCAAACACGACTTTCGGTTTCATTTAACACGTATATTTTTAAATGAAAATTTCAACAAATTTTGCTTATAAATTGTTGTTATTATAATTTTTTAACAAGGACACCTATATACAATACGAATATATTAAAACTTATTTTTGTCAAACTTGTCTAATATAGTGGGTAGCGAACATTAAAATTTAATATTATAGTGTAATTAATCAATATCATAACTTTAATATTTCAGTATTCAATATTGTATAGGTACCATAATAATATATCGTAAGAATTAATTGAAAATTAACACATTTGAGAAATATGTTGTTATATAAACTATAACATGATTATAATTATACATTAAAATCCATTTAAATATGAGTTAATAAATATTTAAACTAATGTACAATATAAATATATTATCTACATTTTATTTTATTGCTTATACTCATGTTTTATGCCAGAGACCATAGACTATGATTATACTTGTACAATAACCTATTAGGACCATATCTGATGGATAATTTGAAAATAATAACACGGTTTGCGTCATAACAACATGATGTTATACCTAAAGTTTTTGCGACCAACTGATAAATGCGTATGTTCTTATAATATTATATACCTAAGTGTAATAATAATTTATAGTAAATGATATACTGTATATGGTATCTGAAATGTTTAATATCTTTGGCATTTATTTTGTACCGCCTTGTGCGTATGACGTGCTAAATTGAAATATTTTAACGGACGAGGATAGAATAAAAGAGTGCGATGCGAGTTTCTGATAATTATTATTTTATTAATGGAATCGGTCGGTTGTGTGTAAAAAATAAGTGAGAAATCACAAATTATGTACATTTGTCACAATTTTAAATTATAAAACAAATAGTAAGTCTCATTCCAGTAAAGTTTATTAAGCGAATTGAAATGCAAATCTGTTTGAAATACATTATTATTTATTATTTTTAGTTAATACTCGCGTATATTTTAACGTCGATACGGAAAACATAACATAACAAATAGAAAAATAATAAACTCGTGTTGATAGGAAACGATTAAATCGAACATAATTTACGCCGATAAAATGTTTTTGTGTAAATATATTATACAGTAGAATACAAGGTATTATTTTGGTCTTGAAATTTGATCAAACATACGAATGAATCTCGGTAGAATAATTATATTATAAAGCCGTGTAAATTATGGCATTAAGCTTACAGTTATATAAACGGACGAGGTTTTTTCTTTCTTTGATATTAAGGCTCAGGAGATTCAGTCGGTCGAAACGATTTATCCCAGTTGATAACCACAGTTTTATGGGCTCATGGCGTGCTATATGTCTCAATCTTAGAGTACTTAGGTGGACATTATATACCAATAGAATTTACCATAAAAACGCACACGTATAAATAATATGTATTTATTATAGGAACGGTAGGTCACGGGAATTTGAAATATTATTATTACAAAGTTTATATATATTATGAACTGTCGCCGTAAGAAAGTTTCACTACGCTTTCCGAATCCGCTGGCGAGTTTATCCACTATTTTATAGGTACAATGGCTTTATACACAACAAAAGATAAAGTAAACCGCAAGGGAGCGAATGATCCGAACAATGTCTGACCCCGTATGAAAAAAGGGTTATTATTATTATTATTGTGAGCTGAAAAAAATAGCCGGTATAATGATATTTATTTTAAAGATAAAATCGTAAAATTATCATGTTAGGGTCCTATCAACATTTTTTTTTTTTCACTTGACAAATAGTTATGATAAAACGAGTGACCACTTTGCAAGGTCATGTTTAGTATTACTATCGTTCTGTTATATAGTATTATAATTCGTTACACTTTTTCTTTTCTTTTTAATATTTGTCTGGACTCCGGAGTTATTGGGAAAGGTACAATGCATGTGTGTAATCTCCAAGTGGCATGTTTATTATAGGTGACCTATTCACACCAATCTCTATAGCTGCTATAAATTATACGGTTTAAATTGTCCCGATTCGACAGCCAGTTTTCAGGAGACGCAATAAATTTTGGAGGTAAATAGATGTCAAACATGGTCAGCATGTAAAAATATTCGAAACATGAATGGATTTCTAAAGTACCATAATAGAAAAAATAAACAATTGACCATATTTTTTGGTGAAGAACATTTGTTTTTCAACTTGGTTTTGTATTCTGTGTAAAATCCACGGGTGTTTTTTTCTCCTAAATATAAATTTATTTCGGATAATTCGAATTACAGTAATAACTATTAATACGTTATACTATATAACGAGCTTAGAAATAAAATTATAAATAACAGATACAAATGTACGTAAAATAATAATTATTAATTTCGATAGCCCAGTAAATAAATATAGAATTAATACTGTAAGCTTTCATTTACACCGATCTCTTTTCCGACACAGCACCATCCACCGACAGCAGCGGTTCCTTTGTAACTTATAAAACCATCTCGCTGTAATAAATATAAACGGTATATAATAAAATAAATAAAACAGAAAGGAAAAAAATCAAATAAAACTACAGAACGAAAATGTAAAATGAAAATCGCCCCAGACCGAGTTTATAGATGAACTATAAACTTCATTTTCTAGTGAATCGAAACTGAGAGATACGGCTTTATTCTTTTTCCATTTAAATAATGAGTCAACAAAGGTTCTTCGAGGAGCGCACATATTAAAAAAAGGGCTTATACCGAACTAGAGTTCTAGTACCTAACATTTTAATTTTATTTAATTTTAATCTCAATTTATCTAATTATGCTCAGTTCAGTTAAATAAAAATTAATTGCTGAAAATCTAATATACAAGCAAACATGTGTTCATAACGATTTTCAAAAAAAAATATTTCTACAATTTTTTATATTAGATTCTGAGTAAAGCGCAGAATCTATTGATTTTACAAAGATGTTTTTTTTTGATGTATGAAAACATTTTTTCGGGTAGAAAGAATGGTCCGATTACCACAAATTGGGTATGTTTTCGGTAGAAAATTGCATCTAGTTGATACTTTATTTTGCTCATTTTTAAAATTTCTCAAACGTTTTTCCTTGGGAGATGAAAAACATCCAAAAAATGGCGGATAATCGGCAAAATTACGGTTTCTGTTATTTTAATTTTTCTAATTTCGTGATAACTAATTGAGTTTTGATCGTAGGGACTTGAAAACTATTTTGAGTATTAACATAAGTAGTATACAAGTGAGGTAAAATTTTGGAATGAATTAATAGTATAGTATATTGTAATATATTGAGTTTCGCTCAGGATCGTATTTCTAATGCAATATCAAATTATATTCAAAATATTGCATTTAAATCTTAAATATAATAAACCACTAATTTCTCCGAGGACCAAAGGGACGAAAGAGGAACGTCTACAATCGATCTTCCCACTTTTTTTTTTTAATTTAGTATAGAACGTATTTTCATATAATAGTTATAGTTTGAAAAAGTTTGAGTTCATTGTGTTTTCAAATGATATTCTATAAATTTAAACGTGTTAAAATATTATTTATGTCGAAATAAAACAATTTATTAAAATATTCTACGAAGAATTTGATCACAAATTAGGTACATGACATTTTTAAAAATTAATTGAATTATAATATTTTAATATATATATATATATGTAAATTTTATTGGTTATATTTCAGACTATTTTTATTGGTATTATATTAATATATTTGTTTCAGTTAAAATAAGCTAAATTGTGTAAATTTAGATAATATATTATGTTTTGTATCTATCTATTATCTATATTGCTTTGAGCAGAGAGATGGAACCTATAATAGGTATTTAAAAACTTTTAATTTGTTTTCTTTCCGTTATTCATACTGAAATATTACTTTTATTACTGAAAATTTAAATATGTACACTAAATGATAAATAAAACTTATATTATTCGAATATGGTAATAATATAATGGAATATTCAGCATTCAATTGTTTATGGCTTAGTATGTATAATTTATGTTCTCTGAGGATAACCATTATTGAACAATCTCTGACAATTATGTTTTTGAGATTTAATAAAAGATGAGACAATTACTATATATTGTTAGTAATAAAGAAAAAGGGAATATTTTAATATAAAATACCAGAAAACCATGTTTGATAAGTACGTGTATATTAAATTATAATGCAAATAAAAAAAGAAAAGAATATATTATTAAGTATTCGAATTCAATTAGAAGTTTTTAAGTAATGTTCCGGATTCCTTTTATAATCGAAAATTTAATATTAAATTTAAAATATTTACCAGTTGTCAGAGACATCGTTGAAGATTTTACTGAATTTTTAAAATATGTTGAACTTAACTAAAACTATAATAAAATCAGTATGATATTATTACGGTACATATTATGTAAAATTCTTTTATCGATATCTAAAGTTGATAGTCGATTTGATGGTTGTTAGTTTTTATTGAGATTTGACATGCTGTCGAAATTACTAATATTAATATTATATTTCATCTTCATAATATTGTTACATTTAATGCATACAAGAACCATAATGTAAATATGTTATGGTAGTCAGTTTTTTCGAATAATTGTGAAGTATTAGAAAATGTATAGGTACACGTTATAATTTAAATGTATTGTTACAAAATTGGAAAATATTATAGTTTATAAAAAATATTTCCTCTGCGACCCAATTCACTGTTTGGCGTTGTTATTATTATGAATTATAGTAATATATTAATTTTTTTATATGTAGGTATCAAATATTTAATTTTCGTTTATTATTATATTTTCGCATATGAGTTTTTGAATATTTCGAATCGTTTTAGTACGACTATAATGATGATAAATAATCACTTTACGGAATGGTCGCGTTTATTATAACATTTATAACACTTCTGTAGTATATATTATATTCTGATGTGACATATTATATTTCTTTTCATTTGTATTTAGGTATTGTATTCTAATAGTATGTCTTAACAAATACGGAAATTAACATATTTCATACTATGTGTAAATCAATCGTAGTAATATATTTTCCATATTACCTTCCTACTTATAATTTTGATAAATTTCTAAAATTTCAAAAGTACTTATGATTTAAAGTAAACTTACTATTCTTTGAGTTGAGATTCTATTTTTTTTTTATCGTTTTGTTGTGTTTTGATTGGCTCTTTTATTTAGATAATTTATTTGTTTTTATAATTTTTTGTATTAATCAGAAATACAATTACATTGTAATAGGTAATTAATGACAATTTAATTTCATATATTTTTAAATCTACATACAAAAAAGACTTGATTGGAAAACAGCGAGAAAATCTATACCTATAATATATTAAAATAATATTAAGATATTTAGATTTTTATAAAATACCGACCATTGATTAATATACTTAGGTATACCGTGTGATTTCGGAGTCTGTGGAATATTATGGTCATTGGTAACTTGGGTCCTTTGATTTTCTCTTAAAAAGATTTTGCTCGTATTAGTACGAACCCTTTATTTATTTGAGTAAAGTATGTATATAATATGTGTGGATTTACATAAAATACGAAGGGAATAACAACAACAACAATAATAATAATAACAGCGAAAATTTAATAATAATTATACGGGACGGGTTCGTGGGAAACTGCTGCGAGACAGGTGGAAGCTAAAACCCCGGAGGATGAGACTCATACCAAAATCAGTTCAGTTGAATTTGTTTTGGTTTATTATAAATTATAATAATATATCATAAAATAGTGATGATAATATAACTATATGTATATAATATATATGTTCGTCTCATATAAATGGATGCAACTAATAAATTTGATTCATAGAATTTAGTCGGAGAAAAAAAAAATATATATTTATATTTTACACGAATTTTGACACAGAAGATAATAATAATATTTTGTTTAAGTCAAAACTTATTATAGTTTATACGTTAAAATTTTAGTTTCTGAGGAAATATTACAATACGGATTATCAGTATATATATATTGTATATCTGAGTTTCGTTCAGAATCGTATTTTTGAATGCAATATCATTGCATTTAAATTTTAATTATAATTAACCACTTATTTCTCCGAGAACCGAATGGATGAAGGAGGAACGTTCCAGAATCAACCTTCTCGCTTTTTGAAATTAATTTGTTTAATTTATAATATAACAAATTTCAAAATATATTAAACTGTATGAAAATATTGATCAAATCGAAAATATTCAGAGTTTCAGAATATTTTTATTTTTTGTAATGTTTATCAATCCTTTCTTTTTTCAATTACTATAATTAATTTTAACGTTCACTGTATATAGTGTACATAATATCGAATAATATGGTTTTATGAGACAATTTTACTTTGATTTTATTTGATGTCGTTACATCAGCGATAGAAAATTTTGATTTTTTTCCCCAGATCGTAATTAATTGAAAAATGTTACAACCATATGATACAAACTTACTATAAATTGTTTTAAATTTATTCCGTATTCGTGTAAAGGGTTTTTCTGAAATTTCTTTTAAACTATGTACACAGTAGATTTCCCATGACAATCAAATCGTAGGGTCTTGCATATCGGACAAACACCTGATACGGTTACTATAGTCTATAATTTAATTTTCTCCACCAGAGCGGTACATTATAGATGGGAGACAATAAAGGAAACGTGTATATTAAAAAAAAATTATCATTATACTTAATTTATTTAGATTAATAACCCGTTAGGGTAATAAAAAAAACACCATAAAAACGTATATACATATACCTATATATAAGAAAAATAACGGATATTGTAAATCATCAATAGGTTTACGGTCTTTGTGTAATTATAGAGATTAAAAATATTAATTTCATATATTTATTAAACGTTTACAAATTCAATAATAATAATAATAATAATAATAATAATAAATTTCTTTGATCAGGTAAATTGTAAATAATATATTTGCTTTGTATTTAAATTTTATTATTTATATTACGTATATACCTGTATTTGTAAAAATATGTGTTGTTGCCAATGAATAACATTAAATTTACAATGTTCCAAAAATAAGAAAATAAAGTCGATTTAATTTTTTCTCAATTTAATACAATAAAAGTTAAAATTTTATTTACATTAATATATACATTTGCCTTATTAGGATTTGTTTAAAATAAATAATTTCTGGAAAGTCGGTAAATTTTCAGTGATATTAGAATAAAATAAAAGTTGTAGGTATATTTATATTTAAAATAAAAACACTTTTTTTATTGCATACGTATTTTGAGTATTTTCGTGAAATAAAATCTATATTTTAAATGATTCGTTTAGAGTTCTAATATATATATATATATATAATATATATTTATACGCGATTATTTGCATTACTTATGTTGTTTTGTTACTCGTTGGATATTTGTATTAATTTTATATATTCCATACGACACGATAATCATAAACAACAACTTATATTTAAATTGAATTCGCAATCCGGGTGAATTGCAATAACGTACACAGTCAGTCGCCCGTAATAATTTTTGTTTTTTGCAATTATACTACCAAGTTTGCCGAAATTGAAATATTTTCGAGTTATAAAAAAAAAATATAAATACGCGCATGTACCCGCATAGCACACGTACCTATACACTCGCCCCAGTGTACATAATAATTACAAATTTCATCATTCTCGCGAGCCCGAAAGTGCTGATCGTTCACGTTCTTCGGCGATTACTCGTCTCATCGTTCATATTGCAATTTCCGTCAATTGCTCCCGGGAAATTAACCCAATAATCTGGAAATATTCGACGGGCCATGACGAGAACGGGGAAGTGAAGGGGAAATAAAAACCCCGTGGATTCCGTACAGGCACCGTTGGTGATTTATCGTCGGTCTCGAAAACGGTATTTACACCTCGCGGGCTCCGCGTGTAATAACCCGTTCGCGCGATACCGATACAGCGGTGCGACCGGGAGAAAACACAATAAGATCATCAATTTTCCTAGTCGACTTTATAATATACAAGCGAGGGGGTTGTCTCGGGGCCTGTGTACAGGGCGCGTTGCGGAAACAACACGGACAAACGTTTAAAGCCCACGCGTTTTCGTGACGCGAACACACCGATCGCCCTGTATACAATATGTACACGCGTGCATACACACATTCACCTCGAGTACTCACGACGTATACGTCTAATAAATAACTCTTGCGCCACCCCGCCACCGCGCCCCCGTAATGCCCGCGGGGTGAACGCACCTTTATGTAACTTCTCATAGAGCACCCGGACTATCGTCAGGTAAAAACGACTCGGAATACTCGGAATACTCGGAAACTATTAATAGAAGAATAAAAACATTCATACTTATAAGTTATAACCCTTTATCTCCCGCGGGACGACTAGAATGACCGACGTGTCCCGGGGCCATAATCCGTTTTTTTTCTTTCTATCGTTTTAATGATAAAGAAGCACGAGCACTGGGAACCGTTTATGCATCATGTCTTACGCGAAACGCAATCAATCGTTATAATAATATGTTAATTTCCCATTAACATAATATAATTAAGTAACATAATATTCCAAGTTAAACGTTTTATTATTCTGATTTCAGTAGATATTAAATAATGTGGGTACGAGTAATAGTGAGTAGTTTATAAATTATTATTATTCATAATATAATACGCGCTTCATCGCTCTGTTATGAAATCAGTGGAATAGACTAGTCAAAAATTATTTACATCAATATTATACTAATGATTTGATAATTTACTGTTTAATTGATTAATTAAATAATTGGGCTAAACGAACAAAAACATCTCGTACTGATAATAATTGGAAATTCATACTAGATATTTAAGTGAACCGTTATGTAATTATAAGAAAAAACTAAAAATAACAAACAGTAATAATTAAAATTTAAGTGCTATAAAATAATATATTTTTAATTCGTACGAGTAATTAGACATATATATTAACATAAAATCTGATTTTTTTGGAAAATATTTAACATAAAAATTTGATAATATAATTATATATAGCATTAGGTACCTAATTGCTTTTGGTTGTATGGATAAAATTATATCTAGTCATGCGAGTATTACTAATATAAATAGTGACTCAATATGACGGACGCAGTTGGGCATCCCGTTGTTCTTATAATCCGTTGTTAGATAAGTACATATTATTATGAATATAGTTTATTTAGAATGTTGTATTTCCTGTCAGACATCTCTGGACCTTCTAGCCAACGTCCCTTAAAAAACAAAAACCGTTATTTAATTTTTTTTCTGATCGAATTAAAATTAATATTTTTATACCTAACACCACAACTTATAGTCTTTTTACTCAGAAAGCCATAATTATATCATTATCCAATAATATTACGACATTAATTTGAGATATGATACTATTACTTTAATACTGTACCTACCTATATTTTTTAATAAATGCTTTTTGCAATAGTATGCATTTTGTTTAGTGTATTTATTTTATAACAATAATATTAGAATTCTTTTAAAATACAAACGTTGTTTTTGTCAATCGTTTGTAACTAACTTACAAAGTATTTTCGAAAAGTTTAAATTAATTGTTTTATTTTTATGAATCAGAAGCATATATTAAAGTAATTGGTATGAATTTTGAAAATCCACATTTTCTGTTAATCAGAAATAATTTGTCTTAATTATTCAAATCAGTTATTTAAATAATTGCAAACGATTATGAATAATTAATAATTAATATTTATTTATTTAAAAACAAATAACTGTTAAATTTAATTTATAGTGATTTATTTCAATAATTAATTTACATAACAATATGGGCAATAAATTCAACATTTTTTTTTATTCTGTCGTCAAAATTAATAAAAGGCGTATATTGTTGCCATATTGGAATTGATTAAAAACCCTATTGTTATAAAAATAGTGTAATTTTTTACTTTTTGAAAAATGTCTATTTTACTAACATTCCTTATGCAGTATTTTTATCTATTGATTTTGAAAACTACCTTTCGGTGAAATGTTAAGTGTTTTTCTTATACTGAGTATATACGGAAAGAGCGTGGGCGACTTTGCAATTATTGTTAACAATATAGTTACTATATATCGTATTATATAGTAGTATATAGTCGTGACTCGTATAGTTTTATTTATTACGGTCGTTTATTATATTTTTAATATAAACATTAAGTTTCGTAGGGAGCACGGGGCAAGGGATATCCTTCTATATGTAGTTGGTTAGGAATAAAATACAGTGCTATTACAATTTTATAATATAGCATAAGAAATAGAGATTCGCTCATTAGATTTTCAAACGTTAAAACATTATTGTAAGCCACAAAATAATAGTTTAAGGTTGTGGTTTTTTCGGATTTTTAACTGTGTTTCATATTAAAACGGGAAAATCATTGTAACGTAAAATATTGGTAATCACGGCATCGGCGACGAGTAATTTATTAATATCATCTCGCCCGAAGAACAATATGATAATATTCTATTGGCCGGACATAATATTATAACTATACCAACTATTATATTATATACACGTTGGTTAAACAATATAAACGAACGAGTTAGTTATGGACTTATATACAATATAATATTATATATAATTATTTTCTTATCCTACCGAGGGAAAAGACACGATTTAAATTTTATAAACGGTGGGAGGGGTGGGGTAAACCTGAAAACACAAGATATATATTTATACACTATATATATATATATATATATAAATATATATATATACACATTTTATATTATATTGAATACATATACGTATTATTAGACGTTTAACGTCTGCCGGAGAAAATATTTGTTTGAAAACGAGTATGCAGCCAAAGGCAATATCTCGACCGTCGTGTGTACCCACCCACTTTGCAGACACCCAGTTAATTGCTATATTCATGTACAACACACAATACCGAAACGCGTCTTTATAACCGTCTAAAACCCGCTTGCTAATCATACGTTTTGTGTGATAAAACGAAAATAATCGTGTGTGTGTGTACGTAAAGGGGTAAAACAACTAAGTAAAATTATACATTATACGGGGTGATTGGAATTTAACATTACAAAAATGATGAAAATTACATATTATATAGGTAAGTTTTCAACGTGCAATATCTATACACTGTACTATTATTTTGTAATAGTTATTTTGAGAGTGTTCGATTCTAAATCATTTTTCGAGATTGTGTTGTTTATATTTTTTTCCTCTGTATCTATACTGAAACTAAAACCATCAAGGGATTTCAAGTAATTTTGAAAAGATTTTTTATTCAAACTTCTTTTCTAAACTCTTCTTGACTCTTTTTGAGTATAATATTCTCAGTGATTTGAATACGTTTGTATTTTGATTACACTCTGTATATCGTATAAAATTGTGTTTGCGCGTGAGTAAAATATTGTATTATAATGTACCTATACTGTAATGTCCAAAACATGCACGGTTTTCCGCCTCATTTTAATCTTCATTCGTAAAAATACAAATTAAAAAGTATATTTATTGTATAACACAAATTCTAAACTCCATAATTCTGTGAAAATAATAACATTTCACTTTTTCGATACTGGATGGTAACAAATATATACTATCTTATCTCCTCTGTTATCTCAGATGTATTGCTTGTAAAAGTCGATAATTATAATATATATTATAAGTCGTAGGATAATTTTGAGACGTTTACGGAAAACGAAAATATGGTCTAAAATTGAAAGTAATAATTATTATAATACGTCAATATCTGTTTGTTTTATTTTTATATCGTCTGATTTTATTAAATTAATTGCATTTATGTTATATATTTATATTATAAATTATTCTACTATTACATCTTTTATGTAAGATTTGACACTTTTATGTATTTTAATTAAGAAATTTAAAATTAAAAAAAAAAAAAAAAAACATTAAATAGATTCATATTACAATACATTGTGAGATTCTATAATTTTTTACTATAATTTATTATTATTAATTTGACGTATTTCAGAACTAAACGTTTTAACAATGAATATAATTATGATATACCAACGTCTCAAAAAGACAAAAATTAAATTAAATTTGATAGAATATATTATGCAAATACCTATTAAACAATCACTTTTTTTGTGTTATTTTTAGCTTTTTGAATCGTATTAATATTCCTTCAAGTGTTACTTATTGTTACATAATACCCATGCATATTTGGACCTTCTTGGAGAACGTGATTTAAATAAAAATGTATTTAGTTAAACCTACAATGTCGAACTCTATTGGAGTTCATTGAATCGTAAACATTTAAAAAGCTAATGGTCCTTAAAAAGAGAGTTCACCAAATCTATAATTTAACTTAATGAAATTGTGTTTATTTAAAACAAAGATTTTATACAAAGTTTGGGGGGAAACGTCAATATTGGAAACTTAATGAGTGAAAATTGATCCAATCTCTCAGAAAATTGTTACTACACATAATAATATGTATACCTGTATTATATAAGAAACAATAATGACTTAAGAGCAAAATAGTTATTCGAATTTTGAAATCCTTTGTCAGATCAGGTTAATTTTAATATTATGCCAATTATTAAATAGTATAAACTAAAAGTGTGTTGGAATGTTCGTTCGTGTTACTTTTTTTTTCAAAAATATAATGACGTCACTGTAATTTTTGTTTTATTTTTATGAGCATGCAATAATAATAATTATTAGACTTGAAAAGTGCTTATTAAATTGTGGAACAAAATTGAAGAAGAAATGATATAACTATACATATTTGTATAATATGTGAAGCAATAATTTAAAAATAATAATCAGGAATATGACTATAGACTACTTGTAGAAGGAAAGGGAAAAACAATCTAGTTTTTCATTTAGGTATATATAATTTAATAATTGGTTAAGTTCACCCAATGTCCTTGGATAAGGACTCGCCTCCGCGGTAACAAGTGTCTAGAAATGGTTTTGATGGTCAATAATACCGGCACTATATTAATTAATATTGTGTTTACATCGCGTATGCTATGGCCAGTAAGTCAGTTTTACCGTTGTTGTTCACTAAACTATTATTCTGATATATTTAATCAGTTTTATAATAGGTACATGGTACCTATTTTATTTCTTAGTACGATATAAATAAACTATGAACCTTAGAGATTCAATATACAAAGTGTTTTTACGAAAAATAAAATATAATAAAGGACAATAGAATCAAATAATTTTTTTTGACATTTCATAAGGATTTTTTTTTTATAAATGTACGAATAAATTGTTTTATCATGTTTTTTTCATTTTTAATGATTACGACAATGGATAAATGAAATACAAATATAAAATCAAACACGTACGCGTTTGATTGAACAGTAAAACTTCAAGAAATTGATATTTTCTTCGCATTAATCCGATGAATGGTTGACTGGCACAAAGCAACTGATTGGAACATTAAAAATATATTTCCTCTTTTACTTACAAACACGTTTTAACCACTCTACGGTTTGTTTTCTTCCTGAAGTCTGTATTCGAGTATTTTTTTATTTCAAACGAAAAGTTCGGCTTTTGATTTGCGGTTTCGTTTTAACTTTTATTTTTGTCGCTTCGAATATTCAAAGGTCCACTCAAACGCGTAATGGTGACACAACGATTAAATAAACTGAAACACATAATGTACCAATACGAATTATCGCCTTTGTAAGCCCGAACCCACAGTTCGTTGACAAAATGATTACGATCGAGTATCGACACCGTCGTTTTCTTTGTGTACACATTTTGTCGCACACGTTTTGTACTTGACGGATTTGTATAGAAGTATACTTACATTCGAATCGTATAATATAACGAACACTGACAAAGAGAACTCTCGTTAATGATTCATAATGAATCTTATTTTAATCGGAAACCATATTACATTTTTATTGACAGCATTTTTATATCGGCAGTATATGTTCGAATTGAAATATGCCTATATAGGTATGTATATTATTATATATTTTTTTACGTACGTACCGCAACTACGAACAATTTTTTTCAAATAATAATTATACGATATACAAACTCTTTGTGAAATGAATGATACAAATATAATATAATTCGATGTATATATCAAATACATCAGACGATAATATATTGTTTTTGAATAAATACTTTTATGAACAGAACATTAAATTGAACGTATATGTTGTTGTATGGTATTTTTAAAAATTTATTCTACTATCTAAAATTATAGATGAAATATGCAAAAGCAGTAAAATACGATTTAGGTTGTCAAAGAAAACGAATGTAAAGTAAATACTTGGGTCTAGAATATTTATTTATTATTGAATCTTTTTATAATCGGATTTCCTGGTTTTTCTATACCTACTGAAATACTTCTAAGTTATGATTACGTATATATAAAAAAAAAAAAAAAAATGGAATTCGATTGTATAATAATATATGTTCATCATTTTTGATTCAACTGTAATTGCACAGATATATTATTTTATTGTGTAGTTATATTAAACATAAACGGAATACGTAAAAGTCCAATTAATATATAATATAATTTGTTAAAAATTATGATAGTTATCTCCTGTCCGAACTGAAAATAAGAATTTATATTATAGTAAATTATCGAGATAAAACTATATTTCCGTTTTAAACCGAATGCACTGCAATTTCTTTTGCTTTGATAGAAGTGTTCATAATAATTTTCGGTGTTTATTTTAATATTGTGCACCACAAAAAATAATTATAATACTCGTATTATATTTTACAGACATCATAATATAGTATTAAAACACATTATGTTTTATATGATAGTAAAGAATTATAGTTTAAATGTCCAAGGCCTATTGGGATATCATATTGTTCACCGTATTAAATAATAATATAATAGACTTTTACTTTTTATATTAATTATTTTAATTGTTAAATGACTGACTGGGTGTGCCAACTTTTATTTGCAAAAGGTAACATTTCATCAATATCGAATATTGTGGGAACAGAGAACGTTTTATCATTGTTTTATGCATACATATCTGATAAGTAATTATATAGTGTGAAACGATTGTCATTTTATCAAAAAAAAATATACGTTTACTTGCATTGCAGTATAAGTAATTGAGGGCGTATGTCACGTATAAATTTGACAAACGTCAAAATATAGAAAATTATAGTGTTTTTTCGGTATTTTCAGGGAAAAATATACACTCACAAACACACAAGATAGACGACAGTAGTAGTTATTATTCACATGGGTGTGGCAGACGCCGGACACGGTCGTTTTTGAGGGTGAACGTATTTTCAATTTTGTAAAAAGGCCAGCGAAAAATACTTTCGGATCGAATATCCTTTTATTTTTACGTTATCGTGCGGTAACGTAAACCAATGACCATAACCGAGTTCGCACGGTCTTTTTTTCGGTCTCGATATTGGTCGTGTGGTTAGGATTTCCGGATGAACGAAATAATAATTTAATCCGTGAGGATAATATTATTGTGTCAAACGGGGAGCTTGGAACGTAAAATTCGCACACGTGCGCGATACAGTCGTTAGGGTGGTTTATTTATTTACGTAACTGGAGTTATATTTCTAAGGGTGATCAAATTAATGATAATATAGGACAAAATATAGAATTCTAGATTCGATACGCTCACCACTTCTTCAAATATCATGTTAAAACAATAAAATATTCATTCAATCTTGTCATTTTACCTTTGTGGTTTATTCGTTACAAGTACAATTGAAACTTAGAACAAATTGATGTCGTGCAATTATTAATACCAATGACGAACATGGAATTTCTCTAAAGGAAAAGGATCAAAATTTCAACTACCTTAGTTAGTCCTTAAAAATAATAATTTATAGTTAGATAATAAAAATAATTGGCCAAGCTATTGAAATTAAACATAAAATATTAAATAGACATTTTAATTTTTAGCTCTTCTGATAACTTATAAAAATGGACTGATCTTGTTTCAGAGGTATATGTTAAGTTAATATTTATAACAACATTTGGTATCGAAATTAGTTCCAATCTTTTAGTTCAGTAATTCAGTAAAAAATTAATCATATACATATATCTTATAGTATAGGTAATATTATTGCGCATATGAGGCAGAGTCTTTTCGAAAATACTTTTGAATTTTCTACATCCAAAACGCGTCTGAATCATGTAAATTTTTATACCTCTACGGTCTTATAGATGCAAAAATTATGTTATTTTTCTTCTCTCTGGATTATTATTATAATTTTAGTCATGATAAGGACGACTAAGATGATGATGATGTAATAAATTGTATATAGGTATTTTATTTTTAGACTTTGAAAAACGATCATGTTTCCTTTTCGATAATAATAACAATACTAATGATATGCGGGCGGTATTTTCTATCGGAATAATTAACGAAATCTGCTTTGATCGAGTGCGTAGTACCTACAAATATATGATATGAATAATGAAATGCCTAAGTTTGGGACGTGATTTCGTCAGCATAGCACGAATCTGTCGTTGGTTCTTTTGAAGCGGCCAAATTCTTGAGGCAAACATCAAGAATGCTTTGTCGCAAATACACGTACTGTTTTCAGTTAACGTTGATAAATAATAATAACAATATTAATATAATAATAATTGCCTCACCAAAATAATTTCTCACTTTTTCTATATATATATCTCTTAACATTTTGTATAAACATTTTTGACTAGCAAACAAAACTCGGCTTTCTCGAATACTATTATACGATATAATTTATCGTCTGTTCAGCGTATTTCTACCCTTTTGGCGTAAACATCTGTTGCGCAATCCGTCGGCTGATATAACAAAGGGTTGATTAAATGTATACGTGTGCAATTATTGTCAATAGAATATATCAACAAAATCATTATCGATTCATTTACGAGTTAAACGCGAACGAATAGAATGCGCATCGTAAGTCGTTTATTATTTTCTTATATATTATGACATACAATGATTTTGTTATTATTTTTTTCTCCAAAATATAGATAAAATTACAGATAGGAATCAATTACTACTCGATAGTATATGAGTATACTAAACAAGTAACCTAAACAAGTAATTTAGATATCTTAATTATTAAATATTCGATTTGACAGTTCACTAAAAATTCTTAAACTGTCCAATGGCAAATTAACGTATATGCAAATGTAAGAAAATAATATTATTGAATAGCCGTAATAGTAATATTCATAAATCTTCTTCGAACAGCGCTTGTCAAATTAGAATGACTAACATGCTATTAACGCTGAGCGGTAAGTTGGTTACTATCTTAGAGAATATATTACTATACATATATTTCGTTATATGTAAATTCATTATGGACATATGGACACGTTGTGGGTAGGTAAATTGTTTTGTTCTTCTTTTAGCTTCTCGGTTTTTGGCTAATTATTAACACTGATAAACGATAATTGACGACCGTACAAAATTATTCAGAAAACTAATTTAAACATATTACATATGTACAAACACCCCTAACCAATTTGTCAACGGACGCCTGGTAATAATCGAAACGTATAAATAATAATACTAATGTGTTCTACCAAACACGTTAATAACATATACCTAATAGTCCGTGACATTAATATGTTTCGAGTTGTATGATTAAAATAATAATGTCTTGGATATATTTCCGATTTGAATTATATAGTAGGTACGCGATTTATTATTATTATTTTTTTTTTTTTTTCGGGCTTACATTATGCATTTTATACATTATTTTTTATAACATATAATATGTTATGTAGAGAGCAAGAAAAAAAAAACGGGTTTTCACGATAAAAAGAAACGTTATTCCCGAGATTCTTCGTTTTTTTTTATTTTTATTTTCATTTCGTCGACTAAATTATCCGTATTATACCAGCGCATCATTATGCGAACGGCGGCGGCCATACCGCACAAGATGGCTATAATATTATTATCTTTGCGGTGCGGTAAGTGCGACGAGGAAAACCGTTTAGCAACCTAAACAACCGTCGGTACCGCAGCGAATTTCGTGCAAATTAACCGCAAAAAACGGATCCGTTATCAACTCGCGTTTATATTACATAATATTTTTTTCCTCCTTTGTGCCAACCCTCAAATGACGAGATGTACCGCTACGACTCTGCGTTTAGAGAAACGAAGTTTCCGGTCGAGTTTTAGATGAAAACGTACCAGTTATGTACGTGCACAATATAATAATAACTGTACAACAATTCGGCGTGTTTGTATGTATGTCGAAGGCGAATAGAGTGAAAAGCTTTGAGAGTTTTTCCGGAAAGAAATGTATTAGGGAGAGAGAAAAAACGAAGAAAATATAAAAAATAAACGAGTATAGTTGTGGTTGTAATAGTGCAGATGAGAGGTTAGAAAATGGTTAAGAAAAATAATAAAAATAAAAACTGGTCGAATTTTCATTCCGTTTGCGCGCGATAATAACGTAAAAGCTTAAAACAAGAAGTCGTAATTAAGAAGCATAATTTTTGGGTAAAAAATAAAAATAATACAAAACACAGCTAAAAGGTTATGTATTCACCTTCTCTCTCCCTCTCTCTCTCTATCCTATAATAATTGTACGTTTTTAATGGTGTTATTTGGATGCTGTGCCACGAGTCACGACCTATAATATTATCCCTTCTTATAATTGAGTAGCCGTGCAAAAAATGCCAAATATATTATATTGTATTATATTTTAGTAAATCCTCTTATCATTAAAATATTCTAAAGTCACGTGGTTATTCTATTGCTTGGAAACAATAAAGATTATTGTATATATAAAACGAAAAACATGTGAGAATTTTAAAATACCAAATTTTTTTTTTTATTACTTATATTAAAAAATTGATAATTTTCTGTATCTACGATATTTTAGTTACTTATTGGCTATAATATCCTATAGTTTTAATAATTAAAAAATGCATTTTATAACCCAACACAGTTACTTATTATACTTATTTTATTTACAAAAGTTTATAATTAGTAAGAAATTATGAGATCATATTTTTAAATATTGAGTTGACCTTCCCTCGGTAAAAATATATTTTCGAATGAGAAGTAGTTCCATCCAAGTCATCCTAGGACTTGTAAATAATGGGCTATAATTAGCGGGAATCGGAGAGAATTTTACTATAATATTTTGTTTTCTGTTTAAACATTTAATTTAAAAAGTAGATACCTACCTACTTAGCACCACGATGTATTTCATATATGTAATTTAGTCTTACTAATGGGGGAAAAACTGTTAAACTACGCTAGAAAATATGTTGGCACCGGTTGGAAATTGAAATCATTGGGGAAAAAATATAAAATAGTTATGATGAAAGTGGTAATTTACTAGCATCTCATATTTTTATAATTATTATACCTAAAACTAAAAACACTTTGGGTTTGATTGTAAAAGATTTACAGTAAAAATGATGTTGTAATTCGACTAAAATTATCAAACATTTATGTATATTTAAATACTCTAGTACTTATTTATTATAATAAACATCAAATGTAACAATATAATTTATATTTAACATTTTGTTATGAAAAAAAAAAAAATAATAATAATAATAACTTTTATTTTGTCTTAGCTCTGAAAATGTTACCGTATCAAATCATATTAATCCATTCCAAGTGACAAAAATCGTTTTCGATTTAAATCGAAAGCAAGGTTGAAAAACAGCATATTCCTATTTTAGAACAATTATCAATCAGTAATGTTTAACATTTAGATATTATAAAATAAATTTTTATTTTATATTGGCACATCGTTCGAATCAAATGTATTAGCTTTGAATCAAATTATATCAAATGTTATACAAGCGCACTTTACTCTCAGGAATCATATTGATATTTCGTTCACGGAATTTACTAGAGCTCATTATATCCGATAAAGCCTATTAAGAACGGTCCGGGGTTTGTCGGATAGAAAACATAGCGCCCTTGGGATACGTATAAATGGCTCTTTTGCAATGAAAAATGTACAAAGAACGTATCAATACTATAGGATCCGAAGCCGAAGGATGCTGTGTATACTGTCGTATACGTTAATCTGTTCATTAGTCGGATTTAACGGTTTAATTGGCTTCCTCTACATAAAATATGGACGTTGTCACTGGAGTTAGAATTTTATGTTTTTCTAACGTCTCATGTTGTCCAAAATTATACCTTTATAAAAACAAAAAAAAAAAAAAACAATTTTTACGCAATGTAATAATAATAATAAAAATAATATAATATTATATTTTTTTTACAAGCAAATTAATTGAACTAAAAATATAAATAACAAAAAAGAAATAAAAAATGTCTACATGTCGTTTGTGGTCGTGGGAAATATTTGAAAAATGATTTAACGTAAAAAACTAAAGTTATTTAATTAGTTTTTACCCGGGTTTGACGTTACCATATAGACATTTTACACGTGAAAAACATAATACTTTTATTCTTAGATTTAACGAATCCTGGTACTTGTTGTATTTCGATCGATATAGTGTTAAGGTATTTTATTTGTTTCTCGTTAAAGTCATATAATTTATTTAGGTAATACAAATGAAAAATAAATACAGACTGAGTGAATTGTTGTTTGATTTGTCAATTTATAAATATTATATATTTTTTAAAGAAACAAAATTGTAGATTTTCGAATATCTGTCCGAACTCTTGATGTCTGTACTCTCTCTCTCTCTCTCTCTATATATATATATATATATATATATATATATATATATGTAATAGAAAAAGAAAAAAGAAAATTCGAGAAAAGTGAATAATGGGCCTCTTCGGGTCTGTTGGACTTTCTTGTTTTCGCATTGACATTCAACGCAGCGCGACACCCTATTTCCGATCCAATGTAATCCAATTCCCGCTTCGAACCCGCTGTTTTCATGGCCCTGCAGTCTCTCACCGTTGGGAAATGTTGCGCGAGAAAACAATTTGTTTTCACTTCGACCCCGTCGCGGAAATAGAGGAATAAAATACGTATAACACGCGAAAATAACGTCACCCATAATTTTTTATATAAATTCACTTTAAACGTTTTCTCGTATCCGTATACGTAGCCGTATGACAAGAAAAAATAAATAATAATACGATAAAATATTGTTTTTGGTCATCACTGTAAGCGAAACGCGATACGCGAAAAAATAATAATATTATTATTTATTTGTACATATTACAGGTACGCGATGCATACGCGTTTATATTATTAATATAAAAGCAATTTCATATTATTAATAAATGTTTCAAAATATTCAATTCATCCCGTTCGGTCGGAAATTCACTACGGTACCTACTCCGAGGTAGATCGTACATCGACGCCATAATATATTATTTTCTTCTGCAGGCTATTCGAAAGGCGTTATGAGTACGTATATTATTATTATTATTATTATATTCCGTACGAATTAGGAGAAAATTAGTTACATTTCATTTCGTGTTGCGTGTCCGGAAATTGTAGGGGTGGTATGAAGAGGAAGGTGTCGAAACGGCGACAGGTGAAATATATCGTGTATGTACATTTCGGTGTAAAACTACCCCGTGTTCCAAAAAAAAAAAAAACCACCCACTCTATATTATGTTGCTTTATGGAAGGATAGGTTTTAACATGTAGCTTTTTTTTAAATGTTGTTCGGGTGAGCGATATTCAAATTCATTCAGAAATTGAAATAGAGTCATTAATTATTTTTTGAATATTTAATTAATCTTAAAAAAAAGTAGCAAAAATAATAATATGTGTATAATGTTGTTCTAATAGAACGATTATAAATAATGATAATATAGAAAACAGTCATATTTGAAATATTTTCGTTATGACTTTCCGCGTTTTGGTTTTCTGTTCATAACCCTCTCAAGAATCGTTAAAACAAAAAAAATACTTTTAATAAAAAATAACATAATTTTTTTTCACATAACTCTTCCGGAATATGTTTTTTTTTACTTTTGGTTCACACTTATATTATATTTAAAAAATCTACAACGAATAAATGTTATTTGCATGATATTTAATTTGAAATTTTAAAATTTAATTGTATGATTAATTAATACAATTAATAATATAATAAAAATCATAAATTGCAGTTTACAGTAGATAAATATAATTTTGAAAGAGATTATTAAAAAAAATATAAGCAGAATTTCAATTTGGCAAGTCATATTTTTATTAGAATCAAAACTTAAGATCATGAAACGAAATTATTATAATATATACACTAATTACTTATTATTTGAATCATAACTTAATGTCACATTATGAATAAGTTTGAAAAATATAAGTTTTTAAAAAATGTAAGTTTCAATAATTAATAGTATTGATAAGTCTTTACGGATTTTTATAATATTGTTAAAAACAAATAAATTTTCTTCTTGTTAAGAGTTCTCAAAATTTGTAAATAATTTTAATTATATTTACTCAAAATGAAAAAGTTAAAACATTTATTTTAGGTTTGGTTACTAATAAGAATATTTTTTTTATTGAGAGATGATTTATATAATATTATTGTTTGAATTTTAAAAGTAGCTGGCATTGTTGTATTGGCCATTGTTAATTTTAATTCGTAATTATATTGTATTGTTTTTAATATTACTTTTCTTAAAAATGAATTGTGGCGAATTCAGAATTATTTATTGCACTTTTGTAAGTATAATTTTATTTTGAAAACAAAAACAGGAATGCCGTAAATCCATTTTATATAATTTATATTTGAATAGCGATTGTGTGCTCCAAACATTTTCAACTGTAGTATTAAGTGTTTATGGTCTATAGCAGCTCAAGTAGGATTTAAGATGGAAATAAAAATAATAATGGATGGTTAATTTTGACGGGCAGTGTATAAATTATGTTAAACAGTATTAGTGTAGAATTTTCGTAAATTAATGAAATTTAAGTAGCTAAAAGAAATGTAATCTATTATTTTATCAATATTATTTCGATTGAATTATTATTACGTATACAAGAATATATTATTTATAGTGAGTATTTTTATAAATAAATTATTTATCTTTGTATATTCGTTATATTTTTTTTTAGATTTTTTTGATTAAATATTATTTTATTAGTATTCAGTAAAACTACTATAGTTATGCAATAATAATTGTATATCATTTGAACGTATATAATTGTGTAAACAAATTTAACTGAATATTATGTTAGATATCGTGATAAAAATTTGTATCTATTTGTATATCGACTAAATTCGCATATAAAACGACGTTTGCTTTACGAAACAAAAAATTACTATTTGTAAAAAATAAAATTCTGGATTTTTTTTAAAATTAAATTTCTACTACTTTTATGTGTTGAAATGTCTAGAAAAATGATCAAATATTCACTAAACATTAAGCATTACCCACGTGTGGATGTTGCATGTAATAATTTACGTTTTTCTATCATATTAGTAGTATGCGTAGGTAGAAAACAGTATATATTATTGAAGCTCCTCTTGAAATTATTCATACTGCAATATTTTACACGATAATAAAAAATAGTTAAAATTTTGTTCGAACACGTTTTTCCGTAGATATTCTTCAAAAACATTTTTATCGAATGTTGTTAAAAATGTGACAAATATATCTGAATTATGATTGAAATATTGAATACATTATAATGTAGATCATAAAGTTATATAAATGTGATGTTAATGTCTTATGAATAAATTATTTTCTATACGATCTTATTTAAGGTTTAATCAATTCGAATTTATAGTCTACTTACTTAAATTGATATTAAATTTCCTCCTACGTTTACGTGTCTTGTGAAGTAAGACTTTTCGTGTTAAGTATTATAACTATTTAAAATCACGATCTTATGACAGTTAAAATATTGTATATTTTGTAATTCGTTTGTTATACTTTTTAGTTAAGTTAATTATGTTTATAATGTTTATTGACTTTTCAAATTTAAATGTAAATATCTTCTTCTCTTTAATTTTTGACAGAAAAGAAGCATTACCACACTATAAAGTATGAAATATAAATGCCGTCACTAGACATTTTTCTAGGGGAGGGGAGGGGGCAAAATTAATTTAAAAAATAAAATAAAATTTTTTTATACATTTTATTTATAGTACATTATTATATTTCGTCATTATTACAATTAAATTAATTTCATATAGATAGTCGTGCACTGACATATAGCAACATAGGTAGACTTATTTTAAGAAACTAATTTCTCATTGGGAATTTTACCAATTGCTGTGGAAATAACATTATTCTAGGGGAAGGGGGCAAGTTCCTGTCTAGCCCCCTCCCCGGGTACGCCCATGGAAGTATAAATGTATAATAATAATAAGTGAAAATAATAAAAATGGCCATGCGGCAAAAAAAAAAACAGAAAGAATAACATTATAGGCATATACATTTTCATATTATTATATATATTTTTTTATAATATACTAAACGATTATAATTATTAACTTGCACAGATAATATATGAACGTATCTATCTATAATTATTGAAAAAAAAGTCAAATAATTATAACTAATTGATTAAACTTCATAATAATTTGAATAATATATTTGTTAAAAAATTATTATTTATGTTATAATTAAAATTCTAGATAAAAAAAATCACGTCTAGTACATAATAATAGTAAAAATATAAAACATGATTTACCTATTAAACGAAAGTTTCACGTGCCTTTTATGTAAAATAAGTGATAAAAATAAAAAATAAAAATGATGAAAAACAATTATAGCCCATCAACTGCAGATGGCATCGCTCGAACACGGTAAAAAGGAATATTTTTGTTTATTTATTTATATATACCTATGTATAAACATATTTCATCGAGGTATAGAAAATATGAGTCGAAAATATGACAGAAAACGAATGCTTTTTATTATTTTATAATATTAAGATATTGCTTTTCAATATTGTTATCGAAATATGTTCAGGTAAAAATCGAGTTTTGAAATATTCGGTGAAAATAAAATATAATAGGTAACATAACCTATGGCGTACAATGGCGGAACTAGGAGTTTGTTTTTTTGGGGAGGGGAGGGCCCAAAGATTTCAAAATAATATTAAATACATAATAATTATACAAACCTATATTTTACTAAAAGTATAGTAATTTATTAACTTGAGTATAAGATCATTGGGGAGGGGGGTGGTGGTCCAAGCCCGTTTGGCCACCCCTTAAATCCGCCACTACCACGGTCATCGAGATAAATATTATAATAGGTACCAGTTCGAGATTAAAAATCAATTACATACTCGTGTCGGTCATCAGAACGCACGATATATTTTTGATGTTTCAGCTAGAGATATCTTATTCAAAGTACACGACCGTATATTATTGCCCATCCCACGCGATTATTATTCCGCCGCGACTGTCGGTTATAATATGTTTGGTGGTTACTGGTACGTGTGGTATAAAACACAGAAAATATGTGTGTTGTGTGTAACATTTTCGGAGTTCCGTGCGAAGTGCCTCTATACATACAGTTGCGGATATTGTTGTAATCGTGTTCGTTATACGTTTTAATGTTTTCTTTCTTTCTCTGGTACTATATTGTATTATTATTATTCATATAAACATAATATATTATACGCATAATATAATTATTATTGTGCGCATTGGAATAATATTTTTGTTTTATTCAACAATAACGAGTATTGTTTCGATAATCAGTTGGGTATTGGTCGTGTGATGAGTAAAAAAATAATAATAAATACTTTAAATATTTCACAATTGATACGTATTCAAAACTGTATAAAATTATCAAACAGAGCATTAATTGTCTGTGTAATGGATTATAATATATTTATTTATACGTTTAATGTTTTTTTTTTCGAGGGAACATAATTTTTTCATTTCTTTCTTACTGCAATATTTTTTAGAAGCATGAAAAATATACATTTTTTTTTTAATCTATTTTATACACATTCTTTTGTAATAGAATTAATATTAAAAAAATATTATATATATATATATAGATATGTACTTAATCTTTTCGTATAAAGTTGTTAGAATTTGCGTATTGACTATTGGAAAATTTAATAGCTATCAAAAATCAAAACAGTAATTATTTATAAAATTATAGTTTGACTTGAAAACACAGTAAGGATTTAATAATCAAGAAAAGAGAAAGGTTTAAATGTCTTATCGTGAAATCAGGTTTTAGCTTTTATGATGGTTAATTAAATAGAAATTCGGACAAATAATGTTAATAATAATAATAATAATAAGAATAAAACAATAAAAATTTACTGGTAAACGTACAATATTAGTTTAGTTAAGTCGGGTTAGATTATGTAAAATATACAAAATATATATACTAGGTATAAATAGTATTTATTTTAAAAATACTTAAATTTTAGTTTCAAAAAATAATTATATTTGAATGAAACTGTCATTAAATAAAGTCAATTGTTTTTTTTTTAAATTTATTAAACAATGTCCTGTATTTTAATTAATTACTATACCAATGGAAAAAGTTTTTAATATATTTTTAAATACTTAAAAAAATCAAACAAAGTTTACGAGATAAAGAGGTGTTCTTATTGCAACATAAATTTTCTCTGTTTCACAAAATTATAATTAAAAAAGTACCAAATTAGTTTTTATGTTATTTTAGAATTCTTTAAAATTTAGAAATCCAAAAACCATTGTTTCTATAAAGAAACTTTACTTAAGCACCAGAAAATTGTTTCTTTTATCTCTTCCTTTAAATTTAAATAATCATTAATCTCCATCGAATTCTACACTTTTCAATTTATTAACAAAATACAAATAATGAATTACTTTTGTCTATCTGATATAAATTATATTAAAATAATCACGGAATATGTTTTACAAAGTGTTATCGAGGAATTCAAATAAATCTTGAATTCAAAATAAATACTTTATTATATTATTTTATTGTTGTTTTAAGCACTCTATTTTATTTAGATTTTTCGTTAAAAATTTAAAATTAAATACTTTTAATAATGTTTTTGAATATTATATAATATGTTAGAATACTAGAATGACCTCAAATTGATTATCGTTGCAAAAACGTACCTGTTCGTAATTGCGCTTAAACCGCATGTGTACATTTTTTAACAATTTCATTATAGACATTAGTTTTGCGACCCAAATACTTCGTGGTAATAAAAATACGCTCAGAGTGTCATTTAATTGACAACTCGCAAGTGAAAGTCAATGACAGAAAAATGAAAAAATAAATAAAAAATATGTACTAAAAGATGAACATAACTACAAATATACAACAACGACGCATATTATTTTTTTTTATTTTTAAAGAAATAAATCGTAGATATTTTTTTAATTTAATAGAAATAATAAAATATAGCCCGTTTTGGTAACTCTACAAAAAAATCACATGATATTTATATTTTTATGGATTTTTGATCGTGACTTATCATTTGCGAATGAAGGAACTCTCGAGTAATAGACGCGTAACTATATCGCGTGTTCAAACGAATGTCTCTTGGGAAATCATAACCTTTGGCTAGTTTGAAGATATGCAAAGTTTAATTAACTTGTTATGAAATTTATAAAATCTTCATTTAATGAACGAGCTTTCGGTCATGTGTTAAATTTAATTTCGTTTAAAAATGTACACAAAATTGAAACGTTTTGTGATTTGCACGGAAATTCAGAGATTATAAATAATACTGTTTAAATTATTTATTATTTCGTTTGCGTGAATTTTCTCTTATATTTAATTTACGAAGTACATTAAAAGCTGGCGAAAACATAATAATATTATATATAAAACAACAATATATGAAATAAAACTTTTGATTGATGATTAAAGCGAAGTTGATATATTATATAAACAGTCACGATATTTGCAGTTTTGTTTATAAAAACAATTTGATTTGTTTTATAGTATACATAATGAAAATGCCGCTATATTGTTTTCCACCCTAAGTTAAACATATCCCATAAACTATATTATAATATTCATTAAACCATAGATGTATATTCATTTTTCGTCATATTTTTTACCATGCTCTGAACTATAATGTATATTATATTTCACTGAAACTATATCATAGGAGTATATTTTAACGTATGCGTATAGGTACATATATAACGGATATTTATGTAAATTTGGTCCAAGTTAGTTTTTACCATCCACTGAAACTATTCGTGCGTGAATTATGGATATAATATATCTTTATTTTTAAATATACGAGTGGTCCTTAGAAAAAAATGTACTGGTACATTCATAAACAAAACGTTCAAGTAGAGTTCACGTAATAACTGTATATAATATTTTACATAAGTCAGATGTTTAAACTTGAAATTAAAATTACGATGTAATAGTTTAATAACATTCTATATTCTATAAGTAATTATTGACACGCAAAGAAATAATATATTATGAAACTGTACACACACTACTATTACCTACCAAATTTACCAATATTACATAAAAAAATAAAAAATAATTTAGAAGTTTTGTCTTGTGCGAGGGATGTAAAAGTTCTATAATATATAGAATATAGAGGGAGGATTCTTTTTAACTAGGTATGTTCAATAAATTGAAGAGATTTCTCTTTTTCTTTTTTTTAAAAAAAAATCTTTTACATTTGTGAATTTAATTATTACGCCCATATTATAGTGTTATTTATATATTACAAGAAACTCGAGTGGAAATCTGCAGTTAATTTGTGAAACGTGTACAAAAGTTTTGACGGAAAGCATGAAAGCAATGATCATTGCTACATACAGGGTGACTCATCAAATATGCTAACCTCACTTTTTAGCAATAGCCACAAAATGTGCATATTTTATAAATTTCTAGGAGAATATGAAATTGGATTACGATAGGTACATTAAAAATAATTATTCCATAATAGTTAGCTAAATAATAATTTGTTAAAAAATGGTAGGGCAATTTGAAAAATACAACATTATATTAACATGTGATATGCTAAGTTATAATATATAATTGTGACTTAGTAAATCTTAGTATAAAAAAATATTATATTTTTATTGGTTAGGCCTTTTAGATATACTTAAATATTCTGAATATTTTTTTGAATTACGTACAATTGAGGATAAAAATAGGGTGAGAATGTTTAGTGAACCACCCTGTGTATACAATTATATAAGTTATACGAGACGGGAAGTAAACACGATTGAAATTACAAGCCTTACAGTAATTAGAAAGGTGCCGGTGGAGAAAGAGAAATGCTGAAGTTGAGGGAGGGCAGCAAAATGTAACTTAGGCTTTATAATTAAGAGCGTAACATTTAGTTTTAATTGTCTTCGAACTTTTTGTCCTCAAAATACAACTTCCTCGTCCCGCGCGCTCGTGAAATCCGTCGAAAATACCTTCTCCGTACGGGGAGGTGCCCGAGAACAATTCCGTACGGGCACGTATTTCGTCGGAACGAAACGGGTACACACTATACTGAATGTGGGCGTGCAAGTGGCATGTTGGTACTTTTGAACGAACGGTTGACACCGCCAAAATTAAAACAGCCCAGAGCCGACCCGTATATATACGGAGTGGATAGAACACCGTTTTCAGAAATCTGTTGTGGGCGTAAGTATTTATAACGAAAACGAGCAAAATTTAAAATAATCGAATTATCATCACTTAAAAGCAGTTCTTGAATTGTTTTTTTTTTTTTTAAATCATTTAAAATAGTCAAGAACTTGTCATGAGGTAATTCTTTCAGAAAATAATTTTTGTTTATGGACGTAACCATATCTATGTGAATGATCGAAGTATGTGGTGTTTGGTAATACGTCAATACACGACCGCGTCTAAATGATTTTACTTTGAAAATCGAACGTCTTTTGTGGAAGTTTAAATAATAATATATTTATTTTTCGTTAGTTCGGGAGATTTTACATCTATCGTTATTGGGGAAATCGTTTAGTAATTTTTATTGGTATTTAAAATTTTATATATTCTGTTTGACAGCTGAAATTCAAAAATCAACACCATCTACGATAGGAATCCTCTTATTCATTGTTAATTTAAAACAATTATTTATCGATAATCGACTTCGAACGGTACTACACTTTATTTCGAGCGTTCTGTATGTTTTTGTGTTTCACAAAACACAGTCCGGCGGCGCCCGCAGAGAATTCTTCTTAATACACGCGGGCGGCATTGACGAGTAGTTACATGCACTTACCTGACCGTGTTAATCCACGGCCGCCAATGTGTAAATCCCTCGACACGACGAACAGCTCGGAATTAAAGGTCTCTCGCGTATTACACCCCGTTCTAATATATTGTGCCATTGTGAAAACTTACAGACTGTGTTCCGCGTTATTTGCTTTTAGAGGAGAGAGGGGAACTTTAGAAGTCACGAAATTATCCTCCGGCATTTTCAATTTCAATTTCAATAATATGTTCTTAAAGATTTTAGACTTCGGCTCTCAGGCCAGAATCGACGTCATTCTGTTATACTTGTATATACGTTCTATGTTTAAGAAAATAAATAATATTCAATACTGTTTTACATATTACTATTTTAAATAGTGCATAAGTTTTACGTCTAAATTTCTGGTTTTACATATTTTCACGATCCAAAATAATTATTTTATTGATTTTACCTATATCATAATAATATATAAAACCAACTGCAATTCGACTCATAAAAATGGAAAATCACTGATGAATCGAATTACCTATTTATAACATGAATATAGGTGTTATGGATTATTGATTATTGTCATGTATTATGGATTTTTTTTATGTAATTTAATACACTTATGACTTATTATTATTTATGTAAGATTATAAGGTTATAAACGTTTAAAATCATTATAACACATTGCTATTTTAATAAAATATGGGGACTTGAAGAATTTTTAGAGGGATAAATCTTCCAAGTCTCCTTCAAATTTCGTTTATGTGCCAACTAATGTCGTTGCATGAATTGTTTCTATTATTTTAGGCTCAACTTATTGTTTTATTCATGATACAAAAGATAGGTATGTTGGCATTATATACGCACATATCCACAAAATACCCCACTTTTCTTGTACATTAAATTCTTCGCTTTTAGTCATAAATATTACATATTATTTGGATTTCCTAGCCAAGATAATAAGAAAAATATAAATGGAGAATCTATTACACGGGTGAAAAAAGTAAATGTGCAAAAGGATTGAAATTTGTATTAATGGCATCACACCTAATATCTATTTTATCATGGTGTTATTCATTTCTTAATCTTTCTAGACCCAGAAGTATTACTTAGCGTGGTACTTAGTTCGTGATAATATTTGGGAATAAAACAGATGGCAGTCTGGAAAATGAATGAAAACAACATTACTGCAAGCAAACACCTAAGACGTTTTAATTTATTGCTTTATAAGTGTCAACTTGTATATCATACGTTTCGTTAGTTTTGGGGAGAACAAACAGATGAATCGATTAAATTACATTTGTCATACACTATGTGCGTTATTCGAAAATATGTTTGTCTTTTTAATGTGAAAATAATATGTATTAAAATAATATAACGTTTACGATACTAATGATACGGGTTACTATTTTACCAGTACCTAAGTATGGTTTAAATGTTTAATTAAATATGCATTTATAATATATTATTTTTGATGACTTCGAAATTAATATTTAACAAGTGAAAATAACTTATAGGTGCTAAAAATTATAATATATTAATATTATTATAAATTTAAAAATATATAACTGTAATCCTGTAGTCTTTCTTAACTTGTTTTTCCGGAAATATTTAAATAGTTTAGTGCTTTAAGTTTAATTAATTACTTTATATTTTGTTCTCTTTTCGTTTAATTTTATAGTGTATATTATAAGAAACGTACGTATAGCCTATAAATCTATAATATTAATTACTTTATTTTAAAGTTGTAAAAGTGTTAAATTTTACATATTTGTTGTTGCTTCACAATTCATTGCACAAACATGACATTTTAATATGCAATTAATTATTAACAATATATTAAGATGACATTTTATGTATTCAAATATTATTCTTTTTTTAAAAAATAAAACTTTTAAATTATAAATTATTTCTGTGCGTCGTTATAATCTTATCCAAGTAAAATAGGAAAATATAGTTTTTAAATTACTTATTTATTGTTAAAAACTTTATTCTATTTTTAAATTTTATTTTGATTATATTTATATAACATATATATTCAATACTTGACTATTTAATGATTTAATGTAACATTTTTAAACTATATAATATAGTTTTTGTATTTATTCAAAAAAATGATTAGGTAGTTCATTTTATATTCGCGTCATATGGTTGGATAAAAATAACCTTGGTTAGATTAATAATATTAGAAAATTATATGTTTGCATTTGATGCAAAAATGAACATATTAATATGTTTCAATAGAACTAGATAACCAAAGTAGTATATTATATTAGCATCAAAAAGTAAATATAAGCTCATTTGCTCATTTTATTAATGAATAACAAATTTACTAGATGAAGAAGAACTTTGTTTTTATTATTAATTACGACAGTACGTATTGAGAAAACGCAATAAATAGATAAAAAGAAAAGTGGTATTGTCTAAAAAATAGATAAAATCGATATGAAATTTAACAGCTTTGCTTTTATACGACGACGCTAAGTCAGCGCCCAGCGATTCGTTTTGTTGTCGATAATGAGCTGTCAAACCTTGTGTTGTATATATTTATAAAAATCGATTATAAATTATAATATATTGTAAAGACTAAAGAGGCGAGATACGTGGGGGATAATATTATGTCCGGGATTTTTTTTGCAATATCTGACAGGTGTATAATATTATAACAATGCTGAGGCCCGAGGGACGTGAACAAATCTGTCGGAAAATTAGCTCAGTCTTTACAATAGATTCGTCGATATGACGGTTAAATTATTAAAAACTGCGGAGCGTATTTAAAGAAAAATTATTTTATAGCTCGGGTGTACATAATATTGTTTCATTATTTAGCCGACTGTTCATGCAAATGAGTACATTACTATTCGCGACGAGTAAAATGATACCCGTGGGACCAATAAACAAATAGATGCCAAATAGTTTTTTTTTTTTTTATGAAATTATTATTATTAAAATAATATTCACTAAAGCATTTTTTTTTATATATATATCATTAGGATGCTTTTTACGCGCGATTTTGTTTTTCATACTACTCGCGTATTTAAATATTAATACAAAGATAATAACTAATATAACGTCGCTGAGAAACGATTTGTCATGTATTTAATATTTTTCACCCGTACCTAAATATAGGCCTATAGGCTATTATAATTGTTACGAGATATTGAATAATTTGTATAAACATATATTCATCAACTTGATTTCATAGCGATAACATAATATTATATCATATTTTTGTCATTCGAAGAAGTGATATTCGTTCTGAAATTAAATAAACTGAAATCGGTCGTGTTTACTTAAACGCATCTTTCGAAATGTCTAAATGTTTTACAATTATTGTGATACTGTTTATTTTTTTTAATTTCGTGTTTCGAAGTTAAAAGTTTACTTTTATGTAAGTTATTTTAATACCGCATCTTTTCATAAAATATTTGATGGCCAAGTATTAAATAAAGTTATTATTACAATTGTATTATACATATATTTTATTGTGTATAAACTTTATATTATTCTTATTAAATATATTTTTTTTTCTTCTGAATTTTGATCTTACAATTTATTTCTCTCAACTGCGTTTTTATAAAGTAACTATTTATTCAGCTACAGTGGTAATCTAGATATATTATTATTTTTTTTCGTTATAAGAAATCAAAATCGATCGTATTTAAAATTAAAAGCGAAATAAAATGGTTAAAATTATTCTATTATAATATAATATTATTTTTCTTTCATATGGTACTTATACAAGGGTTATTTAACTTACATTTCTTTTTTTCAATTTTTAATTGCTTACATTGTTACAATTCGTAAACATTTTTTTTTTAGCCATAATTAAGTACTTACTACAAATGCGATTTTAATTTTCATAAAATTTGATAAACTGGTCTTTTTTGAGTTTTATTAATTTATATGAAATTCAATAATTCATAAATTCATGTATCACTTAAAGACATTTTGGAAGTTTGAAATGACATTAGTCTAAACGCGGTGGGACAATTTGTCGTTGCGTTATGGACTAACTACGGTGTTCTCGATTGTACGCCCTCGTCGCATCGATCATCAATCGTTTCGACATTATATTCCTAGACGGCCGTTGAACGAGAAACCCGATTATGGGCATACATGATATTAAATTTAGCCCACGTTAAGTACTTATAGTTTTCAAGTAAATGATTATGTGCAAAGAGCCCTCGCTCTCCACGCAAGTGAACTAATAATAATCGTCATAAATCATATACGCGACGTAGTTTTGGCGGAAGTATGTCTACGCGTGTTTTGACAATGAAACAACTCTGGCGTCCTTGACGAAATTATCCGAATAAGCAATATTATTTTGCGTACTATTGGTGCGCTAGCAGGCACTTATAAACAAATACATAATCTAAAGTCTGTAATGAACTACATTAACCAGGGATGCCCATAAGTAAAAATTCAGGGTGGGAAGGATAAAAAATATGGTTTTTTTTTTTTAAATTTCGATATTTATGTTATATTATAATGCCCAGTGTCTTTGTGGTTATCGCGCTAAATGTTAATAGATATAACTATCAATATAATTTAAAAAATTGGTATTATGATTTTGCTTAAATTTAATTTTTAATTACATTTCCACCACAAATATCGAGAAGGAGTTTACTCTGTGGAAGCACCCACGATATTAACTAGGTATTATACGACGCGTAATCATATATATAGGTACAATCTGTTATGTTGTATTATAAAAATTTGAGACGAAACGTCGAAAACGTACGTTGTCGGTTTAATTTGAAAAGCATACGAAAAATGCCAGGATTTATTTGTTTTTAAAGTATGTATTACTGGCTCAGAAGAGAAACGAAAAACAAAAAAAAAAAAACAAAATTAAATTATATACCACAACGAAAATGATCGAGTGAGTGCATAACACATACATAATATTATTATATTATATATATGCGGTAACACGCGAAAATCGGTTCTGGCGAGATTACCTATTAAAAACGCTGTCCGGACCCTTTTTGATAAATCGATAAAGATTGCTGTATGCGTATAATGTACTTGCATCGCTTGTCGCTTGTGTGCTGTAAACGCTGGTATTTTTATAGCGATCAGATAGAAATCTACTCGGTAATAATATTATTATTATTTTGATTATTTTTATAACGTTGGATGTGGCGGCGGCGATTCTCTGCGGCTTCCTTTATATAATACTTCGAAACGGTTAACGTCTATATATATATACACACACACGACGGAGAAGTATAGTCGGGGAAGACACAATGACCGAAACGGGGTTTTGTTTGATCGATGGTTTTCGCGTTTCATGAATTATACATATTATGCCTTGTGTATATGATAGTGTGTGCGCGTATAATAGACTATTTTCCGGGTGCAAAAATGTTATGATTTTTTTCCCCTCAACGGGATGAATCCTTTTTTTACTTTCCCGAGAACACTCGGATCCGTTCTACAACGTTGGTATTTTATGTTTTTTTTTTTTTTTTTCTTCATTTCTCCATACATATATACCATCATAACCTATATATTATTACCTATTCGCATTCGATACGGCCACTTTATTCAATGTTATATTGATATTGTGGAGGCGGAAACCAGGACGCGGGATGTTGCAGGCAAACATAAAATAGCTTCCATGCTTTTGGCTTATTATTCGTACGAAATTATCGATTCGATACTGTGGGAAAACGGTGGGAAAGTTTGCACGGTGCACCTTTGAGATACAAATTTGAAGACGTTGAAAAATAAGCAGGGTGTATTAAATAATGACTTTTTTGTGTTTTTTTTTTTCCACAATATGTATTATCTTCACAGTTATGAGTTTGAATTAATGTGAATGTCACAAAGAGTATAACAGAATATAATATTTTATATTAATTATATACCATAAATTATAATATTCTCTTGAATAATGAATATTATAAATAATTTAAAGATCTGTTGTAAATATTTTATTGAAACATTTATGTATATAAAGAAATTGTATTTAATCAAACAAACAGTATAGTTAATACATACGATTGAGTAGGAGGGACATTGTCAATAATTAAAGGTAATATTATTAAATTACATATTTACGTCTAAATAATCGAAAGATTTTGTATAAAAATTGAAAAATAAGTTTACTATTTGTAAGTTGAGATTCTAAGAGGATTTATTGTTTGAAGCTTATGCTTAAACTCGAAAAATATGAAAACCGAATAAAAATGAATTATATTCACTGCAGGTTTTTTTTTTTATGGAAGAACTGTAGTTCGCACTTGAAACTTTTATTACCAAGATCATATCGTATTTTTACGACTGTCTAGCTCATTTTTTATACTACATGACATTAAGAGAAAGTACTCGATGATCAGTTTTATGCGAGTCGCACCGGTGATTTTATGTCGTTCAAAAATCACCAATCTTTTAGGTTATTTTTCACTTTTGTCAGAACTACGTATCTAAACATAATGAAAATGGTTAGAAAATAGGACTATAATCGATACAACAGTAATTTTAAAAATATTTAATATTGAAAAATAAAATTGTAAATTTATTTATTTTTCTTAAAAAACAAAAAAAAACAAACAAAAAACAACAATAAAATTTTAAAATAGCAGAAATTATTGTAGTATAATTCTACTGTTTCTGTTATACATTTATTTATTCTTATCTATTTGTATAAACTTATATATAATAATAAATTTATTAATATATTTTTGTATTATGATAAGTATTATCAGAACAAGTTTTTCTTTATTTTTATTAGATAACTATTGTTTATAAATTTAAACATTATTTATACGATATTAAAAAGAATTATACTTGAAAATGTATCTACGTTTATATTATATATATTTATAAAATTATATATATATATCAAAAAATGTATAAACTGTTCAATCTATTCCGAGTACTATATGGTACTTATTGAATAAATAATAATGCAATTGAACTACGTGTAACGAACAAAAACATTCAATAATAAACACTATATTGTTTCACTATATTTATTTATATTATTTTTGATGAAAATATAAAATAAAATATATAAATTTTAAGATTGATTCTTTTTATACCAAATTGGTATTTTAAAGAAAATATTAATATAAATTAAATACTATTTTTTTATATTTCATTCGAAATTACTTTAAATATACGTATGTCTAGTTTAAATAATAACTATTTATTTTATTTTTAATACAATTATTTGTTATTTGATTTTATTCGTCTTATATAATAATAATAATATATATCGGACGTCTCGTATCATAACGATGATCATAAATTTAAATATACAAAATTTATTAAATTTATTAGAAGTATCATTTTAACATTTTAAATATCTATATAAGTATTTAATTTTTGGAGTTGTTATTGTAATATTTAATTATACCGTTTTAATTTTTTAAGGGATCAAGCTTGGGCCAAGAAGTTTTCGATGTCGTTGTTAGACATTTAAGCCTTATAGAAACTGCATACTTTGGTCTTCGTTATTTGGATTCACAGAATCAAACTGTAAGTATTTTAATATTTAGCATATAACAATTATTTGTAATTAAGTCAAAGCAATTACTTACTTTTTTTATTTTGTTATGTTAATCGTTTATCCCGTATAACAATATGTTAATGATATATATAATATGTGTTTAATGGAGGGTTTTAATGTTCACAAGTCATTTCTAATTAGAGCATAAAATCAAATTGATCCAGTAGTTGTAACTACTCACTCTCCAATCGTAGTTAAAGAACGCATCCTACATATTATTACTATATCAATATAATATCTCTGCCCACGATATTGTCTGCAGATTACGATTAGATTTTCTGATATTTAATATAGATATTAAATAATATAATTAAAATAATTGATAAACCTAACCTCATAGTTATACTGTAGATAATATTTTTTAATTGAATTTTGGTTTTAAAATAGCACAACAATGTTTTATTAATTTGAATTGTTTTAATCTATGAATTTAAAATTGAAAAAGGGTTTTTTAGTAATATTTTTGACACGTGCTTTATGTTCTTTCGCTTAGGTATGTTGTCATGTACACTTTTATTCAAAGTGATTGATACGTATACACGATAAAACGATTGATATGTTTCGTGTGTTTATTTCGATCGATTATAATAATAATACGTAATAATCGTGTTTTACATATTTTATTTCAGCACTGGTTGGATTTATCGAAAAAAATGAACAAACAAATGAAGGGTACGTATAATGTTCAATATCGTATAGTATATTTTTAATTGTTATCTATTATATCAGCGATATATATTGTAAACGTTTACGGCACTGATAGTTCTGAATCCGATGTTATAGGTACCTAGTACTATTATAATATTATAGTATAGGTAGTCAGTAGGAGAGAGCGAGAGAGACAAATGACATGGGACTTTTATTTGTATAAATAATGACTCTATACAACATCATTAATTTATCATTTAAATTCCATCGGTGTCATATTCATTTTTTATTGTACGTATAATGGACAAAACTGGAGCTAAGATTTTTATGTTTTAAAAATCCCTGAAAAATGTCTTTAAAAATGTAAAAATGACCAATTTAATTTTAATTTGACTGATTTAAGATAAAAGATACCACTTTAGTTTTATTGTAGACATAGTCGTTCATCGTTATCAAGGTTTTGACATTTTAACAATTGTCCGATAATATACTACGATTTACGAGTACCTATTTTATAATTTTTAATGCTTATATTTAAAAAAATATGATGTTTGTGTGTAAACGTTTTTCAAATGTATATTCTGTAGCCAAAAACTTTAAAAATGCCATAAAAAATTAAGAAAATGATCAAAAAATGCAAAATTTGCAAAATAAATTTTCTTATTCTCATTCAAAAGTAAATGTAATGGATTTGTTTCCAAACGAGGAACGCACGGCAACCTTTGAAAAAAAAAAAAATGCAAAATGCATCGAAATCCCTAGTTTATAACCGTATCGTCTAACCTAACCACCTCGTGTTGGCGGCATTAACTTTTATACTGCACTTACGTTCGCTGGGCACATGCGCATACATATATATATATATATATAGCATTTTGAATATTGTACGTATAATATTATAATATAATATACACGTCGACACCGGGGAGACACTCCGAGGCTTATTAATGGGCTAAACACGCGCGCGCACGTACGTATTAAAACCCCGTAATTGTAGTTGCATATAAATAAACCAAGATCGCGACCCTTGTCAGTGGTGCTATATATATATATATATATTATATGTAGGTTTGCGGTAAATGTGTGTACGGCATAATATTGTAATGTATGGCTAACCTGTACACCATAGTATACAACACGTTCGTTAAATATACAGGGCGATTAGAATTTCACGCGCATTTTCATTATTTTTGTTGTCCGATTTTCTCCGATCACTCTGTAGGTGTACAGAATATATTATTATACCTACATATTATAATATTATTTCGAGAAATCGGTTTATTTTTTATTTTTTATTTTCCACCCCGACCGGATACGCAAACATTATATGCAATAATAACATATTACCGTCGTATATATATATAGATAGATTTGTTGCCAATGCCCCGAAAATCACTCCTATAACCTTATATTATAAATGTCACAGCGCGGAGATATATAATATGTATTTAGTAGTATGTCCGTTCTCGTGTCTCCTCTCTTTTTAACAATATCATCCCGCCCACGCACTCGCGTATACATTAATATAAATATATGTATAATTATATTATATTACAGTGACCGTATCGTGTTATTGTCGGTAGCGCACGTATATATATATATATATTATAAGGACCTTGCCGCCGCAGCCGGTCTCTCGCCCCCGGACGCATAATTCGCGAATGGCTGCAAAAACATTTTCGATTAAAAACCGCCAACGTTTGATTTACGATCTCTAATAATCGCGTTCGGTATATTACAGACACATACCCAGGTATATGTACCTACCTACCGAAATTATTTCCGTATACGCAATAATCCGACACAATCGCGAATTCACTGCCACTAAAGTATATATCGGAATCGACGATATTATATTATATTATATACCGTTTATTTTTTTACCTACCACAGTAGGTATAACGATAATATTATAATTGATCGCATAGGATTATAACGTTATAGGTAGGGGATATAAATTTCACAACTTTTTCATCCTTTCATTTTTTTAAAAGTCTTCAGGTATATTATTTAGAACTCATCGCGTATATAACTGCAGAACATCCGAATCACATGGTAATAAAATCTTTTTAAAATACATATTAAAAATAAAATTAAACATAAATAGTATGTTTTCGGAAAAGAAAACCTATTCATTAGATTTGTTTTGTTTTGTTTTTTGTTTTACAAAAACGACGCATTGACTTTTACGTACCTGTCAGATTTACGTGAAAATTCGTGAAAAAATGCGGTATTTTTTTCCTTGCGACTCGTGAATTCATCATCGTTATTTCACTTATTTCACATTGTCCGCGTGTTAAATAATCCTAATTTATACACGTGGGACTGATGGATTTAATAAATAGCGAAATTCTAAAAAGTGATTTAAGGGTCGTCGTAAATCAAAACTGCCAGTTACTGTTAAAATCGCCGAAAACGATGCTCTCGGAGAAGATCAATAATTTTTAATAACAACGCCACCCGATTTGGCGATTCGTGTATACATTAATTTTGTTTGCATTTTTAATAGTTGTAAAACGTACTTATAATTATGTTCATGACATTATAATTATCACGAGAGTATTGTGCAGGAGTGAATCGAGAAAACTCATTAGAGACTATATAATATAGAGCAGGCGAATCTCATATTTCGTTGTATTGTCAATGTACAGATGGGAGCGAATAAAGCGTAGGTCACATGGTACAAGTTCTTTTAGACGAAATTATACAAAATTATGTATAATTTAATTGTGTGTAAAAGTAGTTGAATTTTTTCTAGTTTTCTTTACCTTTGAATTTAAAATGATAAAATATTAAATTATTTGTTTTTATGTTTACATTAAAGTTAAATATGTTATCGGCTTATCGCTTACTAGTCTCGAAATTTTAGAATATCCAATTTTAATTTAATATACTCGTTGTTTTTATTAAAAATTGATATCATTTTTTTTTTGTCTTCTTTAACTATTAGGTACCATTTTGTTCAAATGTAACCTTAATAAAATTCAACAGTCTTTCAAAATATACTTGTTTGACTTTATTATACAAATGTACACCAATTTTGGTTATCGTGTGCTAAAGATGATGTAGTTTTGTAGGTAGAAAACCTAAGAATTGATTTCGTCAACATAATATAATCTGTTAAATTTTTTAAAATTTATTTTTTCTCTCAAAATGTCAGTTTTTTATGTTTATTGTTATAACTACAACTATTGTTACACGCACGTGATGAATTTGGTGTTTTATCAACACGGTAAGTTATTCCCACGGGATAAGTATACAACGTTAGTGCAAAGTTTGATACACCATCTAATTGGCCTCATTCTCTTTGACGAGTCCGAGGGGATATACATACATGCCTATCGCAATACACGTGCACGATATTTTAGTGTGTGGGTTGCAGCATACACTCAGAACTGTATATAATTATTCTCACTTCCTTAAGTTTTCTGCCGCGCGCGGTTATGGTTACTGGTTAGACGTTAAACAGATAGAAGCTATAATTGTTACCTTAATCATAATTATATAATTTATAATGTACCAAAACAAATATTTATTATTTATTTTATACAGTTGCATAATTGGAGGGGAAGGGTATCCTGGGGGTTAAATACCCCTCAATTTTTTATGTGTAACGTATGTGGCTCATCTCAAATCGTAAAAGTGTAAAATGTGATATATTATTACCAATAGCAATAATAAAAATATGAATGAGAAAGAGTGAAACTTAAAACGATCCTGTGATCAAACTATAATTATATTTTCCGAAGAAAGAATATTGTCTGGACACCTCAAAAAAAAAAAAATCTCTAAATACGCAACTGAATTTATATAATATAAACAAATCAAAATGATGAAAACAAAAATATGGTGTTTATGACATTTTTCATTTTAGGTAACGAGAACTTTACGTTTTATTTCGGGGTGAAATTCTACGCAGCAGATCCATGTAAACTGGTTGAAGAGATTACCAGGTAAGTTAAACGATTTATTTAATCAAATCTATTATTTAACTTTTGTGTGGATACTTTATCAAAATATTTACGTTTGTGGTTTTAAATACTTTAATTGTTAAAAAAAAGGGTTATTGATTATAATTCTTATTTTGGGCGTGTAAACTAAGCTAAAATTCAAGGCATAACTATTTTATATAATTTATCGGAAATCTGATCCGGTTAATAATAATACATTATTATGACGCGTAATCTATTGAAAGATAATTCACGATTTAAATGTAAGTATAAATTATATAACATTGTTGTCTTACTCGTTTGAGAAGCATATATATTTTATTAAATCGGACAAATTTTGAACTTGGATGTTTTTAATTGGTCCCATCATATATTTACATAGAAATGCGTGCAAAATCTATTCGTATTTGGTTCACAAATAAATCGATAAAGATTAATTTTTGTTTTAACATTAAAATGTATTACAAACATGTGTACAAGTTGATAGAGTTATGGAATATTATTTTAAAAACAAAAGACAGAAAGTCATTATCCTCATTCTAGAACTATTATTTCCTACATTATTGAGAATAATTCAATTAAGATTTCCATGAATCACAAAATATATAATGTCGAATTTTAGAGGAAATTATTTATAGAAACGTAGTTTATAATTATTTAGATTTTTCAAATCAATCTTTATGGCTATCAAAGTATCGACATACTTTTATATTATATGTATACAGTTAAGTTGGTGCGTCTTTGTACTACATTAACATTTTGACACTTTTAACATAAACATAAATAATACAGTTTGCTTTTCGATAATCGATTTGATTCTACCATAACCATTGCATGTGAAATAGCCGATTGGGTCGTTGACAGGTTTAAGTACCTACTACTTTTATTTTGGAACATGTGATTTATGCTCACTTTCGACGATCGTTCGTCGTCGTGCGGTTCTATTATCGATAGCAGCAATAATGTTTTCTGGTGGCATGTAGGCGGCTGTTTTACCTACATATTGTTATACATTTATTTGTCGACCGGTCTTAAAAGTTTTTGAATTGAGTGTACTAAGTCGTGGTTTGAAAATCACGGTGAACCGAGAGTGTTCTTGGTACATACTGTACGGTTCAAAATTTTAGTTTGATTAAAATAATAATTAGTACTATAGTACGTTATATTATATATCGTATAATAATGTTCAGTATATACTATTTCAATATTAGATACCTAATAATATTATTATTAATATTAAATTTGTATGCTTACCTGAAGTATAATTATTAGAAACATTATAGGGAAACGATAATTCTTGTGGTCTTTTAAATATTTTGTATCATATGCTTTATAAAATAGTATAATTTCGATTTATTATTAATAATTGTTGTATGTATTATTATAGTGATACGTTTATTAAATACAATTTATGTTAAAATATATTTACCAATTATTTTAAATCATAAATAAATAAAATAGTTTAATTATATTTAGGTATAATTAATGATTAGATATTATTATAGTTATATTTATTTCTTATATGAGGTTTCTATCAAGTAACGTATAAGTTCATCTTATTAATTATAATGGGTATAAATTACAATGTCAATAATAATATTACTTACAAACAACAATATATGTTTTTAAATAAGGTTATTTTTAGAAAATTAAATATTTAAATTAGCTGATAAGATTTTGTTATATAAATTTTTCCCTTATGTATTTACAAACATATTTAAAAAATAAAAATATGTGTATTGTTTATATTATATTGTAATGGATTTGTTTTATTGTAACTGATGTATTTTCTATTCGAAAAAGCCTCGCGGCGATCATTTTTCTTCACTTCCCTTTTTATTTTATTTTCGGATATTATTGTTTTCCCCATTCTTTTATTTTATTTATTTTTCGTATATGTTTATTCAATTCAATTATGTTTAAATATTCAGTTTGGTTAATTTCATATTTTAAAAGAGTTATGAATTCTCTCTTTAAAAAATATGTTTATTTTTGTCCTTGTCATCATTGTAGAAAGTAATAAAGAATCTGTTTATCTATTTTTCGTATAGTTTTATAAAATTTAAAACTCAATAAATATTTGACATATTACTTTTGATCAAATAAATATTTTTATATGTACAACCTGTAGTTTACTATAGTAAAATTCTATAAATATATAAGACATAATTTCAAACTTAAGTTAATATCATTGAAATTAACATTGATAAAGTACGTAATATATGTATAGTACTGTTAAACTCTATAACACAATTTTTAATAAAATATAATAATAAAAATTATTGCGTCATGTTAAGCATGATATGTATATGTATGAAATTATGTATATATATACCTCTAGGGAAATATTATTGATTAAGTAGTGGTTTTAATTACTTTTCCAAATACCTTAGTGAAGTATATTTTTACTTAGAACATAATATAATAATAACTCGTAATAATATTATTAAACAAAAATATTTTAAAATGACAATATATTGTGTATTAGTACTTTATATTTAGTTCCATTATAAATACAAATACTAATATAAACAGGCACAAAAAAAAAAAAATTTAATTAAATGAGTTATCATATTTTTGGGATCTTTTCAATATTTTGAAATTTATATTTTGTTTACAAAAAAATATTGAGGCCATTTGGTTTATCGTTAGTAACATGAGCTATAAAATCGGAGCACTTCAATTTACCCGTACTCGAGTTAGTCATATATTATACTACGTCAAGTTGAAAATCGTTCGTCGACATTTTTTGTTGAACTCAATGTTCAATCAGGAGCTATTTATTTTCCAATATTTAGTTAAAGTAAATTACTTGTATTCTATATTATGATTGATAAATATTTAATATTATATTTTAAATCGATCAAAAACTTGCTTATTTATGATATTTCCTATACGTCATAAATCTTACAGTATTTAGTCTTTTATCAAATATCAAGAAATGATAACATTTTTTACTTTTGTAAAAATTTGCCTACATAATATATATAAATATATGTCGGTGTTATATGTATTTTTTAAAATTATTACGAATTTAAGAATATTTAAAATAATTATTTAATTTTTAATTAAATATAATATTCATTAGTCTACTATAGAAATTTATTCATATAAAATACTATATTATAGTGATTTACTGATTTGTATGAAAAATATTAAAAATAGGAACAAAGTTTATATATGTCAAACTTAAATTGGTAATAATGAATTCTTTAGGTAACTTATTAAAACTCTTAAACATTAACAGTTATTTACACTCGATTTTCATTATTGTTACCATTCATATCAATATTATATTTTAATTTTTAGCACATGGTTAGATTGATAATAATAAGTTATAATATGATTTAAATGGCCGATAATTGTCTACAAGTTTTTAGTGATTGGTATATGACTTAATTCGATTTTGGTTCAGATTGGTTTCAATTTTATTATTTATAAATTACACACATTATAACAAAATATAACATAATTATATTTGTATAGTAAACAGAGTTAGATTATGGTTTTTAAGACCGAAAGTATATTTATATAAATTCATATAAACGTCATTTTCATTCCTATAAAACATTAATGATATTCTCTGAAATATATTTTCTGAAAAAAGACGAGCCTCTGTTTTTGATAGTAAAAAACTAATAATATACTGATCAAATTATCATACTCGTATTAATTAATTTAAAACTCTGTGTCTGTAGAATATTTTAAAAAATATTAGTTTAGTTGGATTTGGAGTAATGAAATAATTCATACAAACAACATGGTGACAACAATTAATTTGAAGAACATAATATTATATTACGTTTTATGTATATAATGAAATCATAGATATGAAAATAAATAGTTTTATTTTAAAAATATTATACAAATAGAATTTTTTATTAAATTATGTGCCGATTTTTTCTCGGCTCGTAGCAATTGTCTATTTGGACTACCCATTAATCCGACTTTGTAGATTTAAGTAATATACATTATTAGTAAGAGCACTACATTTCAATATTGTGCTTTTATAGGAAAACGTATTTATTAATATACTATAAGGGGTATACACTGATATATATATATATATATATATATAATAATATAATATATAAATATATTTTTAATAAGACCATCCTTCTATGGCTCCTTAATTCATGTTCTGGTTCTATTATTGGCTCATTATTGGATGACCTTCCTTTTTAGTACATTTTGTTTCTTGTTGTTCTTAATGAAAGTATATTTCTTAACTAATTTGCTTATTGTGCACTGCTATAGAAATTTCAATTATTCGTAAAATAAATAATATGCTAGATAATATTATAACTTACTATATTATAATATGATGTAGTAATAAATTACTTATGAATTATATATTATAAAAAATGTTATTTTTACATGTATAGTTTTCGAAAACATAATAACATAGTTTATGCAATAATTTATATTTTTTGTTTATTTGTATTTTTAGTATTGGTACGAACACGGTAAATTTAATAGTTTCGTATTGTATATGTGAATATTTTATTCAAGCACATAAATTTATAAAATATATGTGTTTTCCCGTCGCATCTTAAAATCATTAGACTATATTTGTAGTAGACCAACAAACTTCTCTTAGATGAAGGCCATTTATTACACATACAGTCTCAAATACGAATCGTTAAGCATTAAGTCTAGCTACCCTAACCGTCGTACTTTATCATTATAGTTATAGTTATTTATTATAGTTCATAAAGTTCTTGGAACGTAATGTCACATTTTTGATAATACGTATACGTCGATGACCCATTAAAATACTATTTATTTTTCTAGTTTTTTAATGGAATTTAATAATTTAAATATGATTAAAAATCGATGCTACAAGTCTAATTAGAAGACGATGATTATTTGTATTTTAATTTATTTTGTAATTTAAAATATATTAACAAACAGCCAAAGTCGTTTTGCTTAAATAACGACTATAAGCACGTAAACCTAATTATAATCATTAATCTTTTCGAGTAATGTATACTCTATTAATAATATATTAGTGTAAATTCAGATTGTTACTTCGTCTCGACTTTTTATGTGTCTTAAATTAATACGAGTTAGATAATAATAATATATAACTTATGATTTCGAATTTATAAAAATTTCTACGAACCTACCTACGTAATATACGATTACGTTTAAGACAACACGAACAGGATTAGAGGTCAAAAAAAAAAAGAAAAAAAAAAAAAAGTGGTAACAGAGCTTTTGTGTCTGGCTCATTAAACTTGTTCAGGACGATTTTGTTATATATTTTTTTTTTTTTGTATTATTATTTTCCTCGGACCATTGAACACAAATCACGTACAGTGTATGTTCGGTGGGCGAAACTATTACACGTACAATTCGCCACCGTCGTCTAAAATGCCCACACGTGAGCAATATAGTAAAAGGGGAAAAAACAATCATGTTATGTATTTTTTCTCGAAACGAAAAGATAAAAAGAGATAGTAGTAGGTAGATACGTTATAGATATATATGTTATAATATTATGAGTGTTGAATGAAATGATACGGAAAACATACCTATGCCCATGTCCGAAAGTAATACACTATACGTTTGCTTTGCTTAACGGTTTGATTAAATTAATATTTGTTTCAGTGATTACAATTTGAAACGATTGTATTTAATAAATATTAAAGATTAATAATAATATCAACGGTTTATTATATTATTAATTAGAAATTAATTGTTTTTAACCAAACCTAACCGAGGAGTAAACTTTAAATATGTTTCAAACTATAGTTTTACTTTTCACAGTATTGTCAATGCGAACGGCAATAAAATCAAATGGATTAATTTAAAATTTAAATGTTATCGATTTATCATTCTTTCAAGCAATTATTCAATGTAAAGTAATTTATTTTCGTTAAACAACAATATATTCTGTATTTTTAATAAAATCTTAATCATACGTTCGGTTTTGATGGGGCAGATAAAATAATTGTTTTTGATCAACAAGGTGTATATAATATTAACATTTGTATAAAAAAAAAAAATCATAATATTACATAAAGTACACTTTGTATTCTTTTTTTTCTTAATGACTTTTTTTCCCTTGATAATTAAAAACTGTAATACCAGATCGCGAAATCTTTGCTATGATACGATTTGATATGGTGTTGATATGGTCTTTGCTGGCCGTCACTACCAAATACGGATAATGGATATATTACAGTGCACTCCATTAATAGTTACACCACTTTCCGAGACATTCCTACAATAAAAACGTCAAATACCGCGTAGTGCTATTAAAAAATATTCTCATAAACTACTTCAACATTAATATTGTATACGATTACACATTATTATTATTGTTTATAATTCATTTCCATTTGTCGTAGGTGTGACTTGAGTGTTCGCCTAGTGAGTCCGCACAGTAATATCTTATATTCGCATGCACATATGAGACATAAATCGCGAATAAAAACCATTGTAAATTTTAATAAATTATTATCTCGTGTTTACTGGTTGGAAAAACATTTTTATAGTTTGTTTCGTAAAAAAACAAAAACATGCGAAGATAAAATCGTTTTTTTTTTCATATAAGCGGAAACAATAACGTGCGAGTGATAAAATAAATTACATACATTTTACGTACCTATACCTATAGGCTAAATATTATAATATTATTATCATAAATAGGTTAAATGATAATATAAATAAAGTTGTCGTGGATATCGATGATAATAAAACAAAACACAACACGCGTGGTTCATTTTTGCTTTTTTAATAAATTTTTTATGCCGATCACGGTGATAAAAGCGACGAGAAATTAAAAAAAATAAAAACACGGGTACCTACATTACAACCTATACATAATAACATTTATAATAGAAAATAAAAGTAATTTTTTTTTATGAATGACTCCGCTAATTTTACTCTAGGAAATATTGTACATTCACAACAGTACTAATAGTTAGTATTATTAAATTGGTATAATACAATTATTATCATGTTATCATCATTATACAGCACACGATAATTAATTTTTATAATATAATAATATGCGATTATAATAAAGAACTGAATGTATATTATAATAATAATATTATAAACGTCATAATAAACTTTTGTGCGCCATGTGGGTCGTCCGAACGAAAAAAGGGTCGTCACGCGCGTCACCACCGCACAGTGGGCTGAAGTCTATTTATAGTTTGCTAAAGGTCAATTTTGTTTAAAAGTTGTCCTAAACAAAATCTTGTACCATTCGGTTAGGCAAGATATTATTATTTGGTTATAATTTTATTACCACTACACTATACCTGCAACAATTGATTTTGGCTAGTGATATCAAGATTTATGTTTGATTTGAAATAGTTAAGTTTATTATTATTTTTTGGATTTTTTTTTTTTTTAAGGCCAAAATATTTAGTTTCATTGATAATCTATTTGTAAATTAAATCATGATTATATCATTCGTTAGTATTGGGGCTAAAGTTTTCGGATTTTAATTGCAGTATGGGTAGGTGTACCTATAATAAATTGTTTGCTTTGGTTGTCCTGTTCAAATATATATTTATATTTACGTCTATGAGTGAAAATTAATTTTACCATGATGAAATTAGTATGATTTGATATTTCGATTTACTGCGATGGGCGTACCGAAAGTTTATCATGCTCCGAGAACTTCCTGCAATGGCATAAAAGATAAAGATAATTCGTTGGCGATTAACGGATTCGGGGAAAATTAATATATACCGTACAAATAATATATATATATATATATATATTATGCATGTAACGTATACAGAGTGAATTCAGTGTTGTATGAAAAACATTTTTAGTATTATTTGAAATCTTTATGGAACATCTATTTCAAATGTTATTTAAATAAGTACTTCTAATAACGTGTTTAAGTATATAATTATTATATTTATGTTAACTATATTTTATAATATTATATTTCCAAATTAAACTCTAAACTCAATTATTAAATGCTTTCATAATTGTATAGGTAGATAAATAGTAAGAAACATTAAAAGTCTTTTAGTGGCGTATTTTGGGTGGTGTCGTGGGATTTAAAACACCCTCCAATTTTTATTTACTTTTTTCTTTGTTAAAAATATGTGGTTAATCTGTGAATTGTAAAAGTGTAAAACAGTATATATTATTGACAATTATACAAATATTTATGTGAAGGGGGTGAAGCTTAATGAAACGATTCTATGATCAAACTATAATTATATACTTAAGCCGTTTAGTCTACTAAATAAACTAATACAATAATAATATTTTCATTGACATTAAATTATTTTTTAGTAATTTCGGATTGTAAAGTTAAATTACTTTGTATTCGGTAGAAACTAAAAAGTGGTATTGAAATCTTCTACAAGAACCTTAGGTAGGTACGTCTTTTCCAATATGAATGCCCTGTATTCTTCGGCGATGCGATCAAGGGGTTAGAAGAGGGGCGGTAAGTATACATAAACGAAAACTTCACCGCGGTATATGAGGTACACACTATACACACACTCATCGTTTTCGCGCGCTACCGAAAACGTCGACGCGGTTCTTTTTCTCCAACGTCCGATAGCCGTCACGCGCGCCTATTATAGTCATTCCGTGCCGAAAACGGTTTTATACGACCGCGGGGCGACTCCATATAGGCTATCGACGACGACGTCGTCGATTTTATGTGTTTCGGCATAAATCGAACGAGCGGATAGTAAATATTTTCGTTCGTTTCCGTATCCGAATAAAACCCATAACGATATTATATATCCTTCTCGTATATAGTGTGCCGCATAATAATATAAATATGATGTTATAGATAACGTTTATTATTTATATTGCACAGACCGATCAAAATGTTATGTTTTTTCTCGTTGTATAATACTATAATATATTATATAATATGTGAAGCGGATAGAAAATTATTAACAAAAAAAAAATCTAATCCTAATCAAAAACTATATTTGGAATTTTAACGTTTTTAAACTAACATTTATGGCCGTATATAATTATACTATTATTATTCCCGGTGTCAACGTTTGAAAACCAAACGACGTTATAATATCCTTTATCCTCGCCTCGTCGTAAAATCGAATTGCTGGACCATAAAATTCTGAATCACCCTGTATAATAATTCCGAAGTACGACGAAAACGATCTGCGGAGAATCGAATTTATCAATAGTATATAATATTATATTATTATATTTATACGTTGTGCGACGCGACTTAGTAATATCTATATTTCATATAATATATTTATTATTATATGTAGTATATACTACAAACCGTGTTCGTTCGCCTCAACAATTTTTTACCGATTTCATTCATATTTTTGAATTGCGATATTTTTAAAAATTTCCAGTGTATCAGGCTATAGATAATTTAATTTGCAATATTTCATATATAATTTGTATAACAATTTAAATTTAAAAATTACTTTTTTCATTTTTTAGAATTTAATTTATGTTTAAAAAAAAATGCATAAATTATATTATAAAAGCTAATAAACGAAAATATAATTATGAACAATTATTATTGATTAGGACAAACGCGGTAGGAACTATACTAAACATAACGAAAGCGCGTCTTCCGTTTGAATTTTAATGAAAATGACTGAAAAAAATGATGAATTTTATAACACTTTAAGTCACACGAAATCAGTATCATCTTTAATATTATTATCCAAAAATAACGCTGTTGCTCACGAAGTGACAATAAATGAGATACGTTTTATTAGTTAAGAAAATCGGATTAAAAATTCTATAAATAATCGATAGTATTATAATTATAAGTAAATATTTTGCACGAGGAAATTTTTTGTGGGCCTATATAAGCAGCACTTGGGTAAACTAATTGTATATTTTTATACGGCTCTGCTGATATATATGTATAATGCACGTATAATTGTAGAATTACATATACATTATACATCATTTAAGTAGAATAGTTAAATATAAAATAGTACATATAATTATTTTGTAAAACAAAACAATTTTAATTGATTAGAATATTAGATCGATATCGGATTAATATATTTATTATGCCTCGTGCTAGCGAAAATGGTTTTGTTTTGAATATTTATGCAGTTAAAATAAGTACTCGATTAAAAACGCATTAAGGCAACATTGTTAATTTGCATAAAATACGAAACTATATTACATACATTCTGCGAGTTTTTATTTTACTTAATGGATTAATTTTTATTTCATTTGACGACGTAAAAACGTATTGTTTTAATTTAATTAAAAGAAAACAATTATACACTATATTATATTATTGTCTATATGTGTTTTGAATTCACTATATTCTAATGTGTCTATGTAAAAGAAAAATAATGTTTATCATATCAAAGTTTTAAAATATTTCTTCAACAAATGATAATTATAATTTCTTTTTTTGTAGTGTTAAGTTAGTACAAATGTAAAGTTATATATATATTTAAGTATAATAATGTACCACTTTAAATTTTTAATTACAAACATAGTTTTAAAATTAACTACGATTTTTTTGATTGTCTAGAATAATATTATATTACATTATAATATAATAAAGGATATATAAATATATAGGGTAAATGTATAAATTAACTAAATTTGTAAATTATAATTATAATCCCTTTATTTTTATGAAGTTAAAACAATTAATAGTTTTACATCAGTATACGTATTCCTCTTCTAACAACATGCATTATGCTACCTAGATGGTAACAATCATCATATGTCAAAGAGGTCGAAGATGATTCATAAAGTTAATATAAAAAGAATAAAAATAAATAACATGAATATTTGAATATCTCATATTATTTAAATGTATTCATTTTTATTAAAATGAAAAATATCAAGATAATTTCATGGTAAATTTGTTAATTTTTTATATAGATTTTTATATATTTATAAGTCTTAAATGCAGTCGTTGGTACATTGATTATTTAAAAGAATTCGTAGAATTTAATTTAAATAAATATAATTAAAAACTTAAATTATAAAGTTGGAAATTTGTAATTAAAATAAAGATATTATTTGTTGAAATATCAATTATATTCGTATTTGAAATTGTTATTTAGTGTATTTATTAAAATTATGTCATCTTACATTCTAACTAGAAAATGGCTAAGAATATTTTTTTTTAATAATTTTTGTTATTTTACTTAACTATAATAACATTTTTTATTGTTTTTAGTTTTTTAAATACAAGTATTTATGGCACGCCTTGTATGTGCCATTATACGATTCTAAAGTATGATGTTCCTTATTCTTACTGCATAATATAAGTATACTATATTTATATAAATTTATGTTTTAAATAAAATATGAATACGAATCGAATACTTTTAGTATGAAATATATTATATACAATTAATACATACTTGTGTTAATACTTACGTATATAAATAATTATTCGTTATAATTGGAGAGGTGGAATTAATAAACATAATAATATATTATATTTGTGTTATATTATATTGTATTATATTTTATTAATTCAATTGGATATTATTATGTTAATTATAACTTTTATATACGCAGTCGATTTTTTTAACGTATAAAACTTATAATAAATACGTATCTACAATAATAAATTATTATTAACGTGTATGAAACCTAGTGAATTGTGTATATTATATTAATATTACATTTCTACCAGTTATTATTATAACTCTAAATATACGATTCACATTTTATGGTATGTAGTTATAATGTTTCCTATGGTTATTAAGTGAATAACAGACTAATAAATTTGTTCGAATATTTTGTATATTAAATTATAGTATAATGATTTTATGTTTTTTAAAAATATGTTAATCAGTAAAATATATTTACATTAATATTTATTAGAAATTGGTTAAGTTATTCAGGCTAAATTCAAAATATGGATAATCAGTTAAAACTGATGTAAACAATTTTTATACATTTTGGCATTGAACCTAAATGTTAAAAGTATCAAATGCTTTATTCTAAAATATATATTATATTATAATAATTGTTATTAAATACAATTTCATCATTTTCAAAATATCATTATAAAATATATTTGTTTATAATTAATAAATAAACTGTAAATTCCACCAAATATCAAGTTGAGTTGTTTGGAATCGGGATTAGGTTTCTGCATAAAATATCGTTTTACAAAAAAAGTAATAATTTGTCTAAAAGTTAATAATAATTAAAAAAAAAGCTCGTTGTGTAATATTAAATCAAGCTATGATCATATTACATGCTTATTAAAAAGTAATAAAGGTTGGTTCTAAATATTCTGATTGATCTAATAAAAAAAAATATTTTAAATTCATTATACTATGGTAAATTTAGTATCTACCATGGTCCATGGTTTATTTATTTTGAGTAATGATTGAAGAGAACACGATATATTGTGTTTCATATAACAATATTTGTGTATTGTTCGTAGGCCGAGTATTATTTATTAAAATGTCACTTCAATTATAAATTACTATCTAAGAACGAAACAATTTTGTGCTAACGTTAATATATTTTAATGAAATAAAATATTAAACTTGAAGGTTCCAGAAGGAAACGAAGATTAATAGTATTTTATTTGTTTTATCTTGTTTGAATGACTTTCAGTGATCCAGTTTAAACTTTAAAACGTATAATATAAACATGACAATATTATGAAAATAATATTTTATAACCTTGTCTCATCACTATGATGTCATGAAAATTATTTTTTACAAATATATTGGGTGGTTATCGTGTAAAATTGAGAAATTGACTCGAAAGTATTATTTTGTATATACACTTAATTAAATGATAAATATTTGCTCTTATTATTTTTCATTAAATGTTTTAATTAAAATAATATTATTTCTACAAAAGGAAAGTATATATATATATACATTTATATTATATTATAAAACGGAATACTATAGGTAAAAAAAAATTAATATTTCGAATATTCTCTTCTGTGCATAAAACTAAATTATTTTTTTTTAAGCACAAAATATAAAATAAATAAGAATTTATATATATATAAACGCGATGAAGTTAAAAATTATCTGTCACTCGCGTTTTATCCTTATGCTTAATCCATTTTGGCGAAAAGTTAATAACAATTTTGCCAGAGGAAAATTAGCTGTCGCCGATTTAGCTGGCAATAATCGTTCGAGTTTTGCGTCCCAGTGTAAAATAGCCACATATAGTGTGCGTGTAGAACGTTTAATGAAATCTACCCCTGCCCCTTTTACGGTTTATACGTCTATATTATATTATATATATTATAAACATCGTTCAACAGACGCCCTAAGCGGTCCCAGTAATATTTATATTTATAATATATATATATATATATATATATATATCAATTTATATAGGATGATCAGAATTTCACGTTTCGAAAATAGTCAGAATCGCAAACGCGTTTTGCAACGTTATCACCGTTATTTTTTTTAACGCGAAATTTCAATCACCTTGTATATACGTACTGTCGTGTTAGAGTACGAACCGAAAATACGCCTAATGGCACTTATTCGCAGTATAACATATATATATATATATATACGTGCGCTCGTCGTACACTTAGGAAGTAGGACTTTAGGAAGTCCGCAAGTCCCATACTTACGTGCCGGAAATGAATAATATCGTCGTTTTAATGGACTTTCTTGGTCGAACCGATAACGCACGGACACGCCAATTCTCAATTCCTCGCACAAATATATAAGCGTAGGTACTTAGATATAACACTATTTACGTCACGATTAAATCAGTAGTTTTATAATATACGTAAATTTTTGATTGATTTGCCGTTTCCTATAATAATAATAATAATGTCCCCAAGTCGGTAAAAAAAGTACAAAAATACGACTTTTCATTTTTAAACATTATAGTTTTCGGCTGTAGAAAAACGTCGGATTATGTGAAACGCGACGGAAGACCCTTTCACCGGACACGTGATTCTATAAAATAATTGCGGTTGCGTAATAATTTATGTTTGCCGCAAGATTGTACAGTCGTTCATGACCATTACAAAACTAGATTACGATAATAATAATATAATAACTTAACGATATAATATTACACATATGACACCCGCCGCGAAACACAATAAAATCGAGACGAGAATTATTATAATTTAATATTATTATATTAAATTTACAATTCGTTTGTTGAGTATATTAACGTAATTGGACAGGAGAAATTAATTTAGACGTACCCATGTACCGTATGTTATTAATAGCCACCGAGTAGAATATAATAAAAGTGATAAAATCGTGATCGAGAGATAAATAAATTATACATTTTAATTCTTTCTCTCGCATCGTGTTCACCATAATATGCATTATTGTGTCACTCTTACAACGCAATACAAGTAGGTATAAAATATTATTATTTTTTAGGCACACCTATTATGATACGTGAAATTTTATATTTTTTTTAAGTAAAAATAAAATCACGTTTACATAAATGTTCGTTTTTGTGTTTACTTTATTCGTAAGTAAACAGTTTCAGAGATTTTTAGCTTTTAAACGGATTTTAGGATCCATCTCTAAAGAAACCTGTCATTCGTTTCCCTTTGTGACGAATGACACAGATAATATTAATAATAACAGAGAGCTGTAGGTTTTATTATTATTATTATCTACATCATCGTCATGACCACACATTTTGTCTTTTCACATTTCCACCAATTTGGCTTCATAACGCGCTTAATGGAGCACTCGGATTCCCCTCTGCAACTATAAATTTTCGCGCGCAAAGGGTTAATCAAGAACGCTGTTTTCTCGTTACCCATAGGTAAAACAACAGTTTTCGTCTTTAAAAGATGAGAGAAAAAATACATTTTTTTGCTTTTAGTTTTAGAGTCTCATGTATTAATATATATATATATAAAAGTCTAAAATAAACTCGTATATTTAAATGAGACATTTCACTAGAAAACACAATATATTATTTTTATATCATTAACATAGGCACTCCGAATAGAAGAACATTGAGATAATGAGAAAAATGAAATAATGAAACAAGTTTTATATTACAAATATTATGTATTAGTAATGTAATTTATAAATAAATGACATAAAAAATATCGATAATTTTAATTTACTAAAATAGTATTTATAACACATAATTATAATAATTTAAATACTTTTATTAAAGTCATATTTTTGTAGTGTAAGTTAGAATCCATTTTTTTTTTATCATATAACTTCAAAGTTTACTGTCTTACTGACATATTCAGACTTTCAAAGTAAATATTAATATTAATATTATCCACTATAAAGATCCTTAAATGTATTTTTTTAACTTATTATACAATTTATGATAATATATTTTACATTTCAAAAAAAAGTACAGTTTTTATTTTTTTGAACTTATGTTTAAATAAAATAGTTCATACATCTTAATACATATACACTTAGAATGAGTATACGTATAAAAGTATATTATAATAAATTTAACGAAAAATTAAACCTACTTTTTTATACTTAAGAAAATAAAACTTAAAAATGACAGTGGTATCCAAACATTTATAAATGTAATTAAAATTAAGAAAAAAGAACTATAAATTTAACTCGTAAACTTATAATTAGATTTTATAATTTAACTTAAATTTTAAACTTTAAATGCATTTATTTCATACTTATTAATAAATAAAACAATAATTACGGAAATTATTTATATATTAATTATAAATTATTTATGATTTATATAATATTTTACCAATGATTTTTTACCAATTTTTTTATGAGTTAAAACATTAATTATAAACAATTTGAACTTTATATTTTTATCAATAAATATATGTTTTATTTCTATTGCCTCTATACATCATATTAAACAATATATTTCTTATGGCTTAAATTGAATTTTATCCTATTTTAGGATTTTATGTCTCTATTCTCCGAACTTTACGCGTCTCTATTGTTTTTCTAGTGAAATAAGTACTTAATAAAATTGTCATTTTCTGTATAAAACCGTTAAAATGTAGACGTTGAAAATTTCATTTGAGGGTGTTAATATATGTTTACATAATAATATGATTATGTGATATCATTTTATTGGGGATTATTAGTGTTAAGTGTAGTTCAATATATAAATATAATCTACAAAAATGCAAAACTTGCATTATTTTCTGATGTTAACACGGTGCACTTGAATGTCATTATAAATAAGTACTATTATACAGTAGAAGTGTAAAATATAATATAATAGAGAGTAATTAACATAAAACGTGTTTTATATTAAAAAGAAAAATTACTCGTAGGTATATTATATAAAAATTCAAATGCTAATTAATGTGTTTTGGATAACACAATAGTCAGATTTAGTGTAAAATTTTAAGTGAATTTATTATTATACGCACAATAGAAATTATAATTATTGTGTTACTTCTTATATTGTTACAATATGTTTGTATGGAAACTTAAATTTTACGGTACCATAATATAACACGGCGTTGGGTGGTTTTTATGTAAATATCAAACGCGTCGATTTACAAAGAATTCTAAAAAAAAAAAATACGTTTTTTTTTTTTCACACAATTATTAGGATAATTTGTTTTGGTCTATTAGAATATAATATTGTATATTATTCAACCCGTATGTAAACATATTGGATAGGTATACAAACATACAGGTAACAAATATTTACCGCTTCGGTGGTTTTTACCGCATAAATAAACACGTGATTACGGTTACCGTTGATGGGGCTGCGGGGAGGGATGGGTCAATCATCGTCACTATACAACGGCGCTCCGGTTTCGCGGCGTTTTGTAATATTAATAATAATAGTTCTGGATAGTTTAATTATTACGGAGCGTGTGTCTTCAACGGACGAAAAATGAATCGCGTGTCGTGCGGTTAATTGACGCGGCGTGTTTGGACACGTGAAATTCGGTAGCGTGGGATCTTCTGGTTTTTCAAACCCTCCGGTCCGCGGACGTGGCGAACGAGCACACCAGGGACTTCAACAAACGCGTAATCCGAAATCGAGTTAAATGTATGAATAAAAAAATCGCTATTTGTTTTCGAACGAATCGAGTTGGCGCAAAGTCGTTTATAATTCTATCGGGTTTACCGCGTGCAACGTAGTCATGATGTTTTATAGGAGAGACCGGTTCGTTTTTTATTTTCCCATCGCACACCCTATTGATTGGCACGCGTTTAACGAGATCCGGTAGTAATTACACGATTTACTCGCCGTAAGTATAAAATAATTATTTAATGACCGAATCGTGGTTGCCCATAGCGGTGTTTACCCCTCGGTCACATAAACGTAGTAAAATTATTATACGCATTCCGCGGCATCTATAACAGCGAACAAAAAAATTTGTGGGTCCCAAGACACGCATATACTGCACATAACAGGATGATCAGAAATTTATGTTGGTAAATTTGTCCTAAAAGTGTGCATAAATAAATCGTTTTAATAAAATGTTTAAAGACATTCAATTAAATAAAATTATCCGTTAGATATAATAAAAAAAATGAATATAAAAAAAACATTATCCAGATAATTTATAATTTCCTCTAAAAAAAATAATATTATATACAATATATTATTCAGTAGTTATTATATTACAAAATAAATCGTTGAAATTATTTTTACACTTTATGAGTATGCAGTTAATATTATATGAAGAGAACTTGCGAATAATATTATAATAGTAATCACTAATAAAAATATGAAAACATCCAAAGCCACAAAAAGATGACATAAGAGTATTATTATTATTTTGTGAACTTGGGTGTTTTTATTTATTTTTTTATTAATGATGACTAGGGCAGGGAAGTTATAGGAGTTAAAATTGACAAAATATGCATACAAATACCTAATAATATTCACAAAAAATTACTGATTACTATTATCTAGAGTTTGTAGTTCATTCATATGTATAGTATCACTGTATCAGTTAAATATTGTATAAATTAATTTATATTATATGTTGTATAAATACGAGTATATTAAAATTCAAACTTCCAAAGTTTATACATTTGTTATTTTTTAGTTTCAATCGATTGTTTTGAGTAACTTAAATAGACGGCATTATTATTTTGTATTTAAAGATCATTCGTTTTTTATCTATATATAATATAGTCGGTATACCTTCAAAACTTGTCCGGATAAAATAATTTATGAGATACATTTATCTAGATAGTGTATAACATTTAAAATTACATACTCTATCAATATTATTTCAATTATTTTATTTACTACAGCCCAATATTCTTATTATTCTATTTATGTACATGATTTAAAATATATTTCATTACGTAAACAATTCGATACCTGATTTCCTAGAAATAGAATGATGATCTTTATAACTTGTTTTTAAAATGAACCACCTCTTTAATATAATATTAGTCATACATACAATCACAACATCATTATAATATAAAAAAAAACAAGTTAATTATTATTATACTATAATTGAATAGTTTGAACTTTTTGATTATATGAGTTACTTCGAAGGTTTTTATAAAAAATTATAGGCCCTTTTAGACTTTTATCAATGTTATTTAACAAACTTAAACTCTATTAACCTCGTGGCAGAATATAATTAAATTGTATAATACGCAAAGTATTTTTAAATAGCTTTTAACAACAAAATAAAATATCAAAATATTTTAACATTTAACAAAAAATGGCTATAAATATACGAAATATGATATTCAATATCATATAATTCACTATTAAATACAATATGATAAATTTATAATATTTCAAATAAACAGTTTAAACTTGTTATGACTCAAAATAGTTTTCTTGAAAATTAAACCTAAATATATATGGATAGAGGATTATCCGTTTTTATAATATCTTTATCATGGTCCTTATTTATTTTCATGCGAAAATATTACATAATAGTATAATAAAAAATTGTTGTATAAATAATAAATATCTTATTATATTTTGAATGTTTCGTAAATGTATAATATTAAATTATGTGTTTTAGATATCAGTTTTTTCTGCAACTCAAACAGGACATACTGCAAGGTCGCGTACCCGTAACCCAAGAAATGATGGCTGAGCTAGGAGCATACGTTGTACAATGTAAGTATAATATATAAATATAACAATAAAAATGAAATACACTAAGTGATCAGAATATTGTGAAATTACATTATGAAGACTCCGATGATCGATCTATCAAAGTAATAAAAGGGGAGCATGCTTGAAGGAAAAAAAAAACATATTTAATACATAATATTGTTAGTAAAATGTCATGAAAACCCCATTTTTTTCCCAGGTAAATTGTTTTAAATCAAAAGAAAAATGCTGATGAGTAGACTTTATTAGTATTTAGTTATTAATTATTGTTATCCTTATATAATGGCGTGTCACAAGAATTTGATATTTTTACATAGATAAAATACTGAATAATGTCAAATTTTCGTGATACATTATGTACAGATTCTAAGTTATATAAATGAAAGTAAAGAAATGTTAGATAAAAATATAATATCTTTTTAAAATAAAAGGGATATGAGAATATTGTTAAATGTTTAATTTTGAACATATCATTTTGAATACATATTCTTGTTTGAATTTTAAAACTATAAAAATAAATAACACAATTGCATATTAATTGATATAATGATTTAATATTCGTATCCGTCCCTGGAAAACGTCAGCTGTTTTTGTTATGCGAAATTTATATCGCTTTGCGTATGAATATACTTAAAAGCTATTGTTTGGTATCAGACACACACGCATAGGAACTGTGTGTTATATTATGGAACAAATAACGCAAGGTTATCGCGTTTCTTTTGAAGGAGTCTCTCCAAATATTAACAAAATGCTTTTCCTTCCTCCTCCATCCACCATCTGTTGTTCTTTGCCCAAAGGTTTTACTACTATTTTGTTTTCACTATATATATTTAATATATAGTCGGTTTGCGGTTTCCGTTAGATTTTAAATATATATATATATATATATATATTTAAAATCATCCAACCAAAAGAATAAAAAAGAACCAGTGAAAAACACAAGAATGAAAATTAAAAACACCAACTGTATATGTTTTACAGGACGCTGTATCCCGAGGCTGTTGTTAAACTGCGAAAATTGCTTTCCACTTGTGTAATTCGCATTTTCTACCTAAAACTTTTTTTTACGCCTTCTCAAATCACTATTTACTTATTACAGTTTATAAGTAATATGTACACCATGACAATAACTATTTCGATTTGATGCCGATGGTTTCGACACATACGCATATAAATCAAACAAATGATTTTCAATCGAACTCTATATATTATTCTACTATATTTTTTTAATCGATATTTAATTTTATTGATATGTTAAATTATACATAATATTTACAATTTTGTTTTAAATTGGGTGTCTAAATTTTTATAAACCACTCTTAAGAATTATAATTTCATACAACTTTTTAATTTAATAGGGTATATTTTTTTTAAACATTTGACGAGGTTCTTTTGTTTTTGTCTGCTTTTGTCATTTCTGATTCAATATCAAAAATCATATATATTCATGGCATAACTTATTAACTTTACCTCAACACGTGCAATATTAATATACCTAGCTACAAACTTTACGAAATCACGAGTTTTTAAAATCAGAGTACAGTTGGATAGATTTATTTTTCCTCGCAGTCTTGTGATCTGGTCAATGTATATAACACGAATATTATACAAACTCAAAACGATGTAGTTCGTTGTTTAACTTTAACCATAAAGCAAATATGTATGCTTATAGTATATTACTTTATTATGTAAAAGCCTAATGGAGGAAATTCTTCACACTTCCTTTGGTTTTTGTTATTAAAACGTGTTTTTCACAGTGTGTTTTTCAAGAATTTACTTGACATTTTTTTATTTTTAAGCAACACTGACTGACATTTTATCATAATAGTCCACCCTCGTTCGAAGTCGTTGTTTTGCTGACATTTCAATGAAAAGCGGGTCGTTGACACTAGTCATGTGAAACGTGTAAAATAGTCACTGATGATTCATTCTTTATTTTTCATGAAATATATTTTTTACGTAAACAAATTTAATATTATATAATTTAAATTATATAATATATGCTGGTTATTCTACGAGTATTATATTATATTAACCTATTTCATTTCAAAGTGTTGTTTGCACATTTATATTATATTTGATACTTTAAAATGCATTTTATTGTCAAAACTCATTTATTTATCAGATGACATGTGAAATATATGCCAAAAATACAATGCATTTAATTTAAATCACACAGACATAAAGTTTTAAGTAAATTACTTTATTGAAACGAACAATCGAAAATTTTTAAATTGTCTAGCATATTATCATATTGATGTACAGTACAGATAACATATGATAATAATATAAATTATTTAAAAATAAAAGAAATAAATAAATTGTCATATTTTTAAAATTCTCTAAAGTCCTAGACAATAATTACTATATACAATTTAGTCAAATAATTACATTATATCGTTAATTATACAATTTACTATTTTGTAGTAAGTTGTTTGTCATAGGGAATATTGAAAATGTTAAAATTAAATTAATTATAGTACCTATTATATATTTTCACGTGAAAAACTTTGGTTGTATTTTTTCGTCGACTACCGTTTCATCGCGGACATGTTCGCCAATACATTTGTCGCATGTAAATTATTTAGATGTGTTTGGTCAATTTTGCACAAAAAATATCTTTCAGTAGATACGTAAACAAACGTACTCACATCAGCTGTTAGCTTGCTTGCAATTACGTGGGCGCAAATAAATGTGTGTGAATGTTTGTGAACAAACGCTCAATAATTTTGACCCACTCTGTAAGTTATGAATAAAGTATTATAAATTTATAACGTATTGTCTACAGACATGCGTAAATTTTTTTTTTTTTTTTTTGACATTGTCAGTCTATGTTAATTCATGTTGTTTAGACGAAAATAAATCGTCTAAAATAAACATCAGAAAATGTTGTTATATAAGACCCGATGATATATTATTATTATGTGAAAAAAAAAAAAAAATACGATTTTAGTATTATATTACTCTTTGCTCTTTTCGACAGCGTTCGACATGTAACACAAGTTGACGTGATGCGGTATTTGGATCTCGTTATAATACCGAGGTTAAAAGTAGGACTAGCGGGGGTCTGTCGATTTGGATGAAAATATCGACACCGAAAAGTGGTGTTATTATAAGTACACCGTGCTACGCGTATGTGTAAAATAATAACAATAATAACACATCCGAAATCCGAAATCCGGAGATAACGAGTGTGCCGATCTGTGTTCACGGTGTCGTATTGCCAGATGGAATTTTTGGCAAAAAAGTATCTCTTTCCTCGCCAATATATATACCGGATAAATGTGTATATGTAAAAGCTGTATTATGGCACCCCCGAGATTGCGCGTACATTCGCGTACCTTCGTCACGAAAAAAAAAATACCCGCAGTTATCAAAAAAAGGGGAGGAATTTCCCCTTATTTTACTAAAAAAGGTAAAACGAGACCAAAGAGCACACACATAATATATTTGTTGGTCCTACTCACCTTACCCATATACATATATATTATATACATATGTACCTATATGTAACTACTACTGTGCGGATATTTGTGACAAAAAATATTGAAATCTATAAAATGGCCGACTTTATTGTCGAAGAAATCACTATGTTTACGATTTATTGATAAAAGCCGAAAAAAGAACAGTAATATTAAGTATAAATATTTTAAAAAATGTTGTTATTTTTCAAATAGTTTACTATATAGTTTTCATTAAAATAATAATAATTCTGCAATATCATTCAAATATATATTTTATTTAAATTCGACTTATTTTAATTAATTAACATACAATAACAAATCCTAATTAAATTCTAATATGTAAATATATATACTATTGTAAATACATTATGTATTTTGCATTGGTATTGGATATACTCACTCTAAATGTTTAGACTACATTACACAACACATTATAATATTTAAAGAGTTTAAAATTTAAAATTTAGATAATATGGTTGGTATAATATTATCTTGGTTAAATTGTAAACACAGACGTCTTTAATAAAGATTCTTAAATTTAATATAAAGTGTATACGAGTATTAAATAGGTAGTAATTTTTATTTAGTCTTAGACATACGACATACTACACTTTTGCTATTATTAGATTTTAAATGGGATTACAGGATGATCAGAATATTATGTTTGAATAATAATAAAATTGATTAAACCGAAAAAGTATACGTAACTCTCATAATTTTTGTAAAATGAATTGGGTAACAATGTTTCGCACATCCTACGTCGTATACCACGGTATAGAGTTTGTGTTTGTGTTTTTTTTTGGGAGGAGTTGCCATATAGTATTTTCGTCCGAAAAATAATCCGCCGCGATTTATATATAATATAGAATACGACAGAAGAAATTGTTCAATTACCCTAATTGAGAGTCCTCGAATTCAAATGACGACAACGCTACGGTCGATTTATATTATTACTTTAATATTATATTATATTACCAGCGCAATAACGACGTATATTTATGTGAGTGTATTTGTTATGTTTTTCGAGGGAGGAATTATATTTTCTCCAAAAGCGTTTTGTTCGTTTACGCGCACGTGTCTAATGCTGAAAACTTTCGATCAGCGTTAAGCCGACACAAGTCTCTTATAAAAATGTGATTCAGCGACCTGACGTCAGCGGCGCTGTCATCGCATAAAAACAATATCAATTTAAAGTACGAAGTTCATAAAATATCGTATATTATGGTCAAAATGTATAACAGCTTTGAATATATAAGCGGTAATTGGAATATCACGTTACACTAACGTGTAAGACGGCAGCGGAGCATCTCTAATCGATAACAAACAAAAAGACAACTTTTATCGATTACGAATGAACAAATAGAGAAAATTTAGAAAATTTAATGGGTACATTGTGAATATGGTATAATTAATTAATAAACGGAAACGGGTAATGAAAAAAACAGAATATTTAGAAGTATTAAGAGAGAAGCCAACGGACTCTGCCCAAGTCACCAAATTATGAAGCTCTCAGTGGAGGAGATAGTAATCATAAATGGAATTTAAATGTAGAAAAAGCTTCATGTCGTCGTAAATATGAGAAGTCTGGAGTGATGAAAAACTGAAGTGGAGGAATTAACAAGTAAGGCAAATAAAATAGGAGATAGTATATTTTGAGAAACACTCGAAGAAAGAGAGAAAGTAGACGAAGAAAAAGACCAAGAACTAAAACAAATAAATAGGAGCGAAACCAAGAGAGCAAAGGATTTGCCAATTCTTTATTATTAAAGTTTTTAACATCGTTTTCGCAACATAACAATATTTCAATCACTCCGTATACGAATATACGCCTAGTATATTTATGATATGCACATAATATTATTACGATAAGACAATTTTCATCCGGGTGCAACTTTATATTTTTATTCGTATTTTTACAATCGGACCAAAAACGTATTAAAACGTGTGTCATAATTTTTGTTTCTAAATAGGTTACTGTAATAGTATTACATAAATAATATTGTGTTCGCTCGAGTAGAAAAAGAAAATAATAGTAATCTACTAAAAAAATAATATTATTTTTATTTTAAAAAAGTGATCAGAATATTATGTTACAAAAATTATAGAGATGTCAGATAATAATAATAAGGGTTAATGATAATACATAATATACGACGTGTAGAACGTGCACAAAACACTGCCATTTTATATAGGGTGGTCAGAATTTCGTGATACATAAATGGTGGAAATAACTTAATATATATTTTTTCAATTTTTTTTGTTCGTAACACGATATTCTGTTCACTCTGTATAGTGTATGATCACCATTTTCGTTTATTCGATATCTTCTTTTCTTTTTCTTCTTAACAGCTTAGCGGACCATGTAGATCCATCGCTGCCACCCGTAATTTCGATATACCTAATATTATTATAGAGTCCATACAAGACATATTTAAATTTGTTTTTTCTACAAAGAATTTAGATTTGGTTTTAGTTTAGATAAAATTTCTGCAGTCGAATATTTTACATAGTCTTTATTATGTAATTTCAAATTAATACTAAACGTTAATCAGTTTAATATTTTAAGGTTTTTTCACGGTCTTCGGAACATTAATTAAAATGAATACGTGAAACGTACTACGGACATATTATTATTATTATCGCGGAATATTTTCAATTTAATTTTATATTATAGTTATGAAATATGAAAATTGCATGTCTAGCAGCAGGAAAACAAAGTTGTGATATAACGTCCACGGGCGGTCTGTCCCATTCAAATCTCATTAATTACAACGTACAATGTAAGAGTGAGCCCACAAACTAAATTAAAAACGAATGTTTAAAATAAATCTCCTGAATTTACGCCACAAATGAGTTTTTTTCCCTCCCGTTTCATCGTTATTTTTATTATAGTCATAGACTTAAACGTGACCAGGTCCCGTTGTGCATATTTAGACACAGTTATTATGATGAAGATTAAATGGTTTAGTTTTGATATTTTAAGATAAGCAATGGTATCTTACAAAAATAAAAAACATAATAATTAATAACATTAATAACATTATTAACTTACCTACCGTTTTATAATACGAGTAAATTACTTTTGTGTGTAAAATATGTAAATCATTTTTCAGCTATATATTAATTATACGTTATTTGTTGCGTTAAGCGTAAAGAAAATTCAAATCAAAAGATAATATAGTGTTTTCTGACCTTCTGAGTATCTGATGCACGATTATCGAAAGAAAAACAAAATATTTGCGAACGAATATTGTTCGCGAAAGAAAACTCTATTTTTCGTATTGTAAACGCAAATAAAACTTTAGGTACCTGGTCATAAAACTGGGAGAAATTCATGAATTTCCAGGACATAAGCTATCAAATGTGAACATGAGTGTAAAATCGCACATTCAAACAAATAGTAATAATAACATTTCTTTTTATTTCGGTCTAGAACGAGACAGTTGTCTTTTTCTAAATGTAACCTATATGAATTGCAGTTTTATTTCTGGCGTGTAAACGAAAGGTTTATATTAAATTCTATAATGTTTACGTAATATAACCCGATAAATAACATATCAATCATAAATGTTATGTGCATTAATATTTAATCCCTCTTATGCATTTGATTAAGTTTTAAATATTTTTTAAAATTATATTTGGTATCCATCACGTTCACTTGAACCATGTTTACTTAAATTTTACTGAAACAACATAATTTAATACAAACTTGTTTACCACTAACATACCATAGGTATGATAAATTATTATAACAATAATATATTTCTAAACTTTCTTTTTACAACATAAATAATATGTTTTTTTCAAAATGACCTTCTATATTTTTCGAACATTTTACCAACAAATATAATTATATTTTTCCTTGTATGTTTTTATACGAGACTAAAAAATATTGTTTACATTTTAAAGTACTACATTAATATTTTATATTCCACATAGAATGGATGAAATAGTGAAAAAAATGTTAATTTTTATTTTAAAATTAATAATATAATAAAATTGGTTACTTTAAAAAACTTCTTGTAAGACTAAGTAATAAAAAAACACTGTACAATTTTCACTGAAGGAAATTTATATTTATATTAAAATTCTTTATATTTTATTTCAACGTTTTATTTTAAAAATGTATGATACTAGTATATACTAGGTATATACATTTTGTTATCTATAGTTTAATTAAGTTTCTTTCAAACGTCCGAATTTATCCACAATTAGACAATATTTTAAGTTGTCCAAATAAAAACATTCTGCTAAATACCTTTTTAATTATATATGTTTATATATATTGATTTATATATTTTTTGAATATACACAAATTAAACCAAAATCAATATTGGAATGATTTATCGCTATTAACATTATTATGATAACGTTAGTTTTATTATTTTCATTTTAACTGATAATGGTTTTAACGTTTGCCTTTGTTATGGTTATCATAACCCATAAATCTAAAAAAAAAAGATATACTCGTATTTTTTATATTTTTATTTTTTAAGTGTTTCAATATCAATACAAATAATATGCTGAAAAGGGGTGACAGTGATATTATTTCTTGTATGATCACAATTGACATTTTTAAAATCCTAATATGGAAATATGCAGTGATATTTTCCAAGGGTTCGTAATTTTTTTAAAGGCGAATAAAAGGCTAGCCACTGTTAATATAAATGCATTTATATATTCTGTTGAAATGGAATTTTTATTATCATTCTGAGTTTTCAATAAAAAATATTACAAACCGGACAGAGACCGACGCTATTTTTTTTATTTTTTTCTCATTCCCGAAGCGAACACGTTGAATATTGGCAAAGAGAGAAAATCCTCGAACAAGCTTTGGAGAAAAACACTGTTCTATTCACATGGTAAATAATGTTTTTTTTCCCCCAAACAATGGTGACCAGAAAAAAATCCTTTTTTTCAACCGTAACCACTTTAAAAGTAGGCGGTTAGAATATACGTTTCGGTTGCCAAAAGAACAACGGTTACATTATTTACATTATTTACATTAAATTTTATTGAACAAGTGACTCTTTGGGAAATTAAATAATTCTCATTTTATCACTCTTTATTGAAAAACGTAGCTAAAAAAATAATAATAGTAATAAACATTATAAAACGTTAAAAATTTATATTGGTATAATAATTTATAGTTCTTGAACATTGTAGGTATGGAAGAAAAAAAAATACTAGATAACGAGTTTATTACTATTTTGTATTTCTTTTTACGATGTTATTTTACTATTCTCTTTGCAGTACTTAATTTTAGTTTATTTCAAAAAACAATTATGTTAATTTATTGTGTATTGTTCGAAGTAAGTATTCTTATTCAGTATAAGATACATTATAAGACGTATATAAAATATAGTGACATATTATTATTATCAGTATTATGTATATTTTATAATACAGTTGTAGTGTATATTTCTTGTGATAAAACCCAATAGGTACGTAAATCAATTGTTTGTTTATTTTTTACTATTCAATACAAAGATGTACAGACGATAATAATAAGTTTTTTAAACGCATACAATTGTATTTCTTATCGAGAATAATAAAAATACCTTAATCTATATTTGAATTTGAGAAGTTTCATTATTTTATGTTATAATAGTAGATATCCGTGTTATTATCGTCATATTTCCATTAAGTCGACAGTTTGAAACTAATTGAAACTTTAAATGTTATCTTAACTTTAATTATTACTTATAACAATCAAAATTATTATTAGTTAAAATTTTAAAATTTTCTTTATGCAAAATAAATTTAATAAAATACACACACTCGTATACCTATGTATGCGTTTTACTATGAACTATGTTGGATTCAATAATAATAATAATGTTTTCGTTTAAACATATATATTATCAATTCAATAACGAAACGAGAAGGTTGAGATTGTTTGTACATGTCATGAGAAGATTTTATTAATATGAAGTGAAATTTGTTATGGAAATCAATGTAGAAGGTATAATAGATAGAAGAAGACCGAATAAGAGTGAATAGATGGAATAGAGAATGATACAATGATATTAAATGTGAATAGTTGAGGGTTAAATGATTAAAATCTATGGAGGTATAGGACTATGATAGCCGAACTTATATAGTTAGGAGTATAAGACAAAGTAGGAAAAGATTCAACGAGGAATACATATAAATTAATATAGTTTATAATTTGAGTATAGTAATTAAGAACTTGTGATTTATAAATACACTAATTTAATACATCATAAAAATTGTATACAAGTTTATTAAAACTAAAACTTGAAAGTTCTATGAAATTTTAATATTTATTTATGTATAGTTTCAGTTTTTTATATAATTATTTTGTTGTTGAATGTTTGTAATCCTCGAAAAGTTTACATTAATTTCTACCTGAAAGACATTGCAATTAATATATATATATATATATATATATATATATTATATATATAATTGAAGAGTATAATAATTATAAATCCGTTTGATTTAAAAATAATTTAGTACATTATTTGTGGAAAAGCAGGTGACTTAATAAATGAATTGATATTAAAATTATATTAATCATCGTTTCAATATCAATAACATCGTTTTCAAATAGTCGCGTGTTTCAGCATAAAGTTAACGTGCCTAATCGACTTTTATCAAAACAATAGTTATTGCGAATTTCAATATTTACCCACGAGAATCGATTTATATATACGTTGTGACGAAATATGAATAACATTCGCTCTTTGTTTAGTAATTAATATACGCATCGGAAAGGTTGATAAATCTATCCAAAACCATATCACGGCAAACGGCGATGATTAAACAAATAAATTGTTTTCGCGAAACATTTTAATCTTACATATTATTATTATTGTACGTGAACAATATAGGTAATATATTTATACTTCGGTGAACCGCAACCGAAATATCTCATTCAAACCAGATGAATATTATATTATTTTATAAGTGATAATAAATCGTCGTTAACGTTATTAATTTAGAGTTCTCCGCCCGAAGGTTTATGCGATCGTAAAACACCTCTTCCAAATGAATAATAATAATAATAATAATAATAATATGGTATTTCGAACGTCACGGCGTTAGCCATAGGCAATTTAACTGCGTCGAGGATTAGGACCGCTGGACTACAATAATAATAATAATTAATTTAATCTTTTCTGCACTTTCGAAAATCGTATGAATATTATACTTTGGAATAATAATAATAATAATAATACTCATGATATTTTACAATATTATGTCACATCGATATATCGGGCGACCGCAGAACTTGTGTAGGTTTCAACAACGTAAAATAATATAATAAATGTCACCTACATTATTTATTTATTCTTACTATCATAATATATTTACACACAGTAACACGGTATATTTTGTGCGCAATTATTTTAATAAACCGTTGATAGGGTGAAGGGAACACCGGATGACTGATATTTATAACTTTAAAAACATTATTATCATCTCGGAAAGCGAGGTTTGATCATTTATTGTATTAAAATTTAAAAGTCGAGTAAAATAATAATATATTATATTATGTTGTACTTAATAGAAAATTTAGTTCAAAGTGAACAGAAAAAGTTTGTCCTTTAATGTTGTAATGTAATTGTGTATGTTAAATTTAGTGAGTGTGATAAAAACGCGAAAACTCAGTAGGCGTAGATTATATCAAAGGCGATACGAGCCAAGGAAATCCGATAATTGAGTTTCTCGCTCAAAGAGCATTTACAAAAATAATAATCGTTTAAAATATGTATCCATATAATTATTATGAATATCACGATTAAGGAACTGCGTAGGTAGACATTGTTTTTAATCGACTTAAGCTGGTTGCTTTTAAAGAATGAATAAGATAATTATTTATCAAGTTGAATTTATCAATATTATAATTTATAATTTAATTTAAACTGTATATATTATTTTGTACAAATCTAAACAATTACGAATATTGTAACCGATCGATAAGTATAAATTTAGATGGAGTGAGAGAAAATTCGTTTCATGGTTCTTTCTTTAGGTGGACAAAAAGTAAATATTCATACACAAAATTAATTAAAATACTTCTCGATGGCGTTTCGTAAATGCTATTGCTCTGAATGAGGTAAAGAACGGGTGAGAACAAAATTCATCTTGGTTCATTTCACTGCAGGGAATATTATGGACTTTTCGACCGTTTGTTCCATTTTTTTATTTTTTTTTATCTCAGCTATTTGTTTTTTATATTTTTTATATTCCGCTCGTAAATTTTGCCCAAACCTGGTGAGTCGACGTGTAAATCTGGTATTATGAAGTTTTAATGGGGGACTTTTTTGGTTCTGGCGAGTGAAAATTAATCTCAATGGATGCGCCGATATAATATATATATATTTATGCACACACGTGCATTTACCGGGCGGCGGCAGTCGGGTAATAAATATCAATTTCAATGGTCGAAAAAATTTGGCGCTGGCAAAGTGAAAACGAACGGGGAAAAAATAATTTTAATAAAGAATGGATATCATAATAACTTCGTATATAATTTGATTATGTATCTATCTGTACTTGTATATGATATGTATCGTTTTACGTGAAATTCCTTTTGATAAAGTAGAAAAAAATATATTATTATGCTATTTCGCAAAGTTTGAATATTACCGAGAAACTAACGTCGGTCGCGAGAGTCCCAAATTATGCGAGAGGATGAATTTCCGGTGATTTTCACTCGACATTAACGACGTATCCCTCGGCAAAATAACCGAGTGAATCTGCCGTGTTTGCCGTATTTTAGTAGTAGTAGAGATGTTTATATTATTATTATTATTATTAAAAGGGTCATTGTCTGTCTTTATCTATAGATATAATATACAGGATGATCAGAATTTCATGTTACAAAAACGATAAGTATGGAATATTCGTTTTCAATGGCTTTCTTTGATTTATATAAATATATAATATACATTATATAGGGTGCTCTTAATATATCTAAAATATGTTATACGTTATGCATTTTGATGTAGGTAATATTATGTTTAACAAGAAAATATTATTAATTTTGGCGATACTAATTTGGTATTGAAAAAATTAGTCATTTGTAAATTTGAATATACACTTATTAGAAAAACAGTTAGTGAAAATTTTATTAAAGTTTGGTAGTATAATGTATACGGTTTTTAAAAAAATAATACTTCGAAATATTATGAATATACTCGTTATTATTAAATCTGTAGAAGTTAGTATAAGCACTGATAAAAGTGATTCTGTTACATAATTTAAAAAACTAAAATAAATATTAACAAATGTAAATGTTGAATTTTAAAAGTTTGCATTATATAACTTTAAAACTGACATTTTTAATACAACATTTTAATTTAAAAAATAAAATAAAAATTGGTAAAATATTTTTTTTTAATATAAAATATATCGAACACAATACTTAAATCCAAAGTAATAGTATTGTTTTGTTAAATGTTTCACAAACACCCTGTATAATATAACAAACACTAGATACCTCCCCCCGGATGTAAATGGGAAGCAATAAAGATGAACCCGAGTCCACTCACGATTTAGGTCGTAAATATTGTAAATCGAGGTGCTTATTAGGAAGAACGGGACGACGGATGTACATTAATATCATTGCATGTCGGAAAATTGCGCAGTTTGCGTTCATTGAAAAAAAATAAGGTCCCTTAACAATGCTACTGTCTACAGAGTGATGAAACAAATCAAATGATACGAATATCAATGATTGCATATGGCATCGTTTTTTGTCGTTACCGATCACTCTGTACACAACATGTATACTGAATATATTATTATAATAGGTGGTACAAACTACATTCGTCCGAATTTCTCATTTATTCTATATATAGGTACACAAAAAACACTCAATCATAAATAATAAGTAATAACACGTATAGTAATTTTATGTCGCTTACGCTTGACAAACGACTTCGCCGAAATAATAATAACGTACTTTGAAAGTTTCATTTTTCAAATGTCTTATTGTTTTTATTATACACGATAACAATATATTATATTATAATATCGATCGATTGTTTTCGATATATATATTATGTAAATTGTAATTTTTGGTATTGAAAAACATTTATACTAAACATTTATACCGTGGTATAATTTTATGACTTGGCGAAGCTTACTCGTACATGCGGACTTGTAAGTTGTGCGACGACAGTTTAATGAATTTATGAATTCGCATGCGGAATACAATTTTAGTGTCGACGTCTACAATGTAATAGTAACGTGTCCATTATAAATTACATCGTAGACGGTTTTATGCGTAAATTTACGTACGTGGTGTTATTGCCAAAACTGAGTATATAATATATATATATATATATATATATATATACAGTGTGATCAGAATTTCACGTTATAAAAACGATTTTTAAAGTTATCTCGGTTGTATTTTACCTATTGTTATTATTTTCTGATCACCTATAGTACGCATTAATGTGTTATGTAATAAATTATTATATGATTAACGCACACTGCGGTTTTTTTTTATAACAAATAATATTTTGTTGCAGCCGAACTTGGAGATTTCGATCCCAGACGACACACTCTCGGATACGTGTCGGAATTCAGATTCGTGTCCAATCAGAACGCAGAGCTCGAGAACCGAATCGGCGAAATACATAAAGAACTCACGTAAGTGAACGCGCTAAACGTTTCCGGTGTTTTTTATGATTATACTTAACGACGGCCATTTTGCAGGGGTCAAGTGCCTGCAGTCGCCGAGCTGAATTTCTTGGATAAAGTCAAGTGGTTGGACATGTACGGCGTAGATCTTCACCCAGTTCTTGTAAGTGTATTTCTTCTTTTATATAATGTATACTTACTAAAATTATACATACAGGGTAATGGAAAAATTGTAGTAATCGCATAACGATTGTATGTCATCCACCGGTATTTTATTATCACCCTGTATATTTAACGTAAAAAAATAATATATACAGATGCACGTGCAAATAAATAATATTTCTCGTAGATGGCGTTATCAAGGAAGTTTTAGGGGTTAAAACAATCCCATAATAGGTCTACGGAAAAATAGTCTAAAATCATATACGAACATATTATATTTACTAAATATATCGATAATTTTCTTTTATATATGCACTGAACTGAACAAGAGTACAGCGAGAATAACAACTTTTTTTGTATATGTAGGTATATGATAAATATATAGTTCTGTGGAGTACCGATTAAAGATGTAAATTAATAGGAATAAAAATAATATTGTCAGAATTCTCAAATAATACGTCGTAAAAATACTCCATTAGTCCTCATAATAATATAACAAATTTTATGTAAGAGCAAAATAGGGTTTAAAGGAAATGGTTACATAAAACATCAACATTATCTTCGCGTTATCGTTACCATTTGAATTCGATCTAATATATCTTTGACTTGTCTCAAACTTTAAACAACAGTTGCTTGTAAACTGAATTGTTTGTAACTGTCCATTGTTGTAACACCGTTGCATAATAATTGTATGATATAGCTGTCGCATAAACATTTTAACTCTATCACTATACCACGAAAGTGATGTACGCGAGAATTATGGTATATATAACATTGAGATAAAACTTCCCGAATACAAATAAATCATGTCTAAAATGCGACGTGCTCTCAGTTTTTAATATTAAATTATTTGAAAAATACACAATATTTGTTACTGTATTATTCAATTAAATAATTCATTAATTATTCATTAATTATTCAATTAATTACACTGTACTGTAACTCGTTTAATGTACTAAAAGATTTGGTGTACATTCGATGTAATATTTGGAACTTATTTTTAATTTTTTTTTTTTTAATCCAAGTATCACGATATCGTAATGATATGAAAAATAGCGTGTTTAGAAAATTAAGAAACGTGATAATCCTTTTTATCCTATAATGCTGGGAGTACGGATAAAAATAGAATGACAATACACGTAAGTTATTTTCCGGTGAACATTTTGAATGTACTGTATAGTAATATATCTAATTATAATTATATAGTTAAATATAATTATATAGTGTGTTAATAATTTTGCGTTAAGTAATACAGAAATTCGATTTTACAAAAAATAAATGTATAGGTGATCGCATTAGGTTTCTAAATGTTCGTCCATGAAAAACCACCTAAAAGAACATTTAAAAATATTAGAAAATCTCCAAATAATTTTAAGTTATATTGGATTTTATATGATATGTATTTAATATTCTATTTTTTTCTATTTCGCGTTTTGAAACGAGTATACAATGCTGTGACATTAAATATTGATCACTCTGTATATACGAATTCTATTTAAACCGGACAGTTTTCTTGCGAAATTACCATTAAATTTTATCCCTAATTCTCTACTAAAAACGCAAACAACGCTGATGTCGCGAACCCACCGCATTAAATTCGGAGCTTCGGATCATCATTATGCCGCCCACCCGAATAGTTTCAATTATTTTCATCGGAGCGTTTACGGTTTTTTATTGTACACGCTATGGTCTTTAGGCTTTTGAACTTAAACACAACCCTATATTATATAATATATTTGCCATTGCCAAAAACAAATTAGAATTAAACCGGGAAATCGATCCTCGGCTGTTGCTGCAGTATTATAATACCTACCTAAACCGCGTATACCTGCTTCGATTTCGCGTAAAAATTGTAATCGAAACGAAAGCCGTTCGGATTATTATTGCATTAAAATTCAATTCAATATGATATTTCGTTTCGTTTCTTTTCCGTGTAAACAAATCGCAACGTAACACAACTTCTACAGTCGTTTATATACATAATAAGAATTCATCCATCCCACGCACGCGCTTGTACAAAGTTGTTTTCAGATTATTTATAGCGGTTGTCGTCGGGCGCAGCTATTTAGTTTTTTATCAACATGATTTCACGTATAACACTACCTATATGTTATGTATATTATATTTGGTCACAACTACACAGATTTGGTATATAGTTTATATAATAATTATTATATACGCGGGATTTCATTCACAACAGTCAACAGATAGCTGTCCCACGCGTTGTCCTTGGCACGAGATTATAATATGCATCATAACAACTCAATCGGCTTTATTAAGTATATTTTTTTCACATTTTACTACCATAAACTGAGTATGTTATTATTATATTTGGTCCTAACTCGTACGACAATATTCATCATAAACGGATTGCAAATAGCATTATATTTTTATATTATGCATATAATATTTATTTGTATATATAATTTTTGAAATTTTTCCGAAGAAATTCAAATGGACAAACTTATATTTCCAATAATTTAATTTTTTTTATGTCACTTAGTGTTAGTATATCATGTGATGTTATAATTTTTTTTTTTCAAATTGAAAATATAATGACAATTATCCTTAGATTATTCAGTTTATATTTTTAAAAGTTCATGTCAATAACACAAAAGTTATTTCTTAGTATTATTATATAGGTAATACAAAAGTTATAACGTTTAATTTATAATCACCTGTTTTGAAAATGATAACGAAAAAATAATAAGAATCCTTATTTTCATATATAATTCGTAAACATTCAGTAGATGAGTAAATATTACCACATAATTGACATTAGGTACGACTTCAAGTTACTATTATATCTAAAAAATCGGTGTTTTGATACATACAAAAGTGTTACAAAATTTAGTAGAATAAAAATGAATAGAAAAAAATAAAACGTTTGTAAACCAACAAAAATTTAATACAATTTATAAACAAACAAATACAAATATTAGAAAATATAACTGTATAATATACTTATATAATTAATCAAAAATACATTTTTTCTATCGCCATGACTGTCTCGATTATCATAAGTAAACCTATATACCTACTATTGTTTACAGAATAAATTTTTCAGTATTATAATTTAAAATTTTTTTGCTATTCGAACAAAATAAATTCACGTTGAGAAAATACTGTATAATTAATATTGTTGTTCACGAAACCTTTCATTATTTTAATAATAATATGAACTTTTGTACCAATCACTCGGTATTATTCATTAGTATTCGAATACGAAATACTCGTATAATATATATAGGGAACGTTTTAAAACAGTATATGCCAACAAAAGTCTACGTTTTACAAGGTAAAAGAATACTTTTGTTCGATGGGCAATTGTACGTGATGTAGTATATATAAATTACTACTTGGGAAATTGAAGCGACGGTAATTTCAGACCAACCGAGCGAATATATATTATTATATGTGTACCTACCTATATAAAGAATTTCGTTGTTTTTCAACGAAACTCGCAATGTTATTTATTCACATGTAAACGTTAATGTAAACAAAAAAATATAATATAAAAAACGACGTATTGTCAACGAAAGAAGAAAAACTATGCTTACGATCGAATCGAACGAAGAGTTCGCGCGCGTATATAATGTATAATATTGTTTTGGGGAGTGTTATTATTATACTTTCTAGTGCCGCGCGTTCAAAGGAACATTATTTTTTGTCCGAACAAAGGTCGGTGGCCGTGGATTTGTTTCATTATAATAATACGGAGATGTCGGATAGTCATCGAGACGAGAGAAAAAAATTTAAAAATGTTCGCTATTGTTTACGTTCGTATTTTTTTGAGCTACGTATATATCACTATAATAATGTGCGCGGACATTGGCGACAGCGTTCTTCTATGTTTCTTGCTCGCAAAATACGGTTTACAGTCGTTAATAATGTAAAGTTTCGTCACGGTTCAAAGACGACGTCGCTAAGATCCGACACAGTAATAAACCTAGTACGTTGTAAATATTAAGGTTTTATGTTATCATTTCACGAAAATTGTTTTTTTTTTTTTAAATATAAAATATTGCAAAACAATATGATAATTATACTCATTATTTCAGTTTCTTTGAAAAACAAAACTAACTATTTTTAAATTTTAAACATTGATACGATATATTTTTTTATAATTTTATTTATTTATTGGATAATAAACGACCTTGTTAAGGTTCAGTGCAGATAATGTGGATAATACTTAATAGTTATAAATAATATAATTATATAATACATTATGCTATTAAATTACAATAAATATGATAATAAACATAGATATAATAAAGATAAATTTAAATTACGATAACATAGAAATATATATTTTAATTATTTATGAGTAAATTAAAGATTTTAACTTGGTTGGACTATCTTTAAAAAAATCAAAGTAACTTAATAAATTACTTTTAATTAGTATTCTATTAATCGAAGTAAAAAGACTCTAATTTTGGCGAAATGTTTTTGTATAGAACGGTTGAGTAATACGAGTATTTAGTTTATATAACCTTTTTATATATTTACTCTAGGTACATTTATGGGTATTTGGGACAATAATTCTGGGCAATCAATTTGATGATTAAGTAGTTTATATAACCAAAACACATCATTATATTTTTTTCTATTTTCTAATGTTTCGATATTAAAATGTTTAGCAAGTTGTTCAATGGGTGTGCCTATTTTGTTGGTTTTGGAAGCAAGTACACGTAAAAGTCGATTTTTTATACGTTCTATTTCAATTATTAAATATGATCGAAACGGGTTCCAAATTAATATTATATAAACGTCAGAAAAATTTTCATTTTAGGTAAAAATTTAAACACAATTTTAAAATTGATTTTCTAAACACTTTCTAAATATCGAAAAATAATTTTTTTTATCCTAAGTCAACACATATGGATTATGTATATATATATATATTGATTCCTACGCACAGATTTGTGTTCAGACACTTTTTGTATTATATATATATAAGTTATTCTATAAATAAGTTGAAAGAAACAGTAGGTACGAATACATTCTCGACCGAATTAAATCAATCGCATTAGATTGTAATATCAACGGCTTGCAACTAACGAGATTCAAATAAAATATCATGACGTAACAATATAATATGATCGATAGCGTTATAATCAATTTCTGGATTATATTATAAATATATATTTTTTGGTGGAGAGTATATTATTATTCAGGTCCGTTTCGATGCGTATTATATTTAGCGAATGTTGATACCTACTGGACCTCAACTTTAATGTCAGCTCGATAATCTTATATTACTTATATATATATAGCTTATTCATCAATCAATCGAGTCCGTATGGTGACCGCCCAAATTTATACTTTCTAACTCGCGTGTCGAGTCACGTAGGAAATCGTTAATCAATTGATATCATTTAAAATGGACGGTTTTGACAAGTGGTTTTTTTTTTAGCTAACCGTCGACGTGGTCGTTTTTTTTCACATCTTGCTGGTCGACAAATAAAATGTTTTATACCAAATTAAAAGGTGCCCCCGCGATTCGCGACGTAACGATAGGTAGTATATAAAAATCAACGACGTAACGACGTGTACGATGATGTACATAACATGATAATATATTATTATATGAACGATTTATAGTTTCAGCGATTTTCAACAATTTGTCAAAACAGGTGGAAATTATAAACATAAAATAAAAATACGACCTACACATGAAATAATATGTTAGTAATATTAAAACCAATTTCGTTTTAAAAATTAACATGATAATATAACACGCTACCGTATCTTTTTTTTTTTTTGTTCAAATAACGTTTATCTTGAATTTTTTTTTCAAAAATATTAGTATAAAATAGGTCACTCGTAGTTACAACAGTTGAATTATATACTTTTTAACTTTGTTTAAATTCTAACGTGGTTTAAAAATCGATTGTAAAAATAATTCTGTCCCGTGAATTAAAAAATAATCACAAATAAATTATTACTATTTTTATTATTATTATAACCTTAAGATTGATTTTTAGGTGATGACAATATAATATAAATTAATCACAAGCAATCGTGATTTATATTGACAATTTAATTTGTTTTCCCGTCGTAGAATTTATGTGAACATAAATTCGGAACGTTTCTGGCAACATAGTGATATTGTATACATTATTAATGTAAATTATAACATAAATAAACGTTTGAGTGTAATTATCATTTCTTTGTGCTTTATAATAATTTCCATTTACGAATTCTGTGTAGATTAATTTATATCGTGTTTGTAATTATTATTACTTATTGCGATAAAAATATAATTTGTTTCCATCAATATAATAATATGTCAGTATGTTCGACATTAATCCTATGGGATAATGCGTTTTCGTAACCGATTAAATGGTGTAAAAAATTATAAATGTGCAATTTTATATTATTATAATATTGATTGTCGTATGTACGAGTAGGTTGGGTTGCATATTCAGATACTTCTTGCCTACGTTTTTCTATATATATATATATATATATATATATGTTTATGTTTTTTTTATTTAAAACGATTACCCATTATTGAATTTTGATTAGTTTTAACTTATGTATACGATAATATTATAAAAGTGAAGTGAGTCAACACCTATGATACAAAGTTGTATACTCGTATTGTTAAAGAATATGAACGATTATAATTTTAATAATATATTTTTAACCACACACTTGAACAGGTATCGAGTCTATTACGCAGTATTTTTTAAAAATAAATTATTTATACATTATACATAATATTGTATTTGCCGCAACTGGTCGTTGTGGATTTATATATTTACATGTTCTTAATGTGAAAAGAAATTTGAATTTACTTTTTCATAAAAGAAAAAAACTTGGATATTATATTATATTTTTATTTTGTTTTGATATACAATCGAACGTGTTCGCAAATATAATATAATACTACTAGATCGTTCAATAAGTCCCAGAACTAACTAAAGAAACAAAATTTGTCTTGTAAAAAAATTAATTTTTATTCATCAACATAATCACCTTTAAGTGCAATATTGCTATACAGTCATTCGAACGCTTTTCTAACTTTTCGAAACCAAAAACAATTTGTCCTTGTACTCAAAATAAGCTTTTGTTGCAATGATTACTTCCTCATTCAAGCTAAACCTTTTTCCTTGAAGCATATTTTTGAAATCATCAAAAAGTCAGTAGTCGCTGGGGGCTAGATCTGGAGAGTGTGGTGGGTGGGGAAGCAGATCGAAGCCCAACTCGTTCAATTGGTCAATAAGATGGTTTTTTTTCTTCATGTGCCGTCGTTTTTTTTGTGATTTATTTCTTCAAATGTACCAATAACTCAATATAATAGTCACTGTTGATGGATTTTCCCTTTTCAAGGTAGTCTGTTATGTTTTCGACTGTAAGCCACTCAGCCGAATGCCGCTTCGACTCCGGAATGAAATGGTATATTTAATGGTATAAATGGTATATGGTATATCCATATTTCGTCCATTGTCACATACCGATGTAAGAAATAATGTTTATTGCGAATAAACAGTGACAAACAGCTCTCTGAGTCGTCGACAACTCTTGTTCTATTGTGAGCAAACGCGGCAGCCATTTGAAAAAGACCTTTTTTATGTCTAAGTTTTTGTGTAAAATCGTAAACACACTTCCAGTTGATATGTTCACCTACTTGGCAATCTCACGAACTTTCAGTTTGCGCTCGTCCATCACTATTTTCAAAACTTGTTAATATTTTCCGGAGTTACTATTTCATTTACGAGTAGCTTACCCGAGCGTTCAACATTATTTGTATCAGTACGACCGCGTTTGAAATCAGCATACCACCGGCAAATCGTTGTTTTCGACGGAGCAGAGTCCTGATACAATTTTTAAAGTTATTCCTGAGCTTTCGCGGTATTTTTTACCGTTAAATAGCTATGTTTTATTAACAAATGAAATTAGTTTTTTCCATTTCTTACACAAATGCAAAAGTAGCTTCACTTTCAACACAATGCCTTTGTTGTTTATGATCCGATTGACATTAAAAACAGACACGTGTCTTTTGAAGGTCTCGCAACTTAAAACTGACTATAACGGAAACAACACCATGTACACCAAATCTACGTATAGTATATAATATAAGCAATAATCAAAATAAAAAAACGAAAGTATTTTCTATTATCCGTTTTATTTTAAATTACAATTTTATTTGTTATTACTATAGAGATTTTAATGAACTATAAAACTCTTCAAATTTATTTTTAGTTCCTTAAAAAAATTTAGAGTAAAAACAGTTTGAAATGCACTATAAATCAAAATATTAAAAATTGTCAAGTCACATTGATTAAGTAGTAAAAATTATTTTTTAATGTTTAAATAAATTAACTAAAATATAACAACTATATTATATTTAATTTATTTAGGTAGTGCCCATAAAAAATGTATTGTATTTTTTGTTAATAAATTTAAAAACATTGCGTATAATTTTAAATATATCTACAAAATAATTCGTCTAAAATTAAATAAAAAATAATAAAAGTTTTAACATTTAATTAGTTACATAATTAAAACTAGGTATGTTTAAATAAGTGAAGATAAAAATATGCTTTGCTTGTAACTTTGTAAATCACATCAAAATTATAACTGGCGAAAAATAATATTTTCAAACAAACACTTACCCCTATGCATATTGTTTGATTTCAGGGTGAAGACAACGTCGAATATTATTTGGGTTTAACGCCGATCGGAGTGATAGTACTTCGAAACAAAAACATTGTCGCAAACTATTATTGGTAAGTTTCGTTTGACAGCAGGTTTACTTATCCATAATAATATTAGAAATCAACGTTGTTGCGAATGATATGTTTTGACCATGTATAATAGTATAACGTTTTTATAATAAATTATTTTGTATTTTCATTCTGCAGGCCTAGAATCACTAAGATCTTCAGCAAGGGAAAATATTTTATGCTAAGAGTGTGTGACAAAAATGTAAGTACACAAATTACTTTATATAATATATGGTGCTCCTCCCTTGGTATAAGTTGGCCACCACAATAACTGTTTACCCATTTCTCATTTATAAATGCGATTACCAAAAACGTCGTTTACTCTGAAAACAATTTCTCTGTGTATTTAAATAAAAGATTCGTATTAATTCAATTAATCTAATTTATGTTTTCGTCTAAAAATATAATATTTAGAGACAGATACGAATACGATAGAAAAGTTTAGTCATAGAATAATCGAGTCTATAAAATGGCTATATTAAAAGTATTTAAATCTATGAAGATTGTCATTTTATTACACAACATCGTTGTCGGCCATTATATTATATTCGCGTTGCGGGTTCAGAGAATAACTTCCTCAGAAATTAGCATATTTTAATTTTAATTAAATTTAATGATAATTCTAGAATGACGAGAACACTTACGGGTTTGAAACTCCCTCAAAGCCGGCGTGTAAACATTTGTACAAGTGCAGCATGGAACATCATTCTTTCTTCAGACTTGTCCAAGTGTCGCCTATCCCTCCGGATGTCATAAGCACTCGATTTAACAGGTTTGAAACTTTCGTATATACACGACAACATAAAAAGTATAATTTTTTATTAATTATATTTCCACATGAAGCAGGACAATAGTGTCTAGTCATTATAACCAGAGAGTAGGTAACAATGCCGCTGCTGGTACAGCAATCGTGGTATCGGAGTAATGTTGAATATCATATTATAATAATGGACAATTGCGTTTTTATCCTTATAGTCGTGCATTAAACTTGACGTCAAAATAACCGTAATGCGCGCTTAGACAACACACAAACACATCATGATTTTCGCTTTTATTTTATATTATATTTTATAGACATTTGCTTTCATACGCGATATTAATCAAAGGACTGTTTTCAGAACTAAAAACACAGTTTATATATATAAATATTAAATTATTATTAAAACGCTACAAAACCCTGCACCGTGTTAGTAGTGCTGCGACCATTATAATTTACATTTACAAAATACAAAAAAAAAAAAAACGCGTCAATTATACTCATATCGTTACAAAATAAACGTCATGGTTTATTACGTGAATATTGTTATCATCGCACGATACGATATATTTATATTTATACATAACACGCAATAATTGAATAGGTAACACGTTTATATTCTAACTAAGAGCGTGTAATATATTAGAATGTTATTTATTTTGAACTGGAATTGGTTAGAAACGATCGAAAATTATTAGTTATTATATGTTTAAAACTATAATACGGTGCACCGAATAAGTTCGGAAACCGTTCGATAAATTATTATTCTACGCCGAAACAATAATAATAATATTATATTATAAACTTTTAGTTGGGTTGTCTAAGCGGTATCGGTGTGCTATCGAACGCACCGTTGTTAGTATTATAGAAGATAATGGATACACGTATACGTAAACCATCGTTACATTTGAATTACGTACGACTTAATAGTCCCCCACACGTTTAATTATTATCGAAGACTCGCGGTTGTGTCGGTCGTCTTTTATAACAATATAGCATTACTATAATGTCTATAATTATAATTATTGTAATATTAATTACTATTGCATTATATTAATTTATCCACCGCTAGTCAAAAAATATATAATAAAACCATAAAATAAAAAAAATTATTTTAGGCCAACGGAATTTTCGCATTGAATAAATATAACACGATATTTTCCCTTTGACTAATTAATTGAATACGTTGGTTGTAAAACGCAAACATTTGTTAAATTTACATTACGTATATTACGTAAATTAATTACATTTCATATAATATTCATGTACAAATTTTACCCATTGAATCGATGGAATGAAATAATATTATATCAATCAATTGGTTTTTAGTTTTATTAAAACATTTTATTTTTATTGTGATACGTTAAAATGTAGTCGGTATAATTAATATTATTATATTGAACGAAAATCTTTAAATACATTTTATTAAATTTTATACATAAAATTTTTTTTTTATTATTATTGAGATTTTTATTGAAAATAATTTTAACTGTAATACCTACTATATGTTATTATTACCTAATAATTAGATTAAAACACAATATTATTCGGAATATATATTGAATATTGATATGGTATCATAATATAAACGTCATCTATCGTTGGTTAATTATTATATATATTTTTTATTGTTTAGAATTTTCAACATAATTGTAAAAAATACATTATTATATATCACATTATATTATTCAATAATCGAATATCTATAAGTTATTTTTACATTTTAATCGTACCTAAATAATTTTACAAAATAATAAATTCTTTAGATGTTATTTATTTTTGGTCAATGTATTGAACACTAGTACCTACCTACACTATACTAACGTATTATTATAGTTTGATGAAAATGAAATTAACATCATTATAAGATATTAAACTATTTATAGTTGCTTTAAAATTTAATTACATAATGTATATTATATAAAAAATAATATGTTCATTATTTGTTTCTCTTTAAATGTCTAGTGGTCGTGCTGATAAATCGTCAGTTAGAAGTTCACAAATGAGCAACAGAACGCCTCCGTCGTTTACGAGGACACCTAGTCGTCGTTATCAGAGGAGAATAGTCGAAGGAGCCAGTGAAAGTAAGTAATTTCCACAAACGTTACCTATCTAAATCTGCAGAATGACATGTAGTGTGTATACGGAATTTTTCTCTGCCGTCGTTTTAATTAATAACGCACAATAATTTCTGATTTCTCGATAATATCTTAAATGTTATAAACATGAAGTCAATTGAAATATATATAATCCTTAATATATACATTATAAAATAAAAAATTTTACGGGAAGAAAACGAGTAAAACCATTATGTATTATCTTGGTTCTTAAAAGTCGAATTCTCTGAGAATACTTCAATATGTTCAAAAATTATTTCATATTGTATCAACTACATGCAATTAATATTATGGAATTGGATCTACTTATAACACTTATGGATCTAACTGTCTTTTATGTTAGAAAAAAAATATTGTGTTTTTAAAAATGTAATAGGTAATGAAAGAAGTCTTTTTAATATTCTAAACAGAATTTTCTGTTTATTAAAATATACATCGTCGGTACACCTAATTAAATTATTGCACTCGTTTCGTATACAAAATAATAATAATATTATATTAAATTTTAATAACAAAGTTATATACTTATCTGCATTCGCATTTTTTCGGCTAAAAATGGTGTCTTAACAATGGCCTTTTTATAATTATTACGCTGCTGTAAAATATTTATACGTTAATATTATTGCTCGTTTAGAAACCTACTGAATTTAATAAAGAACGACTCGTTTGTATATATAATATGCGGACGAAACGCTGTAAGTACCTCAATAATGATTCCGAACGAATTAAATCAAATAATTAATTTATACAAATATTAAATAATATTAACATTGTTGTTTTTATTAATGTTATTTTTTTTTTTTCGCGAAAAAATTGCACAAGTGATAAAACAAATGAAAAATTCGTTGTAATAATAATAACAAGTTGATCCGATTTATCACTTATATATATAACAATATATTATTAACTTATATTAGAATAGATCGAAAAAGGTAATACTATAAGAGGCAAAATATATCAATTTTTCAACATTTACACTCATTTAGAGTAATTCATTTTTCCATTATACGAGTAGTTATTACAAGCGATTATTTTTCAAAACGATTCTTTTTTTCCTCGTCTACGGAAACTTGTGAAAAGTAATTAAAAAGCTGTTAACGGTAGGATATATATTTTATACACAATAATGCAATGTTAAACATTCGATAAAAGTTTCCTGTTTTTTTCCCCCCGACTTCCGCAGGATATTAGGTATATAATATAGTTTCAAACGTGGTATAGCTCAATAATTATTATTCAGTATAATTTAATTTATTTGGCGAATAAAAATCGCATGGCAACACACGTCCGACAGGACTTGTATATACGGCCAATTTAATAGCCCATAGAGATATTCAAACATCGTTACAGGAACCGAGTGAAATATATTATTATGTCGAGTATTCGGAAAACGCAGTGCTTAACTGCGTAGGCATCGCAAAGTTTCCGCCAAGCAAACGCGCATTTATAAATCTTGTTAATTACTTAACTAGGTATATAATATAATATATAACGTGGTCTGTTTGAATAATATTATTATTGCCAAATGAAACGGTAAAGGGGACAAAATACGACTTTTTGGAAACGAATATTTTTGATAAATTACAGACGGACAAGGGTGATATGACGCGTAAATAACAAATGACAATGATATATAACATAATATATATTTTATTGACACCGTCTCTTTGTCGATTACACATACAACGTGTCCAATATAACCTAACCAGGACGAGTTGAAACGAAAAAATACCTTTTTAACTGAAGTTGAATTTTCTGTTTGTAATTAAAAGTTATTTTTAAATTTATATGTGTGTCAATTTTTTTATTTAACGTTTGTACAAAAAACTTCATGGACAATAATATTATAAAATTTAATTTTTTTTTAATTTTAAAAATATTAGTTTGATTGGAATAGTCAAAATGATTTTCGTTTATAATACTATAGATGTTTAATTATATAGTATTTGTTTTTTAAATTGATAATGTAATATATTATGAACAAAATTTAGTTTAATTAAAAGCTTTACGTCCTAAACACGGACTACGGAAATTTTCTTGTTTTGAAACGTGAAATAAAAACAAATTTAATATATTATTTGTTAAAGATTTATAATTATATATTAATAATCTAAAATAATTTTGAGATTTAATATTTTATTTCAAACGTTCTTTTAGGTGGTTTTCCAAGTATTAAAACGTTTGAAAATAAAATGGAAACCTTAAAATGATTATCATGTAAAATGTAATTTATTTTATCATATTATAATTCTGATTTCTGATTGATATATGATAAATTAATATAATGTTCTTCGTCGTTATTAATATTAAACGAAAATTGGAGAGTTCGTATTTAACAAGAGTTTCTTTTTCTTAAAATGTCTATACGAACAGATCAAATAGCCGAGGACGAGTACAACAAGAGTAGAGACGAAATGCTGTTGTCGTCGTCGTTGAAACCGAAAGACAAACTGAAAAACTGCTCCAACCCGCAATTGCCCGTCCACACGTAAGTATCTACACGAGAAAAGTTAAAAAAATTTCTTAAAATTTTATAATAACTATGACGATTGCCAAATTCGTATTGTTAATTTCGCGTCTTCTCAGAATGTACGTGCCGAACCGAAGCGATTCGCCGAGGAGTACGAGAAGCGCTCCGTGGGGCGTTTGGTCGAGTGCCCCGACAAGAGGTCTGTACTCGTGCAGCTCGCCGAGGAGCGTCCGATCTGGACCACATCAGATCATGCGTCACACCCGTCGATCTTCGAGCGTGGACAGCCAGAGTTCAAACGACTCGAGATCGTGTCGAAAGTAAGTTTCTTAACTTATTTTGATATTTATGCGATCTCTAAAAATAAATTTTTTTTTCCTTCTGTTTATTAATGAATTTTCTAAATTACCAGGAACGTATAGAAAACATAATTTAGAGAGGGAAATTTCAAACTTATAAAAATGAAATAATTATATTGTTAAAATATTAAGCATATTCACGAAACAACAATTAGATATTACAATTTTATTTATTAACGTTAAGAAAAATTCAAGCGTTGCAGTGCCAGATTCAGATAAATTGTGTTTATTGACTTTTAACATTGATTTCCCTTCACTCGTATATAAGTATACAATATATTTGATTTTCGAGAATCGACAATAATATTGCAAATATTATAAAAACCTCTACTTGTCAAGAATGAAATCGTGTTCGCTCGAATTCCAAAGACAAATATAATTACCGTTATTAAAATACTTGTTATCTCAATCGTACATTGTCGCGTAATACTACATTTATGTGTACATACTATTACGAACTTTTGGATTCGGTTATATTTAATTTAATTTTCCGTAGACTATAATGAAACGACGACGTCACACAATCTCACAGTTTCTGTATCGCATATTTCTGGTTTAATAGTATACGCGAATAAATAATATTGTTTGCCGAAGAATCCCGAGATAAATATTGTATTTTCTTCGCGTTTGAATGTCTGCACGGAGCGGAGATCTCGCGATCCCGTCGTCGTAAAGGTATATTATTATTATTATCCTTGCGTATACACAGTCGTATAACCGTAGACTTTCAAAATAAAACTATTTGGTGCTCATTTGTTTTGCGACGTTTTCGCAGTGTACACAACGATAATAAAAGATCTCTACGACTACAACGATGGCGACGACTCGAAAACCATTTTCATTGTTTTCTTCCCTACTATATATCGATGTCGCCCGACGAAATCCGTACGCCAGTTGTGGCCTCTGTTCGTCGCGGGCGAATCGCGATCGATTTATTCTACTTTAAGTTTAACAGTGTATACATATAAATACTCCAATATAAAACCACCCTCGAATCGAGTTGTATGTTTACACGTATAAAGTATGTTTTGTTCGCTTTTAAATCAACACGAGTCGGCGTGCTACTTTCCGAGACTCGGGTATAGGCAATATACGCGTAATTTACGATTTGAGAGTGAACGCGTTTTTTTTTATTTATCTAAACATATAAAATATTATACAAAATAAAATCGAAAATTGACAAAATTTAACACGTGGTTGTATGCACATATATAATTTTATAAAACAATGTATTGCCCGTATCGTTCAAGGGCAACAGTTAAATACTTCCCACAAAAGTGAGGGTTTATAATCTGTAGAAGGGTAGTAAAGTCATCACATATTGTTCGGTACTTTAATAATTTCTTTAATACTAACATTCATTAAAAGTAAGTGCTAAAGAAGATATTATTTTGCCATCAGGTTAAGCATATTATCTGATCTACCAAATGGATTTGGTTTAATAGAATCGAAACTTCAGTAAGAACTGTGTCTTAATTTTGTTTTCAAATGTTTTCAAGAAAAATAAATCGTTCACTGTTTGAAAATTAAACCCATTCATGTCGAAAGAAATGAGCAGTTAAAATATTTGTTTATATAATATATTAATGTAATAATATATTGACAATAATTATACAAAATCCGTACCACATAATATCTACTTTATAAAACGCAGTGAATTCGACAAGGAGTCACTTCAAGTTATTTAATTATTATTAAATATAACAATATTTTCGAAACTCAAAACGAAAATTGATATCGATTAGTGTAATATATGGAAAAATAACGATAATTCCTGTCACAGGCACAGACACCGAAATCGACGATCGTCGGACAATGAGAGTGAACAATCTGGCCGGTCAAGCAAATCACACCGGAAACATCGGCACAGGAGCCGGAAGTCGTCAGCGACTGGTGATGACCACGAACACAGACGGCATAGATATCAGCTGGTGGAGTCTGAAGGACAGTGGCGCGAGGTGCAGCGGCGGCAGGCTGAAGGAAGGTCGGCCATACAAAAAGCCTCGGTAGTCCGACCCCGTTCGGGTTACGCGAACAGCGGATTGGAATCCGAGAGCGAGATTTCACACCATTCCTCATCATATCGGAGACGGAAACATCGGAAACACAGGTACCATAATATAAATAAATCATTTGTCTCCTATGAGAATATCAATTGAAATATAATGGCTAAGAAAGATAGAAAGGGTTGATAAAGTCCTTGAAGTATCCTAATTTTTTTTCTCAGGTAAAAGATATATAATTTAAAAGACCCCCGAATTATTTTTCAGGCTACACCACTAACGCCACTAGGGATCGGTGTGTATGAATATATATATAGTAGATAATAGTTCGTATATTATATATTCATTATTCGACTTTTTTTTCACGACTTACTCACAAAAAGAATTTATTTTCTTGTTCCCGAACCCTTTTCAATCGACTATATTATTTATAAACCTATAATGGTTATTTTTTACTATAGCGGTATCTACTTAAAATATTTTTGTGTTGTCAAATCATTGCTACTACCTAAGTAGATGGACGAATGTCTATAAATAAATAATATCCCAGTAGAATTTTGTTGACGTAACAATTTGGCATATAAGTTGCAAATATTATTTCCTCGTGCAAGAGTTAGTATGGCTGAAGAGTCTAATTTAAATAAAGTACAAACAATTCAAAACATCACTCATCGAAATAATTTTCCACCCTTCGTATTCGCACGTGTATTCTTCATAATGATTTACAAGTAAAAGCAATATTGTCGAACAAGCTTTATTATTTTGTTAAAAGCGTTTTAATTTTAAACTTGAAAATCACAATAGTCTGCTTTTACAAAATGTAAACATTCCAACACTACCGGGAAAAAACGGGAATGGAAAACTTAAAAGGAAATGGTGTCGTTATATTTTGGAATAATTAATTTTAATACAGTTTAATCACTTATAAATGATTCAATCGTCCCTTGTTAATTGTATATATTTTTTTCTTTTTTAATATTTTTAAATATACGTAAATGTTCACTATACTTAGATAGTAAAGTAATACCTGCAATGTATTACCTGTAATGTATAATCTTTGGTATTATAAACAAACAATGATTTTTGCCTAGGTCGCGGTCCAGGTCACCGTCCGAGAGTAAGACCCGGCTACCAGAAGAGCTCAAAAAACATTTGGAGTTCGAGCTGGTCGAAACGGACGGTATGACCGAGGAACAGCTGCGAGAAATACCATACACAGCGGTGAAGACTTCGCTAAAGTCCAACTCGCCTCCTCTATCGTCCAAACGGAAAACCTATTCGTCTCGACGAGCCAAAAGGTCAGTGTGTAAAAATTGTATGTTTTTCCATTGTTAGAGTTTATTACGTTACCTACCTAAACGTTTGCGCCAACATATACGCTTTTAAATATTTGGTTTTTTAATACTAGTTCGCAACTATATAAAATAACGTCTAGAGCAAAACCATCACCAAAATATTTATGTTCTTATTTTTGTTGCATGACATGTAGTTGTTCGTTAAAAGATACGACAGTACCCGAAGCCGGTGACAGTCCTCCGCCGCCGTACAGCGAAGGTCCTGCCGATAAAAACTCGGCCACGATGTCCAATTCGAAAAGTGCAAATCAGTTACCAAGGTACGAAGAGCTTAAGCCTCTTACAAACGGATTTTTCATTTAACACGATTCGATATGACACACACACACACACACATAATATAATAATAATATTATAACAATGATCTGTATTGTAAATCATTTAGTAGTACATGAGTATTTTATTTTAATGTTTATGCTATGGTAGTGAATATCATTATAATATATAGTTAATTCATTAATTGCACATTCATATTGATTTTAATTAAAATTTGATTTAATTTAAACTTCATCGAATCAAAGTAGGTAGGTAGGTACATTATACACATTTTGTCTACTGTATGTAACATAAAGTTAATTGAATGTTTAAAACAAAGACAACTTTTATAAAAAAAAAAGTAGTATTTTATTTGTTTTAATTGTTATTATTATTTCAGCAACGTTAAATATTCAGAGTGGCTAAATAATATCAAGCGAGTTATGCGTGTGTTAGTGATGGTTCAACCATTTTAATATGACAGAATCAATAATTATTTTGAAATTTCTCTTTGTATAGTTTTTATTGTTTGATAAAATATTTTATGAAATCAGGAACCCATGTTACTCGTTAAATAACTGCTGAAGTTGTCTACATAATTTCAATACATGCAAAAAAAAAAAAAAATGCATAGTATAAAAGGCGTAATTTATGAGGTGAAAAACCATTAACTTTTACTCTCCAGAAATTGTATTACTGTCTATCAGTAGTATGTTAGTACGTTCGCCTTTGATGGATATTTTAAAAGTATCTATTGAAAATGTTTTCCTAAAAGGAAATTTTAATACTAATAATAATGATTGTTACTTATTTACATTATAAAATATAATAATATTTTAATTATTGCTATTTTCATATTATAATCTTCATGGAAAATATATTTCCTGCAAAGTATTACAAAATTAAATGATTTTGCTTTTTAGGAGATTTCAGTTTTATTGATTTGTTTTGCGCTTTCACCATCGCGTATGGGAAATGTGAACAAACCTTTATTTAAAGAGATATTAAATATGCCTATAATTTCGAATGTTGGCAAGTTTACATAATATGAAATTGGCTTAAAGTTTCATCAACAGTTTTATATGTTAGAATTTTAATCTTTGCAATCTGTTTTATACAATAAATGTATACATTGCTTTACATACTATGAGTAAAATGAAAAACCTAACCTTTCGGGGTTTTATCTAATACGGTTTATACGATTTTTTCCTTAAGAATATTAAAAATATTTCAGTTTTTTGTATGTCTATTTTGATGATATTTCAATGACATTTCTCCTATTTTCAGTTTATGTCGCACAAAATATAAAGAATTTGTGTTGACGTGAAAGATTATCCTACACTTATATCCAAGTGCCCATCTTACATCCAGAAGGGTTTTACACCCGAATTGCGCGTTTATTTGAATTCGAACTAAAATTTGGGGATTTTATTTTCAATATACTCGAACGATATGATATTTATTACAATATTAATATATTCATACAATAAATGTATATTGGGAGTAAAAATTCAACGTGATTTTTTTGGACACGATTCTTTCAATATATTTTTCATGGTATCCGAACAATATTTGTCGAAAATGACAATTATTTAAAAACGACAATTCATCAAAAATTTATTTGACAAAAACACTTTGGTCAAACAGTCAATTCATCAAAAAAAATAGTGAAGTTGAAATATATTATTTAAACATTATAAATTTCTACATAGAAAAAATGTGCTTTAATATCATTATTAACTTTAACTTTGCCAGAAATTTACACTGTAATTAGAAATAATAAAACATTTTTAATATTCAACAATAAACCTAATACCGAAAAACGTAATTTAATATTAATGTTATTGAATTAAAATGATTGAGGTACAAAAAACAACATGCAACGGTTTACAGTAAATTACAGTAAATGGTACGTTTAAAACCAATATGCAAAGTACGATAACAAAATATATATTTAAAACTAAAATTTAAAATAATATTATGTTCATTGAAATAAAACATTTTTTTTTATGATAAATTATCTATTGACAAAACGTGTTATTAATGAATTGTTCATTGATGTCTTTTGAACAACTGTCGTAAATCCATTTTAACCTTTAAATCTCTAGTATTTCATAATTTTATATAACTTGTTGTTGTTTAATTTGATATTTAATTGTAACTATAATACAAAAATTAATATCGAGAAAAAAATTCGTATAAGACATTAAGTTTTAAATTAAATACCCTTGGTATTAATAAATAAATTAGATTAGGATATTTTCCTTTTCTTTTTTAAATATAGAAATTGTTTAAAGTTTAAATTTACGATTGATTTTTTTTAATATTTACACCATTTTGGCAGTTTAATTTACTGAAACTGTGGTAATTTTAATTACTCAGGCACTATGCGTATTAATTATTTACATTTATTTTATCTCAAAATTATTTTCGTTTTAATGTACCTCATCGTTACAATAATACTATACAGATTTAACAATAATACATTATAAGGTGAAATGTATTCTAATCGTATTTACTTCAGTTAAGTCGATCGGTCGACAGCACAAAGAAGTATTATTGAAAAGTATAATATTAAAATTACGCGAAATACAAACCTGTATAATATTAAATCAATTCCATTACATTCATTGTATAAGTCAGTTTAATAAGAATCGTATTCTTATTTTTATTTAAAATTTCTATAAAATCTTACTTTATAATACAATTTTATTACCTACTTTTTATGACTCTTTTTTTATTTTTAATTCTGTACAGTATTCGATTTTTAATTAACAATTTCGTTACAATAAAATACAAATACAAATTACAATTGGCGCATTACTGCAGTAATTATAAAAACAATATTATTCAAATAAAATAATATATAATTGATATTATAGTCTCTCTTGTTATATAATAAATTGTAAAATAAACTATTCCAAATTGTAATATATTTTAAAATAATTAAAATGAAGTTGTTTTCTACAAAACCATACATTTTTTAAAGTAGCTTATATTAATCTCAAAAAATTATGAGAATTATTTTTTTATAATAAGTTCTTTGATTTAGAAGGTCTAATAGTATATTATATATGATGGGTTTATATGGTTTATTTCATATGGTTTATTAATTTTATAAAATAATATAAATTTCAATTATATTCCTTAACATTTTAATATACATTATAACAAAAAAAATTTGATAGCCACTGAACTGTATAAAATATACATTATAAAATCAATATTTAACTAAAGTAACTTAGTACTTATAAAAGTATAAAATAATTTTTATAAATTATTGAACTAACGGTATTTGTAATAAAATAAACTTTAATATTTTTCTTTCTTATTAATATTAATGAAATTTAAAAAAAACTTTTATACAACATTTAAATTTATGAAACTTTTTTTATTCAAAATACTACGTGTCACTTAATATAAAAATAATGTCTGTCATGTTTAAAATTAATCATATTGAGCTTTTGGGGGTGGCATTCCTTATTACCAGTAGTTTACCCCTCTTTTTAAAGGTACCTAACCTACTATAAAAAAGCCACGTCTAAGAAAAAATACGATTCACATTATAATTTTTATACATACTCAATATTAAAAAAGAAAAAATACTCTTAAAATCTATAGATTTGTTTTCTTATAATTATTTTTTGAAAGAAATAAAAAAAAATTATAAAACCTTCAACCATAATGTTTATGTAAAACCTTGTAAAAACATCACTATGTTGTGTTCGTTCAAACAATAAGTCGGTATTATGTAAATTATTTATTCAGCAGAGTTATAACGATTCTGTGTACCAGTAAGGTTTGAGTATACATTTAACAATCGTATTTTATATAAAAGTACCGATTTTTCTTTCTCAAATTCCAAATGATATCATTTGATTGTAAATAATATTTTTATTGTCCTTGTTATAATTTATAATTTCCTGAAACCTTTGAACAAGCTTATGAACGTTTTTGCAAAATTATGGCACGGAATTAATGACCGGGGATTAGGATTTACAGACGAGGAAAACAAACCAACGCACAACAATCGACTATAATGCATAAAACATAAATATAAAAAGCAATGTCAATTAATTCGCCCATTTATTTATACTTTTGTCGGTTCTCTCGGTCTTTGAATTTGTCTGAAACATACACATACACAAAAAACCGTATTCGATTTAATGCGAACAAAAATGTTAATCATTATTTATATTTATAAAAAACATAAAAAATTTATTCTATGTGTACAGAATACAACAATCCAACCAAATGGTGATGAGGACGACGGTCGATTCGAACAACAAAGCCACGTGCTCGGCACTTTATGCCAACCCTTCGACATTGCTCGGTACTACAACGACGGCCAACTATAACTCTAGTCACGACCAACGCAACCTTTTGAATCATTCACGGTGGTGAGCAATTTAATTTGTTAATATGATATAGACGCGTGTCTACAACGTTTTAATATGTAGAATTCGCGTGTTCGGGTTCTCAATTATACTTGAAAATGGAGAAATTGGAGAATATATAACGAGTTGGTTAAGTGGCGGGTATGAAATGGATAAGAATGTTTGATCATGGTTGAAAGAGAAATGTTATAAAAGTAAAGTCAGCCCAACAATAATGACGTATGGAATTGAGGGTTACAATTGAAAAGAATAGGTAATTAAATAAAAACAAAAAAAGGTCGAATTGAGAATTTTCAAGCGGAATACTGTGTTAATTAAACCCAGAAAGAAGTTCATAAGAGGTAGCTCAGGAGATACGTATAAAAAATGAACACGTTAGAGACACATTTATGATAAGATAAATAGACGTGGTAAGGGTAGATGTATAGATGGTAAATTTATCGATAATAATATAATTTATTTATAAATTTCGAAGGTGGTTATGGAATATGTAGGTGACAAAATTAGGTTAGGCGTAGACTGACGCATATGTAGAGAATAAGGATAAAATGGACTATCCTATTTGCATACGATAAATGTTAAAAAGAAAACAATGTTTTAAATGCAAAATAATTAATTATTTTGTTATATTGCAGGTTACACGATCTCGAGCAAAAGGATAGTACGTACAACAGGAGGAATGAAAATCTCATGCGAGATTACTCGTACCATTCGTCCAGATCGTCGATTAACAGGTTAAACATATTAAATATAGCATCGTGATATTACTTGAATGAATAACTGTAGTTTAGAGACAAATCTGGTTTTTTGAAATGTTTGACTTCTATATAAAGAAAATTAAAAATTAAAAACAATCTCATTAAATAGTATTAAACAAAAAGTGTAAACAAAAAATGTCGCTAATCTTTTGTTAGACATTTAGATGTTAGTTTCACTTGTTTTCTTATCCGCAACGTTTTTAATTTCGAATTTTCACGTAGTAACGGCAGTTGTGTCGGTAGCACCGAGAGGATTGTGAACAACGGAAAAATCCCGCTGTCTTCACCGTCGCCATTGTCGTGGTCTAGTCAGGAAATCCGCGGAACCGTTGGCGGTGGCGGTGGCATTGGCAACGGCGGCAACGTGCCATGGCAGTGCGTTCCGGATCGCGTATACCCGGTAAGCGGTTACGGGCCGCCCAAGAACATCAACCAGGCGGCATACCAAAACCGTAGTAACAACAACCCGGAGACGATTGGCGCGGCGGTCAAGTCTCAGCCGGGGCCGGTTGACGCCAACCGGAATAGCGCGACCGACGACGCGAAAACCACCAACTCCACCGGACAGTCGATCAAGTCCAGTAAGTCGTTCGAGAGTGGCGTGCTAGGGCAACACGCCAACACGCCCAACGGCATCATACCGTGGCCGGGCGACCGAAAACCGCGGATGTCGCAATGGGACCACCAGCACAACTATCACAACGCCGCGTACAACAACGGGACGTCCTCGTCGCCGTACAATGGAGGCGAACCGTTCTTGGGCAACCGGTCGTCGAGCGTGCGTTCTTCTTCCAGGGGTCCGACATACTTTTCGCCTCAGCACAACCACGTGAGTGACCGAGCCGGCAGTTTCACTTAAATTTCCTGCGGGACAAACAACGATTAAAATGGCGTTATACATCCTCATGTTCTGTTTTCTTCTATCTAACGGGGAACATAACAAAATCGTAACACTAACGTAGGACATTAATTGTGTCGTTTGATTTGGACATAAAATATTTTAAAGGATATTTTGGAGGTAATGTCATAGGATGTAAAATATCGTCTGGTAAAGAAGTTATTGTGTGTTAAACAAAATATATAACATTTATTAACACACTATATAACTTCTTTGCCATGTGATATTTTACAAAACAGATATTACATTTCCTCCAAAATATCCTTCTCTTTAAATTTGCTAATTGATTGTTTTACTCCAAATTCAATTAAATGTTTCAGTTAATAATCTGCGTTGTTGTTATTTTGCTATACTCCCCGTTAGGCAAACAAAGACATGACATGCTGATATAACGTTCTCTATTATATTATATTTCGAATAACTAACTTCGCGATACTCTTCGTTTTCCTAATTTGTGTTCCACACATTTCCGTCTTGTTAGGTGCGTTTTGTGGCGAACGCGATTGATTTTACCATAAAATTGTAGGTAACATTTTATAGTTATCGTTATTTTTCTATAGGTCGACAGACTTTCAAACGTCGAGTTGAGATCGTCGGCCAGTCTTGAGGAAATACTATCGCCGATTCTGCAGAGCAAACTGACTACATGTGAGTATTTTAACTTTGAATACGAACAACAGTCATAAATGACAAATGTTTACAATTTTATATTATTATATGCTTATTTCAACAGAATCGCTGTCCGCACGATCATTGAAATTCGGAGATCTAACAACACCACATTGTGTTCGGGCTGCAGCGACGAAATGACGTCAAAAAAAAAAAATATTTTATTTTATTTATTATATACCTATTTTATGAGGCTCGCACGCGATTTTACAGTGCACGCACACGCTGTAAATTATAAAACGTGTATGGTGAAAAAAAAGATTTATCACTGTGTAAGGGACCGATTTTCGGGAATATTTATCCAAGTATAAGGTTTCTTCTTCACCGTTATTTTTTTTATATCTTTTCACTTTGAGAGAAACCGTCAAAGAGCGTCGATAAGTCTGAGTTTTTATTACCTACGTATTTTCTTCTAAAATATCTTTTATTCTCAAATAACCTACTTCATTTCACTCCTACTCGTTCGTCAATGATTATCGTCTATTTTTCGTATTTCCAGTTAATAAATATTATAATTATACCAAAGCTCAATATTAACACAAGTGTTTGGCGCATAAATTATTACGATATTATATTATATACATTTATTATTATTATCATAATTACGCTATTTTATTAGTTCTGTAAAAAACTTTAAAAAAATTAGTGTGTTTTAAAGTGGTACCTGTCACAATACTATAATTTTACTGATATTTTGTATTATTAATATAATTATTATTTTTAACATGTGAGGCTGTATTATTTTTTAGTTTATATTTTATTCACGTGCAAAGAATACTATTTTATGTACTACGTGTGAACATTTTTTTTTTTTTTATAACATGTACATATATTTATATTATTTCTATGTTTCGGATACTCAACAATTAAATCGGAATTCAAACGAATTATTATTTATGTCAAAATTGTTTTATGTCTGTAAACTATATTATAAAATCATATTTTTTTTTTTTTTTGTATTAAAAAGAAACAAATATTTGTACTGATAAACTAAATAGTAAATTTATCTATATAGTTTTCGGTCTGTACGGAAAAAAAAATCAGTATTTGCACTTTTATATTAAATGTGTGTTTGTTGTGTTGTTTTATCTATTTGCAGTAAATCGATATAAGTATATATATATATTTATATTATACATTTATCAAGAGAAATATTTATAGTTGATTATTATTCATTTATCCTTTTGTCATCGTTAGATTTCGGACGACTACATGTAAACTGCCAAATATTTTGCGTTTTATCGCAACCTCGGAAATCCTTGTGAGAATGAGCGCTAACTTCGTATTCCTGAAAAACAAAAATGTTTAAAACGATAAGATAATAATAATTCATTTTATTTTAAAAAAAAAAAAACATAAAATGTCTTTATAGCATAAGCATGACATTTGTAACCATTATTTTGCAACAATTTGCAATACTAATAACAATTTTTGGCACTTAATTTTGATCACAATTATCGAAGAACATAGATTAGAGGTGCCAACTTAACGTAGCAACTCGAGTTTGGTAAAATGACACAGATTTGAAGTCGATACGACAAACTTGGGGTATTACGTGAAGTTGCAAGCGTCCCCAATCTATGTTCTTCGGTATCTGTGGTAAAAATTAAGAAGCAAACATTTTAATTGATATTGCAAATTTTTATAAAATAATGTTATAAATTACAAATTTATAAAGTTGGGATGTCAAGTTCACTTCTTCTTCGTATTATTATTTATTTTCATCTGTGCACAGATGAAAATAATAACATGTTATTGATAGTCCGGTGTAAAAGTATATTATAATACCTATACGGATTTAATTGAAGTAAAAAAATTCAAAAGTTAAAATTGAATTGATTTTATTTAAGTAGGATTTTAATTGTTGGATATCATAAAATAACATTTTACGAAATATAATTAATAAATAAACTCAAACTATAATACAATAGAGTATCTATAATTTATATTATCCAAATATTAAAAAAGTAAATAACCCCTAACGACCAAGTTTATAACCGTATTAATAAATTAATATAAAAGCGAGCTCAAGTTATTATAATATTGTTCGTTTTCTTCGTGTTAACTTAAATTGCATGATTATAATATAATTATGATACCCACATTTGAAAAAGTTTAGTTTGGTGTAAACATAAATCTAAGAAACTACAACTAATTAAAAAAAATTAAAAAATTAATTTAAACTTTAACTTTTTATCATGAATTATTTATAGGTACTAATATAATGTATCTACTGATGTGTATAGTGTATACAAGGATTTATTAACGGTAATATATCTCCTAGGTATAGAATATTTTATAATTATTTTTTTGAACTAAAGAATATACCTATAATATTATAAATATACTTCCAATAGGTAATATATCTCAATATTTTTTTTTTTGTATTTAAATAATAAATAAATAAAATTTTCAAGTTTATCCACTGAAAGAGTTAAACTAACTAGCTATTTTGGTGTGTCAAATTCTTAATTAATCGATCAAGTTTTGTGATTTTAGGGATTTAGAGATGTTTTTTTTAATTTGCTGAAAAAATATTAACATTACCAATGTAGGTATATTATATGCATTTGTATGGATACCATGGGATATGTACAATCTCAAATAATAAATGTATACTCGTATACGTGAAAACCAATTGATTGTCCCTACGTTATTCAATTCATTAAAATGATAAGTCATCAATCCTAACCTAACCTAACCTTTAATACGTTATGTTTATCTATAATCGGTGGAAATTACACTCTGTTATCTAATATTATAATACCTGACTTAAATTATTACCGCCGTCGGTATCAAAGTCATGGAAAATCGCGTTCAAGATGATACAGACAACATACCTAACATTAAATATTATTATGGCGACTGAATATTACAATAATCTCATTGAGTCGTTTGATGTATTACAATTAGATTATTATTAAAGTAGATTTAAAAGGTTTGGAATATAAAGTACAATATATAATATATTATAATAATTTCATAGGAGTTTGTGTCGACGAGCAACGGAGATTGTAATAATATTCTCAAATCGCGCACACGGACAACCGTCACGGAAGTTATAACTTATAAGTACCTACAAACATAACGATTTTCTATTTATAACTGAAAAAATACATCCCCTAAATCCATCATAATAATATAAAATATTATATTCTGTCCAAAAACATCTCGCGTATTTATTTCTCGTAATATTGTTAAAATATATTAATTTCCTTGCTCGACAACAATATAAATTGATTGCACGTGTTTATTATAACGTGGTTTAACGCAATGAGCTTATCTCAGTCGTCTTCTCGCGTTCTAACAAGATACTACGTACTATCACTGTACGTATATATTATTATATTAACTTACAACAATTTATGCAAATAGATTTTATCTTTAGCTTTTATCAACCTTTACTCCGCTATTGTAGTACCTATAATATATATATTAATTTATTATATTTGAAAAAGACGTTGAAAAGTGATAATTTATTTCGTAAATATCGCTACTCTGAGTGTACACGCTTTATCGATCTACAAGATCAATGATCGACAGATTATTTCAAACACAATTTAGGGTCTTCTCTCGATCGCTCGCGTGACGTTTGCGAAATCGTTGGATATTTATGTGTTTCCTAAGCGAGAAAAAGAATTGGTCCGTTGGGTCGCCGGATGATATTCGCTGCGAACAAAAACTTAACCGATAGGATGGATTTAATGGGCAGAAAAAAGGGAAAAAGTGAGAAAGAGTGAAAGAGATGTAATCGTACTCGAATAAATAACGAAGTCGTCTAGTAAGTTTTAAATTAATTTTCTTGCATTCGTTATCTCGAGAAATATACGTTCAACATATACATACTCAATTTTTTTAGAAATTTAGATTTAAACGAATTGCAGTGAATTGCAGTTTTAAAACAAATACCAATTATACTGCTAAATATTAAATATATATTTTTTTAAATTTCTGATACATATCATTATAATAAACATAAAGTTATTTTAATATAGAATAATAAATTGTTTTAATCGTTTCAAATGTTTCATTAAAATACCCTATGCATAAATTCATATTAAAAAAATAATCGCGAATACCGTCCGTGATTTTTGTCATTTTTTAAAATACTTATTCCAAATCCCAATTAATACGTTGGTTACAATGTTAAATATAAATTAATTGGTATTCGTATTTTATGTTTATTATTAAATATTATTGTAATAGAGATATTTTAAAGTATAACATATAGTTAATATATTTTTTCATATTTCTGTATTCAATTGTTAAAGTTAAAAACAATTGTTATTAAATGTTTGGCTGATTCAACGAACGTATTTAATTTTCGTTGTCGGTTAACGTTAGTTTGGATAATTTTCTTTTTATTCGATATAGCTACGTTGTAATTTTTCACAATAATCGTATAATATATTCATATTATAATAAATATGTGCATCTACCTTACATGCATCGCCTTTTACAGTCAGATTATAATATGTATAACATTATATTATAATATGCACACAAGCGATTTTCTCCGTCGTCGTTTGCCGATCGATTAAAATCAGTGGTTCTTAATTTTTTTATCCCCTTTAAATGTTTAACCCCAAAAAAAGGATATTTCATAATTAAAATTTTACAAGACGTTTGATTACATACGTAGAATATAGATAGCGGGGAAAATGTAATTAAATGTGTTTAAAGTTTAAAATGTCATATCACATTCAAAATAAATGATCAGTTTTGTAATACATTTCGTTTTCATTTAATGAAATTCTTATCATTTTCTTACTACAATAATATTACTTAAATATTATTTTTTATTATTATTTATTTATTATCCTTTTGAACAATAATCTTCATTGAAAGAAATTCCCCTACGGTTAAGAACCATTGGTTTAAATATTATAATATATTATCTTCTTTCTTTTTTTTATAAACATTGTTAAACGAAATGTTAATTCTACCGTGTCGGGGTAATGGTATGGCGTACTTTTAAATTGTATTTTAACCTGCAGTTAATATTTAAACAATTATTGTTATCTTTGAAAATAAAAAAAAATCGATCAACACTTAACGCTATTTTACATTATATATGTATGCGTTTGATGGACGCGAAGCATATATTATAATTTAATAATAAAAGGGAATGGTTGCCTTTTTTTACATTTTTTTTTTTTTTTTTATATAATCCGTGTAAATCGTTCTTTGTCAATAACGAGATAAAAGAGGGTTAAAATATAAATTAAATTTTTTTTTTCCATATTTTATAATAATATGTTGATACAAATGTTATCGAAATTTAAATTATTTCGTAATATAGAGTCGATAACTATAATTAATACTTTGCCGTTTTCGGTCATCAATTGATATTGTATAATTTTATTAAGGCTGGGCAAGCTAACTAATTTGTTAAACTATAATTAGTAAACGGCACTTTTGGTCTGTTTTACAAGAGTATGAGGTATTATTTATTAGGGTACCTATGAAAAATCAAAATATTACATTTTTTTCCGGCGAAATCGAATAATCGACATAAAATCACAAGCAGTCTATACACATCATAATTATTATGCTAATATTTTCACGACCAACAATAAATATTACCGTTAAAATCACCGTTTACTAAAATAAAAAGTTGTTTTGTCGGATTTAAAATAAATATATTTTTAAATTCTTATTTATATAGTAGTTAAGGTACGCTTATTTTACAAAATCAAAAATGTTTTACAATAAATTATTATTTACATTTAAATTATTTGACCATTCATTATGCGAAAAAAAATAATAGTATAATATAATACAATTTTTAAGAAGAGAGTACGTATAAAAAAATTTTCTTTAAATTTTAATACAATTTCATCAGAAGTCAGATAAGTAATTTCCTTAAATATAGCCTTTTCTTGCTACATTTTTTGTTTAGAATTTTATGAAATAGACATTCCCTTTTACTATATATTTATATTATACGTTAGCTGCACGCGGTACAAATTTGTGGTAAGCGCCTACGGTGTGTTGCAGACATATTGAAAAAAAGTTTTATTTTCTTCGAATTTTTCAATAACATCGTTCATTAACATCGTAACATTTATACGAGAGACGAAGATAAAATAATTACATATATTTATATTTTTAACCGTCAGTAACTAGTTTAATAACAATTTTGAACGTGATATTTTAATAACTTTTCGATTATAAAATATACGATTAATATATTCTTAGATAATTATAGGTCATATGATGTATAATTTTATATTAAATACAGATAATGTCGTGTAAAAGAAGTTATAATTTATTCGGACGATGATTTTATTTATATTGCTTGAATCAATCAATATTATTTTGGTAGCGTTAACAGGATTAGATTTACCCATTTACGTGTTCAATATAATAATGAGTGGGTTAGTTAGAACATCATATATGTTATGAATTATGGTTATTATTATACTTAATTATAATTAAGTAATTATTAGTTAATCATAAAACAATTTTAAATAAGAAACAATGAGAGAAACATAGACAATTATATTAATTTAGATAATATACAAATGTTGGACATCGTCAAAAAAAATGTTACGCTGCTACTGATATATATATATTACACTGAGTTTGTTGTAGGAATTAAGATAAATTTTAGTAAAATTACTTAAAACTTTATATTGGTCCAAACGTCACGTTTAGTTTTTACCTAGAATCTCAACGAAAGGTAGACTGTAGTTTATTGTTATACATTTTTAGCACATTATTTTTGTTTTAGTTGATAACATATAATACTTGTGGTTTTTGATTTTATAAACCATTAAATCATAATAAACACAATAAATACACAGATGAAAATAATGTTTGTTAAACGAATAAATCACTAATGATAATTTAAATAATATTTAAATGTATAGTATGTATACTATTATACATTAGGAAATAGTAATTTTAGTGCATTTGATATTAAATATGATATTATAATGTTGTAATGATACTCATTTGTTTAAATATGTTTTATATAATTTATCAATTAATATTAAAAGAAATCTTTAAAAAATAAATATTTAAAAAAAATAAACCCAAACATATAATTGGACAAAATTTGATGAACGATTTTATAGATTAGTTTATAGTTTAAAAGATAAAATCAACTGTAATAATTTATTAAACACGAGATGACGACGTGATCAAAACTAGTATAGTGTCATGGACAGACAATTTATGATGGATTTAGAATACATCGCTTTCAACAACAGCAGTTGTTACAACAAATACAACGCGTTATATGGTTTTATGAAAATATCTACGTCATCTCTTGTACTATTATAAAACGATAGTAAACAGGCCGTCGTCAAAACGAGATCTCCATCGTTTCGTGTGCAGTTGACCTTGGCGGAGATAAATGGGAATCGCGATTAAAATCATATTTCCGATTGTTGACAATGGAATGGTATTTGAAATAGGTACCTACATAGTACGATGATTAGACTTTGTGCTTAAAAGTTATCCGAATCGCGAAACAGATTACAAATTTAACATTAAACGAGTCAAGAAAAGCCCATCCTCGAGGTTTTAATAACCTATTTTAATACAACAAATTAATAAACAACATCCTATGTTCAAGATATTAAAATAGTAACTAATAGATATGGTTTAAAGTTAAATAAAACAATAAAAGGAATGATGTCTATGTTCATCTCCATAATTTATCGTACAAATCAATAATATACCCCGAATAGAACGAAATGCAGACCATCGACCTATGAATTATATATAATTGAATGTCGTTAAGTTGATTAAAAACAATAGTTATTTACAAGAAATATATTTAAATCTAATACTCAAGAACATTTTTTCATGTGCTTGTAATCAAAATAAATAAAATAATAATTATTATTTAATATTTTCATTAATTTTACCGTCATCGTTAATACTAAAAAAATTTCCGATTTAAGTACTATTATTGAATGAATATAATATATCAAATTAATTTTTATAAAATATAATTTTACTTTAAAATGATAAATTAATAATAAGAAACAAAATAGTATATTTACTTAACTCGTTATTTACTAATTTATAATATAATAAATAAATAATTTATAGACTAACTTGACTTTTCAACTTAATTAGACTATGTTTAGAATTATATTACCGCATAGAAAAAAGTAATTTATTTCACATATATTCGAAAGACGTGGCATAAATCTATCGTTTTAATTATTTGGACAACTATTGCTCCTCTTAGAAATAGTTTAGGAAATCGATTTTAAATTTTTCTCCGAAATTGAATTTTTAAACAGTCTCAATAAAACATTAATTATTAATGGATGTAATTAAAAAGATAACTAAGTTTTCGGATAAAAATGTTAAAAATTCGATTTTGTTTGATATCGTTTCCAGCGTTAACACTTTATGGATACTCACGTTTCCAAAAACCGAGGAAAGTGGAAATTCGTTCTCCACCGCGACGTTTCGATTTGTAGCAACGTGCTTGAGCATCACTCGAGTGCCGTTCTGGAAAAGTATTTTTTTGACAACGGTAACAAAAAACGAGTGTAATAATATCTCGTGTCAAATATTGTCAAGACGAAACGGGTAAAAATATAAAATGTATTTTTAACTGGTACGGTTTTCGGTTTGTGCTAAACAAATACATTTACAACAAGCCGCCCGAACTTAAAAACGGATCCTAATCGCTCCACTTTTGTTATTTTTGCCGTTTTCGCGATCGAACCGAACGGTCGGAGACGGACGCGTCAAACCGAACGGACGGTCGCGATTCGAGTGAATAACACAACCGGTTGCTGCGGCGTGTCGTCGGCCGGGTCACCGACGTCTCGTCCAACAACGGCGTGTGCGTTCACAATAATAATATTATAAAATGTAATACTTTTTAAACAAACTCGGAACGACTGAATACGTGGGTTTCAGAGGCGCGTGAAAATCTCAAGGGGCGAACTCGCTTGTAGTGATAATATAATCGCGACGACGATATCATAAGTACGTTTTTTTTTTTTTTTTTTTGAGCGAAAACGAAAAATTATTCTTTCTAATCGTATGTTATTGTTATTATCGTTGTGAGCGATTATAGTTTTATCGTGTATTCTATATTAATTTTATTGTTTACAATAAATAATAATAAAACGTTCTCACGCGCGTCCGTCCGTTTGTTCCGGACGCGCGAACACGGTTTTTCTCACCGGTATCATAAGACCATGGGCTTCCACCTGTAACGCTGCGTCCCAGTAGGTCATCGTCCAACGACAGGAGGCGTCCGGCGGCGCGTCCACCAGTCGCAGCGGCTGATGGCCGGAAGCTCCCCGTTCCGCACACAGTCGCGGCATCGCAGCCGCAACGAACAACGGCTGTGGACGATAACAATATATTATTATAATTCAGTTGTATAATATATATATATTTGTTTTTATTTTTAGTCAGAGGTTAACCCGTAACCAGGTTATAAGACGAAAGTCTCATCGCAGGAACATATACATTATGGTTGAATCAATAATCAAAATGGATATGAGATCATCACAAATTTTTAATTATTTTCTCACTTCACCCATATCGTAGTTCACAATTTCTTATTGGTTGAATTAACAATTTACCAATTTATTACTGCGTAAATATATTTAATTCGTAACTTATTTTTAAATAAATATAAAATATTACATATTATTATTCACAACTTGTATACATTATAAATTGAATATATTTGGTTTTTATTACGAATTAATTTGTTTAGCATGTACTATGATATTACTATATTATACTGTGATAACATAAAAAAAAAAAAATCGACTAATAAATTAAGGGAACTACGATATAGGTTGTGTGAGAAGGGTAGACGCGTATATTGGACGAAAACGTGTCTTACTGTGATGATACCTATCTATTTTGTCATGATTGAATCAACGCGATAATATTGATAATTGTTGCTGGTAAATATAACTTATATATAATGGATTTGCTATTCATGCAATATTTTATAAAAATAATTTCGTTTTGTTTATTTTTTAACGATTTAACATTTTAGGGTCTCGACTGAGTGAACACACGTTTTGATGCACAGGGGCCGCGTTTCGATTTCCAGGTAGCCACGTGTTTATTGTGCACGATGGCGTATCGATATTATCTGCAATTATTGGGTAATTTTCTAATCAAAACTTATATTCTATATACAATTAACTTAGACCCGAGTAACGTGTCTAAATAAATGTCAGTTAGAAAGGGAAAATGGGATAGATACTATAAAACTATAAAACTGTTGTTTTTTCTCAAAACTATTAAATTATATTCAAATATTTAAGTAACTTATTGATTTAAAAAAAAAAAAAAAAATTGTGTTACATTTCATGGTTTAATAATATTTTATATAATATGTTCGTTAATGTATACTCTGAAAAGTATAATTGTCTAAAATTGCATATGGATATAAATATAATAATATTGTAAGTAATAAGTATAAATATTTTTCTTTATTTTTTACGGATATTAAAAAAATTGTTTTAGGCTCAAACTAAAGTTCAAAAAGACTGTTCCTTTTCAACCAACATTTTTTTAAAAAATATATTATATGTCAATAAACATCAAATATTATTTTATCGTCAATCTTACATTGTCAATAAACGGCCGATCTATTTTTGAACGAAATACAACAATTTAGACAGTATAATAATATGTGTCATACTACTCATACTGTGATGATCGTCGTCGCAGTAAAGTTAATAGTTTATTATCAGGATAACTACTTATAACTGTATATTTCAGTAAAGTAATATGTATAGAATAAAATTATATATATTATACGGTTTTATTATAATATACCATATCGGTACCAAAAACCATATCGCACGGTCCCGACCGCAAAAAAACTAATTTTATTAGGTTTAAAACGAAACCGTAAAAACGATAAATACAACATTTTTATAGCTGAATTTCTTATACTATACTATGGTTATAATAATAATAATAAAATACTATACCGATGTTGACCATAACGATTTTTGGTGTACTGAAGTCGTATTTATTTTTATTTTACTGGACCGTCCACAGAGCAGATACTTTGACTATTAAATTGAGGAGGTTTATTTTATAAAATATAATATATTATTATAAATAATATAGAATAAAGTTATTATTATAATATATGAAAAAATATGGAGTTTGAAGAGATGATTTATGATTTATATAAGTATATATTAAGATTTATAACAACAAGTTTATTATAAACTAATACCTGCAGGCTGCAGATGTCTGATAGTGTTGTTATTTTAAAATATGATTTAGTCCAATTTTAATAAAATTTTAATTATTTTGTGCATGTTATTTAACAAATAACAGTTTCAATTTAACATTTTTATTAAATAATAAATTATTAAAATTTTTGGTTTTTAAATATGCCGTGTAAAATTGAATGTAACTGATATTATTTTCCGCATTAAACGATGAATCAGAATTAGACAATTTTAGTGAAGGCTAAATGAAGTGGATCAAAATCACAATCAGACGAAGGTGAGATAATTATATTTTAATACATATAAGAAATGTTAATTAAACAGAAAGTGCTTCAAAGAAGATACTATTAAAATTATGATTCCTTGGAAAAACATTACTTATTATAATTTAAAATTAGCATCACAAAAGAATTTTCTGGCTGTCTAGCCAGAAGTTGATAGTATAAACATGGAACGGAACAGTAAGAAAAATGGAATGTAAAAGCAGAACAAGAATTAGATGACTTGTAAAATTTAATAATTATTTATGTCCAAGTAGGTACTAAAAAAACTATTGTTTTAAAATGTTTCATAAAAAATATTTTTTTTTACCACTGTAAATAAAACTATTTATTACAAAATAAGTATTTTTAAATGGTTCAAGTTCTAAAGTTGAATTACGTACATAAATATAAAACATATTATTTTGGAAAAAAATATAAATTATTATCTTACCTATATTATTTAAATTCAAAGGTTATATTAATAATAAACATCGAGCCTACACATTTGTGTAGGTTCATTTTTGAAAATATTTAATATTTAAATTTGTATTTTTACCCTTATCCTAAGATTGCATGTATTATTGCAACATATAAAAAAAGAAATTCAGTGTTATAGGGGAGATCAAAGAATACCTCCACAAATTTGTATGTTCGTGGTAAAAAGGATAATACTAAAATTAGAGATACGGTCATATTAATTTTCCCGGGTCAAAATATTGTAAAATAAACCATCAAAATAGTGTTAACAAACGTTTCAATTACAGAGGAAAATTATAATTTTCGTCATAATTTAGTGTGTTTATCAGCTTATTTTAAGTATTCATCCAATTTTAACATATTAAAATTACGAATTCGATTACGTATATTTATTCACGCTACTCTTTTGGATACTTTATAAAGTTTTCGTCATTATTATGTTAAGTTAATTACATTTTAGCGAGACACACGCGTTGCATCGTAACCGTATTAAATTACGTTACAATAATAATAATAATAATATTAATAATATGCTTACTAGGTGTAATTAAAGAGTAGATGAGCGTTATTTTGTTTAAGTTAATTTAAATAATATTATAATTGTGTAATGAAATAACGAATTTTCATACTTTAGAAGATGTGCACGGGCTTAGGGCAAACGTATCGCCGAACTTCAAACGCATGCCGTCTTCACAACCACGTCCAAAACTGTAATATAAAACGAAAGAAATAATAAGTTATTTTACGAAATATTACGTTTACAAAAACACATATTATAAGTATAATAATATGGGTAGTACGATGTTTTTGAAGACTGAGACGACTAAAGAACGAAATCGAATTTCACCATAATGAGTTGTGAGATTAAAAAATCATTTGTCTGAAACGGATGATGTACAACCTATAACTTGGATCAATTATTATAGTTTTTTGAACGATGTTTTGTCAGCTATTTTTTAAAACTTTTTCCTTTGCAATCCGACCAAGAAATTGAAAGAAAAACAACGTCAAACTTAAAAAAAAAGTATTAAAATATTTCTTTTAACGAGTGTTTTCGATTTTTCTATAACTTTATATAATATTTTTATATGTTATATGTATCGTACGTTATATTACACTCGTGAAATGCGTTTTATCGTTTCGAACTACGTGTGGAACGACTGAAACGAGTGCGATACAAGATCATTTTTTTTTATTAGTTCTATATATAAAAACAGAATTTTATGTTACAGCGAATATAAAAAAAAAAAAAAGGAAAGAGATCCAATTGAATTTATAAATGGCGATCCTCCCCGGATAATGGTATTTACAGGTAACAAATTTCCTAATAATTTTAAACGTACCTATTATGCATTTTCTCTATTCCGCGTATGAAAACGAGAAAAATGATCTAACAACATAAAATAATGTTTGATAGTTGCGTATAATATGCACTACCCCCCCCCCTCCGCGGGGGGGGTGGGTTTCATGAGTAATAACTTAAAAAAATGAGAAAAACTAATATACTTAACATTTTGTCGTATATATCGAAAAAAATAGGGTTTGTTTTAAATATATGATACCAATTTCTGGTTTAATGGCCAAACAACTGTCGCAGATAGTATTTTGTCCCCGAACTCCTATTCGCGTGTTTATAGAGATCTATATAATACGTATATACAGAATGATCAATATTTTGTGTTTAAAAAAATTATGGTAACTATATTATCTCAATTATTTTTGTAATATATATTCTGTTCACTCTGTATATATTATTATCTATAAAGAAACTATGTGTACACTATTGCTATCTTTATAAATTTTAAATTCGTATCCTATATTTTGCATTTCGTTTTCTCCATTCGCCATACTTACACACTCATACAATGAAAATGTTTTGTAATCTACTGTACACAAAATAAAATTACAAATTAAAATACGGAATTGATGTGAAAAGTTTCAAAAGTTTTCGATAAATTAAAATCATATCTTTGCGAGTGAGTATAATAATATTAATTGAAAAGTAAAGTGCAATATAAACGAATATAATGATCTCGTAAAACAACAATTTGTTGTGTAAGAAAACGGAATTAATATAAGATATTGTATTTTATCACGTTATAAATTCGGAAATTAATTATTTCGGTAAAATATCGTTAGGATTTCGATTAGAGCCATTAGCCTGCTATTTTTGGAGTTCGTTTTTCTAGGCTAGAGTTTTATGGGAGAAAAATAAATCACTAACTAAACACGAATCGCGTAAATATAAAATTTATCGTATTGTATTTTATTTACCCACAAATCTTAAAACAATTGCGGACACACGGCTCGATGAAAGGCGAAGCGGTCATCACATTTCCTGCACCCAAACCGTCTAGTTCCGAGTGTTGTTCGTTTTGAACAGAGTACGACAACGAGACGCCGGAATTACACGAGCCCGGAAAACGGACTTCTGGACAGATAAATTGCACGATTCCGCCGTACATCGAGAACTCTTCGTCCGCATCCAAAACCACCTGTTGTCGAAAAATTATGCAATAATTTAAAAATTTCAACAAATAAAATCGTTACAAACTTCCATTGATTATGAATAAGTTAGCTATTACATTTTATTGTAGTCAGCGTATTGATAAAATATCGTTAAAATACTCAAAATCGTACATTGGTATAATTTTAAAATTGGCTCCGATGCCTTTGATGGTTGAACAACCAGCCTAATTTTATAAATTGAGTAATCACGGTTAATGCAATATGGATATTTCATTATGACCCTGATGCAATAAGTTACTGGAAGACTTAAGTTTTACCGAAAAAAAGTTCTCGTGAGCAATTCTAAAAGAAAATGAAACTTTGACGAATGGTAAATTAAATTTACTATGTTCTACAAAAACAAGCAAGAAGAATAAATAACGATCTTTGGAAAATAAATTTCTATATTCTCCAACAGGATAATGTTCCAAAAGAAAGTAGTTTCTTGATCATTATTTGCTAGATTATTTGACTCTGTATTTTTTTTTTTCTATACCCACGAATGAAAAGTCAATTAAAGGACATCATTTTTCATCCCTGAAAGACGTTAAAATAAAAACGATAAAGCTCATTAACAGTATCACAGAATAGGAGTTCCGACATTGATTCACACACAGTAGAAAACGCAGATGGTTAACCATTGTGTATTAGAACTTAGAAGTACACTGGAATATGATAAGAATGTTTAATATTTTAATAAAATATAATTATTACGTAGGTTTTATTATTACCACATATATCTATAAATAAAATAAATTTAATTAAAATCATTAAATTGATAATTGATGTGCATTATACTGATGTTTTAAAGTACATATTTTTTTGACCTAATCTTTTGACTTATGTGTATGTATTATGTGTGTTATTGTTGTATTATTACCGTTGTGTGAATTGTCTTGTTGTGTCTTATAAACCGATGTACCTATAATGGCTGGACTCAAAAATTATTATTTTCATATTTCATTCTACAAAATAATTGTTTAAAATTTTGTACTATAGTTATCGTTTATCGTTATATTATATATTTAGTATTCCAATGCGTATATTATTTTATTTTATGCCATTTAGATATAGGTTAGGCTAGCCATTCAAATTATTATTTATTACAGTTATTGTTTTTCTGGAGTATTATTAATATTGTTAAATTATTGAAAATATACTATATTATTATATTGTAAGGGCTCTAAATCTCTAATAGTACACATTTTTTATTACTATTATTATGTTCTAATAGCAAAATATTGTATTCATATTTTGTCGCAAATGGTCATTTTATTTATTATTGTTAATTTAGATATCTTATATGGGCAACTAATCATCAGTATTATCAATATTTTATATGCGCTAAGAGCAAAATTTTTATTATTGTTAACGCTAAAAATATCCGAAATTTGGTTCTATAGACGCTAATCGTCAGTTACAATCGCCAATATTTAAATATTATTTGTGCTCTGCAACTAGTCAAAATATTATTTTTATTTTAGTTTATTTATTTACTACCTATGATCTATATAAGTTATCATTTTATTGTATGTTAACCGAATAATTTATTTATCCAATTTGTTAAATATACGCATCCATACATACGACCACACACTATAAACTATACTACCTATACTCTATACTTCTATAATATCACTGATTAACTAATGTATGGTTGAACAATGCCGACTAGTACTCGTAGATTTTGTTGGGTAACCACTTCTGTTTGCCAACTTCCTATTGAGTACGATTATACCCACTATAATACGCACAAATAGATTTTCTGTACGATGATGTCTAATAACTTGTTTCTTTTTGTATACCTAGTTACCATCATTAATTTCAATATGCTCCCGGCTGTACAGAATCAGTTTGGTTTTTTTATTTAGAAAAAAAAAAATAATATCAGATTTGTTCAATTATTGCACTCGTGATTTTATTGAACCCAAGAAGATTTTAATGTGGATAATTGAATTTCTCGATTATACGGTGTAAATTTCTACATTACGTTTATGACATGAGAGCGATTCACGTTTAGGTTTATTAACCCGTTCAAAACCGGTTTCTCGTAATTATTGTATTTTTTAATTATTTTTTTATACATATATATATATATATATATATATTTTTTTTTTATTGCGATTGAAACGTATTTATAATATTCCTGCCGATCTTGTTCGTCGTATAAATTATCATTTTATTTTAGTTCCTAAAATATTACAATATAATATATTATCATTAAAAAATATTAATATTGACCGTACCTATATTTTTTATACGATAAAATATTTATTCGAGTCCGCCGATTACGGTGTAACTAAAACTACCTTCTTGTCACCGTTCGTGGGAAGCCGTAAAACAGAATATTATACGAAACGAGTTTGCTTGGATCTTCCATAATATTATAATCGAAATTGACTGTGGTAACGTCGTCTGATACACACGTTTATTGTTATTCTGTGGGAAAGGCATATGAACGAAATCGATACCCAATTCAATAAAAACTAATATCGCGATCTAACACTTATTATTACGATTAACTTTGTGAAATATAAACTTTTTTAACCAGAAATATTAATATATAACATTATATGACTATAATAACACCTAGTTTAAGTTATTAAAAATTATTTTTTTAAATTTTCTTTGCTTTTATAAATAATTATTTGTTATGGTTTTACGATTTAGACAGACTATGCAAATATAATATTATTACAATATAAATTAAAATATTATTAACACATGTAAGCTGAACAATTTTAAATGTTTTTTATCGATAATCTTATAAAAAGACGTTCTTAAAATTATTAGGTTTTACATTAACGCTTTATTTAGACACACAAATAAACAGAATTTCACTTCGAAGTCATATATTTTAGCGCTATCTAGCGAAAGTTTATACGTTAAACTATCTATATTACTAGAAATCAGAGTGCGCTACAAAATATATTTTATGTTAAACATCACAGGTATTCAAAGAGAAAAGTTATCATAATAATACTATTAGGTTTACAATATTATAATATAAGTGTTTCTCGTTAGAACATTTTTTTAGTTTTAGAAGTAATTTTTACACATTTCGTTATAAAAAAACTAGACGATTTTTTCATAAATGTATAACGAATTATATATATTTTGTAAGTACAAACTTACATGTGATAATACATTTTAAGGCAGAAAGCGAACTACCTTTAGATAACATCACATGAGAGAATTCTTCTCAATTTGTTTACATATTTTTATAAAATTTCTTTCACGAGGAACGTAAATTTCGCTCATCGATTTTACTCTTACCGGTTTCAAAAGTTTGGCGTACATATTTCGCGACTTTTGAACAAATAATTCTCCTCGGCGTCTTCTCGCCAGAAATAACTCCATTTTGTCCTGTGTACATAACGCGTGAAATTATTATTATTAGTTATTAGACTTATTATAATGCTTTATTGTCGTCGTCTGGTATAAATAGTTTTGACGCAAAAACGTCTATATTTAATTGCAACGAATCATAATGAACAGTATAATGATAAAAAATAGAGATGTTTCAACTACGCTTAGAATCTGACAAACTCTACAACATCGAAACGATCTTTAAATGTTCATCTATTTCCGTGGAACATTGTACGAACCTTCACGTGGCACTGGTAATAACGAGCTAAGTACATGTTCCCAAAGGACTCTAAATATGTATTCTTCGTTAGCCAATCCTATCAACCACAGTCAACCAAAACGGCCTTTACCAGGGCCAGCATTGACTTTGGTGTCTCTCAGCGTAGAAGGACTTACACAGGAAAAAGAAATTATCATTGCAGAGATAGTAAGAATTTAAGTTGACTGACACGAGACTAACTAACTATCTATTTCCGTAAACTCGATGCGATTCGTTGAATTTTCGTAAAATTTAATTTTCATCCTCCTCACACTATAGGTAGAATTATTCTAGTTAGGTTATGGTGTTGTGTACTTGGATAAAACGGTATTTTTCACTTTATTTATTGAATGTTACCTACCGCCTGTAGACAGGTTTCTTCCAACCAATTTCCCACTCTTACGTTAAGGCTGTATTTTTGAAAGTTTTTTTGCATGACGACAATAATTCAATATTAAAATCGCTTTGCGTTCCTTTGCGAATGGCCTATGAAAATCCAAATTTTCTACGGTCGACAAAATCCGATTGTCAGAGCAAATTATTGATAAACTTTTTTTATAATATAAATATATCATTATGTTTATTTATCGTATAGGTAATTGTACGTTTGTATAATATTATAATAATACTAGCTGGTCGTGTAAAAATAATTATAATAATAACATAAACCAAAAGTGTTGTTTTCATAGTAATTATAGTGATTCAATTAATATAAAAATATATGACAAAAATGTAATTTAAATATATATTTATATCATTATGTTTTAATACAACAATGATTGTAGAACGGAATGATTTTAAAACGTGGTCGGCATAAAATCTGTTAATTCAAATTTGTCTTTTTAAGGCAAATGATTTTATATAATATATAAATTAATAAATAATTATTACTATAATTATAAATAGTTAATAAAGATAACTGCATAGCAAAAAGGTGCAAGTTGTAAATTTACAAGATAATAATGAATTATATTTACTTAATAAAACACAAACAATAGTTATGAATTCATTAAATCTTTTGCACATTATAAAATCATTATCAAATATAAGTATGTCTTTTTTAAAGCAAAGGAAAAAAATGTTTCTTTTATTATCATTTACATATTTGATTAACACCTTATAAATTGATAGAAATAGAAATGTCATGAAATCTAGTGAAATTAGACAATTGTCCAACAAGTCAGAGTAGACTTTGTTGGAGTAATTTTGAATAGTTATGAAGTGCCGACTTCACGTATCTGCATGTTGTACGGATAGTCTTAAGTGATCAGATGTATATGTTTCGTGTGAAAAAAAAAATTGTAAGATGCTCCCAAGTTAAAAAAGTATATATTGTTATTGATTTGTACATTGTACTACATTCTAATAATAAGGATTGTGTTAAACTTTATATATACTAATATAAAGATAGTTTTACTATGTTACTTAATGACAATACATTATTGTATAATATACTCTTTTTGTACATTTGATGTTTATGAAATGTTTATTATGAGTATTATATAAAGTACTAATATATTTTACTAATGTATACTTTACAACTATAGTCGATTACTTTTTTGCATTTAGGTATAAATGAATATAGTATTTATTAATTATATCTTTTTATTAAGTATTGAACATAAATCAATATTATTTCAGCACTTCAATAAAAGTTAATATCAAAGTTGTTGTTTGTGACTTTAACTACAATTTAAAATCAAGATAAGACTCTATTATTATAGCCAATGAATGAAAAATAATAATTAACAAATCATTAGAATTTATTACAACTGAGTTTAACGCGTATTTTGTAATTAAATTTGATGTGTTACAATCACAAATCAAATTTATTAGTTTAGCAAAAGCAGTAAAAGCCGGTGGATTTGTAATTGCCTCTGAATCTACAGATGAGAATGAATGTAATTATGAGAAAAGTAATATCATTTTCATTAGCAAGTTATCAGTTAAAGATAAAACATACTACTTATTGAGAAAAAAAATACTCTTAATTAATTTATAGTACTAATTACGAATAGCTTGCATTGAAATATAATACATATTATACAATCTACTATATTAAAGCAAAATTGTAAAATTTAAAAACTACAAATATTTAATGACATTATATATATTTGTATAGATAATATTATAGCCTTGTAAATAAATAAAATACCTTGAGTTAATACAAGTATCTCGAAAGTCATCTCATTGAGTAAACCATTAAAATTAGTCATATAATTTGTTAAAACAGACTACAAACAAAGAAAAGATATTAGTGAGAGAACATATACTTATAGAGCATTGATGCTCTTGTTGGTATAATGAAATGTTTAAAACTAGATCATCTGATGGTAACTCTGTTAGGTTCATGTTCATTCGATTGTCGACTGTACCGAATGTAAACCGTGAATATGTGAATGTAATACGAGTTGAACAAGTTTACATATTACCTCAATGCATTGTCTTTAGGAGATTAAAACAATATAAAGTGAATTAAAGAACCATTGTTATATTAATAGTAAATATTTATAATTTATAATTTTACTACCTAGTAATTGTTAAATTACACGAATTAAAACATATTTAATTTTGGACCCAAATAATAAATATTATAATCGAAAAGATGATATTTGTACCATTAGGTACTTTTATTTAAACTATATTTATTATAGTTACTTTTTATTATTTTTGATTATATATTATTGGATGTAAATTATACATCAAAGAAATTAATATTGTAATCTTACTATCAACATAGGTTTTAAATTAATAAGTGTTATATTATTTTTTTATAAATTTGTATTTAAAAAAATATCTTTATCCATATAAACGGATGTTAATTTTATACAATATTTAAATATTATTTAAATGATTATACCTAATAAAATAAAATATTATTATAACATAAGTAAATGCATTATTTTTTTTCGTTTTGAGAACAATCTAAAGCTAATAATGCACTTTATTGAACATCCATTAACATCTTATTAAAACGTTAACTAATGATTTTTTTTATTTCCATCTCCATTAGTTATCTATTAAATGGGGTACTATTAGATATGTTGGTATTACCATTTATACAATTATTATAAGTAAAAACGTCAAAGTTGTTTTTGGAATATTTCCGCAACGTATTTCATCATTTTGAGTGTAATTGACGATTTTTTTGCAACATCCACAACCCGTTTTGTCATCATTCGTAGTGTTTAAGAAAGTGACTAATAGTTGTTATGGCGACAAAAAAGAGTGTTTGATAGATGACATTGTCAAAATTCCTGGTATTAAGGACACCATGAAAATCAAGACGTCAAACACTAATTCCGAATTTGACAGGATTCTGTGAGAGTTCTGAAATCGAACAAATAATTGGACAGAACAGTTTTGAGTATTGAAGAGATCAAATATATTTAAATTTGAAGATTTACTAAAATAGCAAAACAATATTACAGACACTGAAGCGCCATCAACGTTTTAAATTGAGTCATTGATAAAGTATTTCAAAACTGAAATATAATTTTTGTCTATCCATTATCTATGGGTACTTATATAATGTTATTTACCTTTGTTCATGTATAACATTGATTTTAGAACACAATAATTATAAATAAATTACAATTTTTAAATTTAATCTACAAGTTTATGGTTCTGTTTTACCTAATCATTGACTTTTGATATTTTCTTATCCTTAGATATAAACTACGATCTAAGATTGAGTTAAGTTACAACTAAAAGAGTCACAGCCTATATATGGTTATAGTATTATGTTTAACATAGCAACATGTAACTTTATCTGACATGTGTAATTTGTTACTTTGAATTTGTTAATATAATTTTCAATCACATACTATGGTATAACGCGTGTGATAGGCCATGCACATGTATAGTTAAAATTTGTTTGTCAACGAATTGGACACACTATTTTTCATCGAAAGTCTATATAGTATAGATATTCAAGAATATAGCACTATCACAATTGTATAGTATGTTAAATTGTACAATAGACGATAGAATGGCCGCTATAACACAGCGAATGTGGTGGACGCGATTGTTGCCAACTTTTTTTATTGATATTATGAAAAGGCTATAAATTATTTTTAAGAATGAAATAAATAAAACAATCTGTCATATACCTAAGAGATTACAAGATATTTCAGAGAAAAACAATATATAATTGAAGTTCCAGCTGAGTTACTAATAAAATGATAAATAATATTTAAAATCTGTTGTTGATAGTTTTTTAATTTGTATTTTCTATAATGCAAAGTCGAAAAGTAATTATTTTCCATCAAAAAATAAAACTAATATAATGTAGTGAATTAATATACAAGTAAAGATAGGTAATAAAATTACATTAATATTAATCGTGATTGTGAAATTAATTTAATATTATAATAATATAACAACACAGAATTTATTATATACGAGAAATATAATTTATAATTATATTATATTATATTATTGAATTAATTAACTTTTTCTTATTATTGATTTTTTATGAGTAGCTATGTTTGAATTAAACTAGTATTTAATTATGATAGTAAATGTATTTTTGATTTACAAAATACGATTTATTCGTTTGAAGAAGTTTTATGTTAGATCATTGTTATCAAATTTTCTATGAAGATTATTAATTTTTAGTAAAAGTGTTAATAAAAATATAGATTTTGTTTTATAATATTGAAATCCGTTTATACTATTGTTCATAATTTATTTATTAAATTATGACGAATAATCGGTTTAAGTTATAATATATATATATATATATATGTATAAATATATATCGTATTATATTATATCACTCGACTATTCAATGTTTAATCTTGTAATCGGTTTTCATTGTGTATATGGTATATCACTAAAAACTGTCTTGTCTACCAATTAAGTCTATGCAGACCCAAATTAGTCTGTTCTCTTACGTGTCTGGAAATAACAATTGCATGTTTAACCCTATTCGGCATCTACGTAATTTCATAATCATATACCTACTTAAATAATAGTCTACTCTAACATTACAGTGAATTATGTTCGTTATGACGAACAAATTCCAAGTAGAATATAATATATTAATTATTAATAATTTATAGTTAAACTCTTTGTTTAGTTTACGAAGGATGTCGAGTACACAGTTTTGCTGTAGTGTTTTCATATCTTACAAATTTATACAGGTTCATGAGTTAAAATATAGAATAGATAATACAGTACACAAATATATATTACACATATGGTTTTAGAAATATAATAATATGTACTTTAATGAAGTGTTGAAAAAAATAATATTCTTTTAATATTTCTAATAAGTACAAGAAACATTTTTAATACATAATTATTTTGGTATTCTGGTTAGTAAATTAGTAAAATATTAAAGTAAAAAATCGTTAAGTTTTTTATTATGGTTTAGACTTGTTACCTAATCTAATATTCAAGTATATTAATACTTGAATAAAAATCTTATAGATTTAAAAATCGATTTCTAATTCTTTTTTTTAATGATTATTACTTGTTCTTAATGAATTTTCCTTTAACTTTGTTATTTGCTATTATAAAAATCCTAGAAAAAAGCAACATTTTGATAGTGTAATTCCAATGATTAATATTAATTATGATGTTATTATTAGTATTGATTCCTACGTCTATTTTTATTATAATCTTCGTCCTTTACGATACATTTTGAACTCATAAAAAATAGTTAAAATATAATATTATAATTTTTATTTCAATATTTCGTGAAAATTTTTAATATTATAAATACAATTGTTATCATAAAATGATTTCTATGTATCTTGAGTCTTAATTCCTTTGAGTGTTTCAACGTTATATAATTATATGTCATGTTTTATTTCGGTATTTTTATCAATTACATAGCTATTATTAATAAAAACCTTTTTCTCGAGTCTCACATTATTGCATATTTTTTTTTATAAAGCATTCTGTTAAAAAATGATGACAAAGCCACGGGGTTAAATTTTCAGAATATTTTTAGACGTCCCGCATTTAGAATGGATTCACACGAGAGTACGAGACGTCGACGAATTTATGAATCCGTGGCTTGCAGACAGATGGAGACGATTAAAACCTCAGGTGTCATTGACGCTGACAATTTTCAATAAGTAGACGGTTGGCTTGCACGAATATTCGCACATCGATATTGCATTTTTCAAATCTCTCGGTAATATCGTTATTCGATGGTTTGCTAAAAAATGTGTACTATAATTATAATAGTTATCAGCAAAAGAGTGCAGTTACATTTTTGAAAGTATTCTGATGTGTTATGTTAGGTTAGGTCAGGTTAAATTAGTTAGGTAATTAATATCCACCAAGTATACCAATCAGGTTTGACTTCGTAATTTAGGAATGGTTATTATTGTTTATTATTAAAATCTAAATTATTAAAATTGATGTTCAAGTATTTTAAAATAAAATACACAAAACATAGTCCTTGATCATGTCTCATATCATTATATTATTGCCACGTATACGTATCATAATTATATTACATATGGAAAAATTTTAGTAAAATATATTTTAAAACTAATAAATAGGTTTTGACATTATATTTTGATTAAAATATAATTTTTTTAATAGTTTAAAAATTGAATTTTATATATAATACTAAATTAATTTGTTATCAACAATATATTTATTTACATACATTTTGATTAAGTTTATGTTAGTTTTTTTATCGTAAAAAAGTGATGACTATAATTTATCATAACGATATTAAACCAACATTTCATAATACTAGGTAGAAATTAAAAGTAAAACTCAAAGTATAAATTCACGTTTGGTATATTCCTTTATACTTACCTCCATAATTTACAGTGATATCGTATTGTTCTGTCAGCTATACAATCAAGGAGTACCTTATGAATCTATTTTAATATTTTGTATCGATATTAACTATTATTTATAATACACCAAAATATACGTTACATGGGTTAAATAGTTGTTGTCGCGTTGTGGTATAATCGTATAAAATCAAACCATAAAATAATAATTGGATATTTGTTTTTATGTTTAAAACCTACTTTTAAACACCAATAAACAATACGCAATATATTTATCCATCATAAAGTTTCCAGATGCAGCGATAAGATGAATAAAAACCTCACTACGCAGCTTGAGAAATAAATATGTTTAATGTTCGTAATGGTTTCTTATACAGTTTTTAATATACGAGTAATCACATTTAGTAATTGCACAAGTAATTATTTCGCGACGTTAAAAGATATTTTTAATAACAATATTATTTTCGTTAGTTTATTTTAAAGAACAATATTTTGTACAGTGTTACTTATAATATAGGTAGTTTTTTTTTATAGACTAAATTTGGATTTACATAATTCATAATAAACATAAATGTATAAAAAAATTAATTTTTGAATCGAGAAAGATTTTTATTATTTTATATAATATCAACAAATCAATATTTTTTTTTATACTGGATGATGGGATAAATAAGATCATAAAATATCAAATTTAGGCCCTTTGTGGAGTAAAATGTTACGATTTAAAAATGTATATTATATTATAGCATGTCACATGACGATGATGAACAAGTTTGATTTCTGTTTTTAGACTAAAATTAATATGTATACCGAAAATAAACGAAGTTAAATAATTTTACACGAAGTGTAAATTAATATAATACCTGTTCATTACGAACGTAATGTTCATACGTATAGAAGTTAAATTGTAATTTATTATGTTATTATCGTTCGCGCACGGTTTTACCATGAATAGAACGCTAAATACGTGTAAATAACCCCATCATAATATAATGATTTTTAATAAAGATTTTTAATTTTTTTAGAAACTTATGCGTATTTGTATAACATATAAATAAATACATTTAAAAACTTACATAATATTAGGTATTATGTAAAAGAATGAATAATTTTCTATAAGAAATTTACGCAAATATGGTATCGTTTTTTCGATCTCATTTTCTACACGAACAGTAATATATACTTGTATATTTGTCTCGGTCGGAATCGAAAACGACTTAATTTTTTCTCACAATAATCACCGGCAAATTATTACAAATAATATAAATTGAAAATAAAATGAATAATTATTATATGACGTAACGTCTTGTGAATTTATTTTATGTAGATACTTTATGGAAAAGTAATCAGAAATAAATTTGTAGGAAAAAAAGTGCTTAATTATCTCATTTCTTCTAAAGGATATATTTTAATTATATTTGCAAATAAACACTTAGGTATAATTTATAAGTAAATTCATAATTTACAGTTAATAAAGTATTAAAATTTAACATTTTTTTAAAAAAAAAAATGTTTACTCACTTTAATTATAAATTTCAAGTATTTAGATCTAACTATAGAAATTAATTAATTAATCTGTCATTATTCTTTTTACAAAAAAACTCTCATTTTGATTTTATATTTTAATAATTTCAAAGTCATCGAAATTATATCATATTTCTTAAAATTTTTATATCATAATTATAAATTATTATTATATACTACTAAATCAAAAATAATAATATAATAGTAGGTATCATTAATGTTAAACAGATGCATTTCTGAATATAATATTTGTCGTAAAATATGATCTGACGAAGAAAATATCCGTAAAAGAGTTTTTACGGCGACCACTGTCGTTATCGGAACGTAGACAACTCTATTAAAATTTTATTTTTTTTTTGATATTCTACTACCTAGATACTAAATCCCTTTATTATAGTTCACATTTACTATAATAATATGGTCTGTGCGCATATTTCAAAGATGAAAACTTGACGTTCCATACGAATTGAATTAAATATGATAAAATACTATAGCTTCGGGTTACTTACGGTGCAAAATATAGTGGAAATTAGAATTTTTACGAACAAGATCAAACGATGTGATTTAATGTATTTACGTGTATTATACGTGACCGATAAGTAGGTAAATGAATAATAATTATTGATCCATCATGGAAGACTGGAACATAATATTATAGACACTATATAATATACATACCTACTTATTATAATATAATATATGAGTATATACAGAAAAATCAATATTTTAAAGTTAAATAGTTTAAAAACAACAATATAATTTTTTTGAAAATTTTATTTTTTCATGTATATAAATATTATAAAAACAATAAGTAAGTTTGATAAATATGTAACTAAAATTAGAATCAATAATCATAAATAATATAGAAATTGGTTAAATACCAACCTAAATATCTAAATATTTAAGTATTCTATACGTATTTCTATAGGATATTTTTTTAAGGAAGAGAGAATATAGATATTCAATTAATATTTTATGAGAGAGACAGACAAAATGGGTCCTTTTTATTTAATTAATAATTCCATATAACCTCAGTAATGTATCATTAAACGTTTGTGTAAATTGCATTCATCCTAATTATTCCTTTATACCTAGACGCGAAAAAAGATAATTTTCAGTACTTTCGTGGAAGAAAATATAATTTGTAACTCGCGTTCTATAGACCATAAACATAGATATAAATAATCTTAACTATAAAGTATAAAATATATTGTTTTATAACTATAATAATTATAATGAATCTTGTAATCGTTAAACTCATCCAAATGATATACGTACTTACATTATTTTCGGTAAAATCTCAAGTTTTAAAGTCATGATTTAAAGAATCACATATTTTGTGTCATTTCTGATATATTAGTTTAAATATCTATAACATAAATAACTATGTATGATAGCAGTTTTACATGTAATACACTGAAGCCAAGAATTGAGTTAAACAAAAAGGACTGATCTACAGGTTTTCATTAACCCACGTACTATAATTTATGATAAATGGCAGAGTTGTCTTTTTTTATTATCTGAAGATTCTCTTTGTCGTTACTCGTCAAAATACTATACTAAACATATTATTTTACATTATTTTTGGTAAACCAAAAAGACATTAGAAATATCTTATTAGAATATAGTTATTATACAAGTGCGTTATATTTATAATATCATTACTATTAATTAAATTAATTAATATTAATGTCAATTACGGTCAAAAATAAATAGCCAAATAAATTATTATCAGGAAGATCGACACTGGTACACGAAAATGTTAATCTTAATTAAAATTTAAAGGTATATACCTACTAGGTACAATAACAACTAATGACATCGTAAACTAAATTTTACATTTATGGAATTTCATGTGTTCATTTTATGTTCAATGTACGTTTGAATTCATTAACTACATAATTAAGTATAATATATTAAACCATTTTGACTTGAAAATTTCGTAGGATATTTAAAATAAAAAAAATTACTTTTATTTTATTAATTATTTTAACTCTGTGTATATTAAATCAATCATATATTATTAGAACAATTTAAATTTATTCGTGTAAGAGTAAAGTTGAATAGTTTTTAAATTATTTATACAATTTTAAACGCACTCAACGGGTTTCTGTTTGAAATTCAAATGATTTTATTTTTATGCATTTATGGAGGAAAAAAAATCATTATTTACCTATTTATACATTTTAATATGTCAATATTAAAAGATAAATTAAAAACTTTATTTACTCGTAATTTATTTTTAACGTTTTAAATATATTTTTTTATACAACTGACATAATTGATAGATCAAATATACATTTTTATATTTTAGTTATTTACTATTGAATTTAATAATAAATTTATAAGAAAAACCCGATTACCTCTATCTATTATATATTTATGTTTAATTTAACAGTCGTTTTGAACTATATCACGCTAAATAGGCTCTATTATAGTATATACTGCAATCATTCTAATAAACTTTGATAAAAAATAATGAATAAAAAGTCAGTAATACGAGAGTCCTTAAAGCATACAATAATTTTGAATTTTTCCTTTAGCCACAGTTTTTATCAATACAATTTTGTAGATATTGTCCGTTTGCATATGAAAAATAATCTATTATTGTAATAAAAATATAGCCATAATTCTAAAACAGTATTAACGGAATCAAGATAACATGATAACAACCTATGCGATTTTATTAAATGTGTTTTTATGGCTGTTTTATCTAGCGCACATTTTGATATAAATTTAAGATATTGGAAGAACAAAAAAATCGATTGTAAATGATTCTATATTATATTAATATCATATAATATAGTGCAGCCGTCAAAGGTGTCGTTTCGTGTGAATCGACAAGAAGACTCTAAAGTCATCCATTAGACAGTTCTGGTCATTAAGTTTCAGTGCCGACGGTGGAAGAAAGTTTGAATTTCGAAATGATGACCCGCATTAAATGTATAATGCAATAGTGGAAACTGTAATGGGTACCTATCTACCTATTTGGTAGTTGCGCGTGTAGAAAGCAAACCCCAGAAAACATTATTGTAATATAATATTATAATGCTATATACATATTTCTACACACATTTACGATAGTACCGTTTTAAAGGTAGACAGGGGAAAAAAGCCCAAGAGATGATAAAACTTTGGGTAAATCAGTTTGTTTTGAGAGTTTGCCCGTTATATCTGGTGAAAAAAAAAACTTACGTACGTATATTATATTGTAGTCATCAACTTTTATGCGAAGTCAGAATTTCTTTCGGGATGAGTGCAATAATTTGAGAACGAACGAAATTTCGCGTAAACCAATGTAGGTATACTTATCCTGCTATTCGTACTATACTACCGCATAATCTATCTATGATCTATCGTTATTTCTAAAATACTATTAGCTTTATAAATAATCAAGAAATAATATAATTATAAAATAATAATAATAGAATCGACCTAATATTTTATTATTTGTTTGCACTTCATACATATTGATACAAAATTTATCATTATTTATAAGATGAGAACTAATGCGTTTTATCATGTCCAATACGTATGTCAATCGATTAAATCGTTTTTCTATAACAGATACCTATTGTGCATAGATCGAAAAGTTTGGATTTTAATAGAATTTCTTTCGTTTTAGATGATATTCAATTGATTATCTTTGTTTGCTTCCTATAATTTTGTTGGTTTCATTATTTAAATAGAATTTTATTTCTAGTCAATTGCCATTTAAAAAAAAATAAAAATATTTAAAACTTACTGGCTGAGATCTTATTTCAATGATTGTTACAATATTTATATTTTAAACAAAAAAATATCTATACTTTAAAACTTTTACAATACACATATAACGTACAAGTACTTTTTTTCGTAAACGTGTTAAGAACTAATACAATAATATTATGATTGAGAGTAAAGTCTTATATATATATTTTTTTTTTTTTTTGTAAAAAAACTTAAAAACATTAAAAACGTTTATTTTTTAAATATTTTCATTTGTAATATTTTTTCTCGGATTTTAAGGATCAACATTCGTTTAAAACTCATGTTATCATAAATATATCAGTTACATTTAATTATCAGTTATCTCTGATTTCTGAAATAAGTTTTCTACCAATGTGCAGTTGTATAAATGTTGTATGATTTTTAAGAAAAAAACAATGTACAAACACTATAAGTTTCGTGTTAATATATATATATATATATTACGTTAATATAAAATAAAATAAAAAACCTGCACAAGACTTGAGCGATTTCTGTTAAAATAAACCTTTATGATATAAAGTTAGACTCATTTTTATAATATTACATTCTATATCAATAGTTATACTTAATCGTTTATTATAATATATGAAAATATAAAGAACTTTATTTAAACCAATAACATCCTACGTATATGTGACATGCTTAATTTAGAATGTTAATCAAAATTGAAAAAAAACAAATGTTTAAACTTTATAATCGTAGAACTATTTTCGTCATGGCATGTTTACAAGTGGGGATCATGGGTTTGAATGAACCCCTTGCCCCAAAGAACCCTATGAACATTTTACAGCATAGTAGTTCGTACTCCGGAAAAATGAACAATTTTTTCGAAGTAAAAAAACTTCATATTTATTCCACCCCCTTTCAGTGTACCTATTAAAGAATTTTAGCTGACCCCCCCCCCTCATTAAAAAATCTTGAGCACGCCTCTGATTTTCGTATTTGGAAACAAAACGTAAATCAATGATTGGTCGTGCGGTGTACGACATAATAATATATCGTAGTGCTGTATTTTTGTCTTTTTTTATGAATCTTTTGTTAGCAGTTTTCCAACACACAATCGTTACCGACATCGTTGGAGTGTTTGACATAAACAATACGACAGCAAAATACGTCGTGTGTTATTATAATGCTATTTACTATACAGAGTGCTCGGGACGCTAGCTGTTTTACAGAAATAATGGAGATGTCATTGACAATGTATACCGGTAACTATGGTATTGTATTTTCACGATATGTGCAAAAACGAAATTAAGAACATCCTGTATACTGTGTTTATGTAAACTCGTTCGATCGGAGTTCCATTCTTACGCCAATAAATACGAGCACGTGATTTCGACGCGTAGGAAACGTCGATGATGACAATATAATAATACTAGTACGAGCCGTCTGCGCGAGTGCGACATTATTATATTATTGAAACGTCTGATGTTCGAACACACACTATATGCGTCATAAAATACTAAAATAAAACAATACGTTTGCCAATAAGTATATTGTTTATATTATTGTATTTAGCGTGTGGGTTGTTTACAATCACATCAGAACGCGAATAATAACTATTTTGCCTAAATTTCGTATGTATAAGTACCAAAAAATGTGTAATATTTTCGAACACGTTAAAAAAAAAAACATTTGAGGTACATTATATTTTCATTTTAAGAAACCGTACAGACATTATTTTTTATTAAAACATATAGACATGATAACCAAAATATGCATATAAAAATTTTTAAATAATATATCCAACAAAAAATTTAGTAAGGTAGAATAAGTAGGTAAAAATATAATGATTTCAAATTAATAATAATTCTTCTATGAAAATTAACGTGGTAATTTTTTTTTATTAATTTAGGTATACATTAATATATTATATATTATAGGTCAAATTACTATGTACCTGTTGTCTATAAAGGGATTTTTTAAAATACGATAAGTAAAAATATAAAAAGTTCTGTCTATTTGTTATCATGTCTATAGAATAAAATATAATAGTAAATTATCGATTTCAATGTCAGGTAGAGAAACCCCTTAAGAATACAAATATTTAAGTGCCTACTTAATACAATTTTTAAAAATTCTATTTAGTGCCAGGACAAATTTATGGATTATGTTTATTATGGAAGGCGTATTAAGGTAAAATAAACATTATATTACCAGAAATATAATGTAAAGTGTAAAATAAATAGATAATAAAATATATTCCCGCAATTTTATCCCATTACAAATGTCAATATTTTTTTTCTAAATCATATTTTGAGAATTATTATTTTTTTCTATACGGTCACGGCTCAATTTAAACTTATGCCTTTGCTGTACACACAATTCTGTAGGGACTAGACCACTTGGGATACGTATATTTCCTATTCAATTCTCGAAATACCGGACATTAATCCCAGCTGAGTGTCTTATTATTAATCTATAGATGAGAAAATAAATAATTTTATATTTTAATTGTAAATACATAAAATTTATAACATTAAAATGTAATAATAATTAATTTGGATATTACCAATACGTTTCTGTATAGTCTCGTAAAACTTCAAAATTGATAACATAATTATTTTATTTTTATATCTATTCAATATGCCAATAAATTCTAATAAATATTTGCCACGCAAAAGTATCGGTTTTATTAATTTTGTAACACAATATAAAATTTCTTTAACGAGTTTTACTATCTCATATACACGTATAGTATATGGTTAATGACAACGAAGTTCATCTTTTATAGTTTCATTGAAAATATTCACTTAACCGGCGAAATCGATGTTATTTTAATAGTAATAAATTTTATTTGATCGAATTCAGGTTATCAATATATAAACAAATATATATATTATGGCAGACACGTCGGAATTCGTTTCCGTGGTTTTTGAATTTAAGAAGGTATATATTATAATATTATAAATATTCACCGAAGCGCTCGTTTTTCCATCTAGTTTGAATATATTATAATTATTATTTGTTAGCCGTTAGCAAGACGACGGAACTCGCGCAAGAGGAGAAACACGGTATTTGCAATTATAATAATATTCTCGATGTTCCCGACATTTACACAAAACGCTTTCGTCCTATCAAGGTTATTCGCGTGTTCGCACGAATTAATTTTCGCCGAATGTTTAATACGAAAAAGTGCCGACCGCAATTCCGACGGAAATCTAATAGAACCTTCTGAAAATTTAATTATTATACATGTCATTGAATTCTTATTCAAAATAAGAGTTCAATATATTATTATAGTTTTTATATTTAATCTGCCTTTCTCTCTATAAATTAGTTCACTTACATGAAATGTATTCTAAACTATTTTTTTTTAAATTTATTTAAAATATCATTGAATTTTATTATTATTCAGTGAATTTAATAAAACTAAAATATTAAGTTAATTGATAAAAATTTGAAAAAAAAAAATAAGAATTTTAGTTTTCTTATACATTTAAAAACCTAAAATTATACATCTACGAATTAATACGATTGATAAACAAAATCTATTACATATTATCTAGATACGAGTAATCAGCAATTCAGTTATTCGATCAAAATTTTCAGAGATAGGTTGTATTATTTTTAAAATGATTACCAAAGGTGGCAATCACGTGTTTCAGTACGTCATTGAATGTGCCATGTGCGATGTAAACCTAAAAATATGTCGTTCATGTTACAACCACGAGTATAATTTCTTTTGAAAATAATCATTGATGTTATTTTAGACTAATATCTATAGTATAAAATTCATAATATAACTTTAGAACTGTTTTAAAAAAAATTTAATGATACAATATAATATAATTATATTTTTGTAAAATCCCTATATTAACTTTAATGGTTTAATGTAACTAACAGCCAACCGCCAAGATTCTACGGCTTAAATAAATATAGCAACAAAATTCATATTTATAGACAATATGCAATTCATAATCAACTATTTATATGGAATTAAATCCTTGCGTTTCCTATTGTAATAAATTTCAATTGAAATGACTAATCTAATTATATTTTAGGTTGGCGCACAGTATTATATCTTATTGGAAGTGTGGCGACCAAAACAAATTTATTACCCTCCATAATTTACATAATTTTAAAATGTTACAAATATTTTGTTTTGCATATTATCAATTATAATAATATGATATAAACTTATCCGATTATTAGATCAAACGATCAAAACAAAATCATTGTGTCGGACATGCCTGCTAATTTTTACAATAATAAACGTATTTAACGAAGTAGTATTATCTTTTATAAATAGGCCAATATTCGAAATAAGTGGATCTGGTTGATGCACACTTAACGCCTAGTTTATTTGCAACGTTTTAGCATATACAAAACACGATAATAAGATAATATTTGTTATCTTATTTTAAAAAAAAAAGATCGCTTCGCAAAAAAATATGAGTTGTTTAATTACAAAGGAGATCAACCGTATGCATATATAGATAAAAAAAGAAGATATACAGGGTGTTGTAAAAATTATTTAAGGGTGGTGTGGATCAGTGTTACTTGAACTTTTCTACGTAATGACCTCCATAAAATGGTGTTACATAAATACATAATTTAAGTCACTGTTATTCGCATATCTGTCGACTACGAATGAATCCAGTAAATACCTGTAATTAAAAATAATACGTTTAAATTGTGAATGCAAATTATTTGACACAAGATAAAAATATAAAGTAATTTATATTTTATAGTAGTAATTTTAGGTAATTTTTAAAAAAATTTAATTTACATTTTCTTTTTCAACACAACTTATTACAATGCATTATCACATTTCATTTATAAGGCATAATATAACTTTGATTTATTATATAACATAGTATGCAATTAATCATACAATTTACATAGTAAAAATAATTAAAATGTTAGGTTATATTCCTAGCAGTTTTCTCTAAAATTATAGTGCCTATCTAAATGTATAATATAATTATACGAGTATATATTAAAACATGTTTTATACATTAAAAATTAATTTTTTTAATTACTATATATTATTATCATAATAATGATAATACTTTTTAATAATTTTAAGTAAATGCAATACGAATTGCATATTTTATCAAACAAATTACGTATTTAAATTATAATCATTATATAAATATGATTATTTAGTATAATCAAATACAAATTCACACTTCTATTATAATCTATATTAATTAATTGCAATAAAATATAATACTGTAATAGTATTTATTATTTATTGAATTTATTAGCGTAAATTTTTTATTTTTCTAAATTTATTAAAATCAAGTATAATCTTAAACCTTGCAAAAAACTTCTTGCATTAAATCTGTTTGTCTCTCCTAAGTCCGCACAATATTACAAAGTCTCGCCAGCATTTTTTCCCTTCAATTTTGTTTTGTTCTTTGTTCACTTTTTTATAGCAGCAGGTGTCTTTGCTAAACTTTAAAAACTCTACGGAAAACGAACCAAACTCGAAAATGTTTAATAATATTGCTTAAACACAAAAAGGCGTAAGATCCATGTCTAAACCGTACCTTTCTGTTGTTATATTTTTTCGTTCAATCGTTTGTTCATTTATTTTTGTGTAAACGTTTTTATTTTCATAATAATTTTGCGACACAGATAATATTGTAGAGCATACAAGTAATGAGAAACAGATAATAACATTGTATTTTGTATAAAAAATGTCAAAAAAACGATGTATCTTTGCCTAAAGTAGATGCGTCGGAATAAATACAAAACACATATTTTCATAGCCAACTATCATTAATCTCATGTATTTTGATTGAATTTTGTGCAATTTATATCGTCTAAGACTATTACTATGCGTATTAATATTTTTACTATGTTTGGGTAATTAGTACGACTGGAAACTAAATCGCGAACTTGCAATTAATCGCATTACACGTTCGCGGAGATAGTAAATATACTTTTGATATTATTTTATCGTAAAATCATATTTTTCCCCGCTCGTCATTTTCATCGTGTACACCATATAAATTTATAATATTCTGACAGAGAGTGTTCAAAATGTTTGTAAATGACGTTCTCATCCCGGTATAACTATAGGTACTGTAATATACGTATTTATACGTATTACAATATAACATAATCGCTATAATAATATTATCTATAACGTACGAACTCGAGGGGATACTTATTACGAACTAGATAGTCTTCACGAGTTCGTATAAAGTTGGGTAAACTAATGAATAATTACACGTTACAATATAATGGAATTTGTGTATATCACGTATGTCCGAAATCTATTTAAGTCGATGGTGGTAACCGCGGTAGACCAAGTTGTCACAGCTAATAGCGATTGATCGTTTTAGTTTATATAACTTTGGAAATAGATTGGTAAACAAATATTTGGTTAAAATCAACTCGACATTTCCAAATGGTACAAAAAAACTAAATGACTTATTTGAAATAATAGATAACAAAAATTAAAATCTATTATAAAATCATGAAACTATATTTCGTGTACATTTATAGTTTTTGTCAGAATATAAAGTTTAAAATAATCTTAAAACAACAAAACTGTCTGTGACACATTATTCAAGTATACAGTTAGCCTAGAAGTATTGAGATGCCATCGTTATTTTCAATAAAAATGAGTAAATTAACTAATTTTTAAACTCCTTAAATTAAATTAAAAGTTACTTTTAAAAAATAATTTAAAGTAAATATAACATGTATATTAGTTAAAAAGTGAAAAATACTAATTTTTAAAAAGAAAGAATACATATATTATATTGTCTTATTTTCTGTCATATGCGTGATTATCCGTATTAAAAAATATATGATTTTAGAGTAGTAATAATAATCTGTCAATATATAAGAAGAAACCTACTTATAAAATATGATAAACATTGAAAGTAAAACATGAATATTTATACTTTAAAATTAAATTATATAAAAGATTAATTTTTAAAATTAATGTAGTTAAATGTTTAACTAAACTAAGCTAAATCTTCTTTTATTTTTATTTAACTTTTTATTTTTTTAAGTGATAATAAAATTAATAGTTATTAATACTTAACTTAAATATTTCAAAGATGACTTAAAGAAATAATTTGTCCAACATTATAAAATAATAAATGGTTTATGGTTTGATCATGATGATATAATCATATTAATTTTCTTTTTTCATACGCGTTAAAAAAATGTTTTGATTATAATAAAACAAATATTATTACATTAAACTAAAAATAAAAGATGACATAATTCTGTCCAATATGTTTGTGTATTGTACTTATCTACAGGATAGATGAGTTCAAAGTTATATACTTATATTTTATGATATAAATTCTCGAGTGAATCAATTAAATTATCCGAAAGAAATAATCATAATATAATATATACCGTTTACGATATTATTATGAACGCGTTATCGAATATTGTACTTGCAAATAATTGTCATTCCTTAACACGTCCGTGCTTGGCGCTTATTTCATGTTTTACTCGTACTATATTATATTATTTTCCAAGAGTTTAATTAATTTTACGTGACTGCGGTGAAAGAATGTCTGCGAACTGCTTTCATTCCCGTCGTCGAAATAATTCGATAAAACCGTAAAAAGCTCGCGGATTGTGCCGTGCCGTCTGAAATTCGAACAATATATTATTATTATTATTATATATATAGATATACAGGATGAACGAAATATCGCATGATATTAATAAAATATAACATTCGAATCGTATGACTAACCTCAACAGTTTTGTAAAATGTAATTCAACGGTCACCCTGTATACGAGCATTGTTTATTATGTGCGTGTCGTGTAATGCGTCCGAAAAACAGCAAATTTCTCTTACTCAGAGTGTCGCATATAATATTATTTAACACACTGCGATTTCAATTAAATGCAAAAAACAATTAAAACTGCAATACGAACTCCATCATGACGGACACTGCTACACTGGGCATTATGATTGTTATTTATTATTATTATTTGTTCGCGTTTCTTAATTATTAAAAATGTCATGTTAGGCCGAGTTATTTTTCCAAAATATTTGTGTCTACAGTACAAAATTAACGTCGGTAATAACATCTCATTGTCACCACTAATATAAAAATTTTATCGGCAGCTAATTGACATTCGAAACGAATCGAATCAACATTTTCTCGTTATACCTTTAACTGTAACGCAGCAATCACGTTGACTAAATCATTTGTATCTATAATATACATTGTGCCTTATTTATGTATCGATCGAAAAATGTCTATATACCTTCAAAATCGACATCAGATTATAGATGAATAATTCCCCTTCGCAAGAGACGCAACTTAATTAGATAGGTGACGACCACGTATTTAGGAGTGCTGTCCTGGGGCTAATAATATGTATAATGTAATATTCATAACAAGATAATTTGTTACACGCTGGTTTGTTAAGTAAAGAAGTAAACGTCTAATATTATAACCGGAAGAATGGAAACCGAATGCTGTCAATACATCTTAAAATTAAGATAAAACACACCACAGATAATTGAACTCATAAACCTAAACACAAAGTGTACACGAAGCGAATTTATTCATAAAATCATGAGACACATGCAGGTGTATCGTATTGAAACGTGATTCGTTTTCCTATTCGTATTTTATCGTTTTTGTTTATTTTTGATTCGAGTAAATTAAAAATTCATTAATTAAGGGATATTATAATTTATAAACATTTAAATTAATAGAAGTATTATTTTATTTCTCAGCTATAACGCATACTCGTATAAAAGATATATATATATAATATTGTAAATTCATCATTTTGGTTTATAGATATATTTATATTCTTCAACCTATCCTGATTAAAATTATTATACTGCATTTTCTATAAAATATTTTTGTTATTTCATGTTTGTTTGTTTGGTATATGAAAATTTATATATTTCCAATTAGTATTCATAAAATATTCAAATGTAGATAAACTAAAATGTTTTTATTATTACTAGTAAGTTGATAAAATAAAATAAAATAAAAATATGAGGTACGGCTGAACGTATAGGCAAAACAGATACATGGGTGTATTGCAGATATAATTTAATTTAATTCAAAAATGTGAAATTCGCACAATTAAATGAGTTTTTATTTTTTGTAATCTAATCAATTTCACCTTAAGATACTTATATATATCAAATTCATTATTTGATTAGAATAAAAAAAACTACATTGGAGTATTTCAATATTTGAAATATAAATATTAAAATTTAAAATAAAATATGTATTTAAACAGTTTTAAATTTACATATCGTAAACAGTGGGTGTTAATAATTAAACTAGTTTATTGGCATGATTAGACTATTTTAAAAAATGAGACATAGTCGATTTAAATCATTAATATATATAATCTTTTTTTTAAATCAATACTAAAATATATTGAAAATATTAATTTTTATTTCTACAAATATTTACGACTTTATTTTCTTTGATTAATAATAGTTAATAATAATATAACTAATTGTGATGTATGTGTAACTAATTTGTAAATTATATTATATCATAAAATATTTTATACAATATAAAATGGATGGTGAACAAAACAACAATTAGGGATGGATAAAATGTATCGTATTACGTGATGTTGAAATACAAAATTAAAATACATTACAATTTTAATCAATTTATAAAATATATACTTAAGAGCGCGTTATACCCTAATTAGTTGTCTCTCTCTTACACACTTATAACATAGCAATTATTATATATATCGCATCTCTACTACAGTTTATTTGTAATATTGGGATTATAATTAATTAATATTTTATTTTATTTTAGTTGAGAAAATAAACTATGCGATAGCATTGAGTTTTTTAAATTTTCAAACGAATTATATTTAGTTAAATACTTAATTATTTTAAATAAATTACTATAGTTTCAAAATTATAATATTTTTATAAAACTCATTGCTAGATTACAGCTTATATTTACTTTTAAAAATATGATAGGTAAATTTAATTAATATATAATATATTATTATAAATAATCTATAATTAGTTTGCAGTACATAACTTTACTGTTTTGCTTACGACGGAGACAACAAACGTGGGTACAACATTATCTTAACAATATTTTTCTTTTTACAGTATATTTTATAAAAAAATATTATTTTTAAAAAGTTTAATCACTAAATCTAGTTCAACTTGGACATTGAGTTAATTCCAATTATAATTTAATTTTAATTTTAATTTGATAAGAAATGTTTGTGTAATATTTGATAAATAGCTATCGAGATTTAGAATAATTGCCTGTACAATTGTACATATATGTAAGTATTTTAAATTTATAAAATTTATTGCGACATTAAATTCTACACAAATTTATTTCTAATATACTTAATTGTAATACAGGTTGTTTACGAATTTTCAACTTTACACCTAAATAAATATTGTCATAGGTATGTAACTTGTTGTAGCACATAAATTTTTAATTTCCTATTTTAATTTATATTCCAATAATATTGTGGTCGAGTTTAATAATTAATTATTTTTAACGCTTATAAATGAATAATAATAATTGTGTATAAAATTATTCTTGATATGAAGTCTTATAAAAAATACTTAAAAAAAACGTATTTTATAAATACTTTCAAAATTTTAAAGTATTTGAATAAAATACTCTTTCGTTAATATTAAATATGTTAACTAGTGTTTAAAAAAATAAAAAATATCTACTAAGTATACCCAATTGAATATAACTAATAGTTACTTTACATGAAAAATACTTGTTATTTTCATAACCTTCAGTCCAGATGTACAATGTAAATTGCTAAAAAATGGCAAAGAAATGTGCAAAAATTATGAATTTTTTATAGTAGCTTAATTTTATAATGTATAGAAATAAAATGCAAAGAAAAAAATTTTATCGGTGCCTATTTTAATACAAGTATTATTTTTTCGTATAAAATACTTAAAAAAAAAATGTATTTAAATACTAGTATTCAAATATTTTTATTCGAATACTTTACAAGACTGTTGATAAGTTACAATACTAATATGTAAAAATACTCATATAGGTAAATAACCATAGACAAACGCGAAAACAATTTGTATTTCTGGTGAGATTAGATCATGCATACAAATAATCTAATTTAAAGTAATATACTAAGGTAAGACCAGCAATGTGATTTGGTTAAAAAAACCAACAACACTAAAAGTCGTGAATACAAAGAGCACTTTATTTCTCCGAAATATAAGGAGAATATAAGTTAATTTTTTAACAGAGTAGAGTACCAAGAACTTTAGAAAACAATGAATTTGATGTGTGGTAAATGGTTATAAATATAAAACTAGTATCCTCTTATATATGAATCACGTTAAAAATAATCCAGACAGGTATATCGATGTAAAAATGAGTTATGGGCATTATTATAATATATTATATGGTTAAAACGATACAATACTTTTAAATTTTTTTGTACGCATACCCATTTTAACGACGGTATAGATTGCTCATTCTAACTTACCGCTTTAAATTTAATTATTTTAAGGATTCGTATTATGATACTGTTAATGATAATGTTATCAGTTAGATTAATAAATAGAAAAATAACGATTTTATTACCTATATTTTAATACCTTTTATTATTATTGTAGGTATTATGGTTAATTATAATAAATTTTGTATGATGTGTTATCATCAGTGTTGGGACTTATCTAGATAATTATTTTTTCCATCTTTTATTTTATTTTGATAAATAAATATAAGTTATCCAAGTATTTATTTTAGCTTAAAATTTCACTTATCTAGATAAATTCTTTTTTTGTAAAAATTAGCTAGATTTTATCGAAAATGTTTCATTTTTATTCTTATTCTCTCAAGCACAACTTGTACGTAAAGTAACATCCCGGGCTAAAATTATATGATGTTATTCCTATTAAATACTTATTACTTATTAGTAATTCATATTCTGTGTTCGGTTAGAAATATATATAAAATATACTAATTAATTTATGTAAATAGCCTATATTGGTACAAACATGTCACGACCGATGTTATTTCCCAGAACTTATAAATATTTTTAAATTATAATTAAAATACGATTAATAGGAACAGACGACAAGTTATAATCACCGCCGTCCGCCAAACGAAATTCCGTAGAATATAATATTATTATTTATTTATTGAGACATTTTTCAAATTCTATCTAATCTATATTAATAAAGATAATCCAGCCTTTTATGATTTCCGTATTCGTTATACGATCATCTAAAATTAATATAAATAATGAATAATAAATAATATATAATTCATATTGACATAATATCCAGATATTCATTAGTCTGACAAGCAAATAAGTAAGATTAATAGTGTTAATAGTGCTATTAATCTATTTCGGGTTTTATATTTTGTAACTATCTATAAACCAATTTTAATATGCACATGACATTTAATAATAATAAACAGATGAATTTGATTTGTTTATCTTTCATCTGTATCTTAGATAAAATGTAGTGTTATTATCTTTACCTTTATCCAGATGATTATTTTGTTATCTGTTTCTAACACTGGTTATCATAAAATAATAATACAATTAAAATGTGTGTTATGTAAGTTACTTAATAATCTCTGATCATTTTGGGAATAGATTGTAAATGCGACTTTTAAAATTTTTTAACGCATTCTCGTATTTGTGTCCCTTACACAAAGGTGTTATTTATAGTCATTATTTTAATAAAACATAATGAGAAAATTATTTTTTAAAAATATTTATCGAAGTAATATCTCTATTCTACGTTATTTGATTTGATAATAAAGAAATAAAAACAGTAATTAAAACAAATGAAGAAATAATATTATGTTTGATTATTTTTTAAGTAAGCATAGAAAATTAAAAATTAAAAATAAGCTATTGTATGCTGTGTAACAATCACGTACCACACATTATATTTTATATGAAATATAACCTTTCAACGAAATCTTTAATTATATAATATATGTAATACATATTATGTACAAGAAGAACCATATCTATTTACTTAAATGACGGTTTTGTTTTAAGTGTAATTATCGTATCAATAAATTAAGTCCCAAAATGGAATGTTATTACCAGTTAAATAATGTGATAAAATTATTTTTAAAGTATATACTCGTGTAAAACATCTTATATTATTCTTGTCTGGAAACTTTACTATTTATGTATCTTAGAATATCATAGTATAGAAAATAACAATGACGTATTCGTACGTGCATACTACGAAACGCTGTGCAATGATTGCATCGTTGATGTAATGGAACGGTTTTGCAAAATATAAACCGATTTAATCTGTTCATAGTTCTGCAAAGTTTTCATATACTAAGATGAATTGTAGTTATAGCCCCGTAATTTAGATTTTGATAGAGCGTTTCATTTCGTAAAATGAAATTATATAAAAATATCAATTACAAAATAAACTCCTCGGTTATATAAAAGGAAACATAGTTTAGGTTTCTATAATATGAATTCATAATATTTTGAATTAATTGTTAATAATCATTTCGATTATAACTGGAATTAATTTCATTTCATTTTTAACATTATAATTATATTTGATAACAAATTATTTTTACTTAAAAATAGGAACTCGTTTATTTTAAGTAAATTTAAATAAACTAAAATTTTCTATCAGAAAAAAAGAAATCAATAATTGACTGTTTGCTATGCAATTAATGACTATATAATTTATTATTTTATTAATAATCGTAATAATTATTACACAAAATTTCCAAGTTTTATAATAATAATTTGTTTGCAAATAAATAAATTATGGTCACATTTATATATATATATTATTATTTTATCATATTGTATAAGTCTTGAAATATGAATTAAGTTTTTTAATCTTGTTATATTGCACTGCTACTATTTAAATTTTCCGAGTTTCAGTAGAGTTTCTATAAAAAAAAGTAATCAAATTCATTAATAATGTGCATAAATATTTTTAAAAACGGGTTTTAATGAAACAATTTTTTTTTAAAAGTATATGAAAAATAATTTTTGTTAAAGGAAAAAGTATGTTATTTCATAGAAATAGCAAATTTAAAAGTTTGATTTTCTAAGAAATTTCCCGGTCAAATTCAATATTTCATCAAGATGTTGATTTTTAAGAATATTTTTAATTTACTGAAATAAATAATAATCTCCATCATTGAATACCATCGTATCTCATCAACATGACATTGTATACCATTATACAATTATTTTTTCAGAAAAAAAACCCTTTAAATAAACATTTTTTATGAAATAAATTAAGTTTACTGATCGATTTTTAAATAAAATATTATGTAACCTCTTCTAATTTACATCTTAAAGAAGTTTTTTTTTAATATACTTGATAATTTGTTTGTATATTTTTCTTTTAATTCATAACTAGATTTGAAATATTACATTGAAACGTCTATAAGAACTTATCGCACCTTTTATATAAAATTGAACAAGCCGACTACGTTCTAACATTTCTCATCACAAGTGAACAACCACCCAAGTTAATTATCAATTATTTCTATAAAATACGACCTCATTTTTGGTACACGACGTAATGTATGCAAAAGTCTAAGAGCAAAAGAAACCATTAACGGTCGCCGCCAAAGCGCTATTTACTTTTGACGATTTTTTTTTCCTTTAAAATCCTATTATGTTGTGTACACTGTTCGTTTCATTCTTCGGTATTATGCGTTTTTCGAGGGGTAAGCCTAAAGAGATTGATACACAAATATATATACCAAATACACTGTAAACGCGCGTTTTATGCTTTATGCAACCCATAAAAGAAACGTCAAAATCAAATATTATTAAAAAAAATAAAAAATATTTATTTTCCATTGACCATATTACAAATAAAAGTTCTAAAAATAGTATGATTTTGTCGTCATACGATGTATTTAAAAAAAAAACATTAATTTTTTATATTAAAATATATTTTTGACAAAAGGATATTTATACAATAATGAGTAAAAGTTGTATCGGATCATAATAATGTCATTGTATACGTTTAAGGAAGTACCGTAAAATAAGATCTATAGTTCTATAATATAATACACAAAATAAGTATCATAATTATGATATAGGAAAATATTTTTTTTTGACAATACTTTTTGTAAACTAGGTAGGTATACATAATTATTATGTTATTGTTCTAGTAATTTTAATTAATAGATACAATTGCATATTATAATATATATTACACTTTGATATTGAGTATATTTCATTACAAAAAATGTCCAAAAATTAAGTAATTTTAGAATCGTTGTTAGGTTAAGTCTATACGTGGAAATCTGGTTGAATTTTTGGAATTGGTATTGAACAATACAATTGTTATTTATTAATATAATATGATATACATTTTTTAATAAGTCTATTAACTTCTCAAGTATCCTCCAATCAGAGCCTGTGGTTAGGTTAGGTTCTGTTGAGCTGACTGATTGGCATCATTTTTATTCATCTGTCGACGAAATCGTGCAAAAATTCGTTAGATATAGTATCATATTGTAGTTATTCTCTGTAAATGTAAATTGTCGTATAATTCACATTATGCTTAATTGACAATTGTGCATTATTATAGTACGTTCGTAGTTGTAATTATTCGTGTACATTACATTTTACAGAAACTACTTGTTAAATTTTTTTCGTTTTGATTAGGTATATGAAAACGTGAAAAATAGGAAGTCGTACGATATTATTATCTGCATTAGGTATTATGTTAGTTAGTTTTTGGTAGAATAAAATTTCCAAACACAAATTGCAGGAATGAGTTTTCCGTGTTTCGACATTAGAATGTTAAATGTAAACCATTACTTTTTTCTGGATGAACTAAATTGTTTAACCATACAATTTTAATTAACTTGTATAGCACTTATAATCAGTTAGATTTGTTTTACCTATGTATGTTTATTAAAAGTGCGTTTTTATGTTTTATAAACAAATTTATTTATATAATATATATGGTATTTGAATTGATCATATTTTTTTTTCTTTAATAAAGTTTATTTAAGATGTATCATGTTCAAAAAAAAAAATTATATATATAAATAATAATACTTAAGTTTAGACACTAAACTACTCTACGCATCGTTATTAATTATCATCCAAGTTTGCTTCTTCACTCTGCATTTTGTTTAACAAATTAACTTGACCGAATTAACATCGAATCGTACATTGTACACACATATTTTTTAATTTTATTAAATTATATTATGAAAATATGACGTATTGGTTTTTCACATTGATGGAAATGTCCAGATGCAATCAAATAGAATTCGAGGAGCTAATGTAATAATTAAAATTTTACTCTTAAAGATAAAAAAAGATAAAAAATGAACGGTGTCGGTGAGGTAAATAATTATTATTATTTGTCTTCGTTTTTGTTATTTTTCATAAAAATGGTAGAAGATGAAACGAGATAGACAATAAAATATCACGGTAATATCCAATAAAATGTTTACCCTAATTTTAACGGGTCTGTAACGTCGAGTCTTTTATTTCAACCTTCAAGAATATACTTCTCTGTTGAATTAATTAAAAAGTAGACATTTGACACTGAGTTTATAGTTCAAACACATTTTAGTACCTAGTTTTCTTGAAATTATATGCTTGTGAGGTAATGCGGTAAGTCTAAAAAACGAAAATGCAAAAGTTATTATATTATTTGGATAAATAATAAACAGAAAATTAAGGTGTAAAATATTATATCCATAGTACATTTTGGCTTAAGACAACGATTGTAAAAATTTGTTATTTATAAAGAGTAGAAGAAAAAAAAGAATAATTAATCTCTCGTTTAAAATATAATCCAATTATAATTTCCATTATTTATTTATTCAATTGAGTTTAGCGAAAAATTTAAATTATAATATTATATAATTTTTTAACGATAAAGAAAGTTATTTTGCTTTTATATTTATATTTGTTGTAAATACGCGCAAAAATTATTACATATTATATTGTAATCATTTTTCGTATGATATTGAAGTACAATATTAATAATAGTAGTTTTTGATCTGGATAAAGTTTTTACATACAAATATAAAGTAAAAAAATATTAGACCTATTTTGTTGCGAAAATGTTACGAGTCTTTTTAATGACTATTAAAATAAAAATCATAAATACATAACTATTACAGCTATATCACTATGTATTTATAGAGTAATTTAGTGAAATTAATATATTATTTTCGCGTCGTATGTTGTTAATATAAAAATGTACGCTGGATGGCATTAATATTATAAATTAGAATATAAATATTATGTATTGTTATTCTAGAAAAAGCTTTTATTAATACTAGTTATAAAAAAAGTTTAAATAAATGTTTAGTATAATTTGAACTTTTTTACTTCATTTAAAATTAATAACAAAAAAACTATCAACTTTTATAATTTATTTTCAAATTAATAATTTTATGAGTAGACTTAGAATATTTTGTTATTAGTCAAGTTATATTATTTGCATTTTAATATATTTTTTTAAAATAAAAATCAAATTAATTATAATTTTTACACGAATTATATATAATTTATAACTGTATAATAAAATAAACCTTTGAAATAATATTCTTTACTTTAGAGGTAAATTAATGATATTTTTTAATACAATGAAAATAAATAAATTTTTAAATTTTCAAACTAATAACTAAGTAATTATATTTTGTATTAAATTTTTAAAATTCAAAGAAAAAAATCTCGTATGTTGACTAAGTTTATTTTATTTTATTAAGTTATAATATTTGTATACTTATTGTATTTCATAATACGATAAAATATGGCAATTTTTTGATCGGTAGTTACAAAATAGGATTTTGGGAATCAATTTATTTTGTAACGACCTATTAAAAAATTGGCACATTTTATTATGAACTATAAGTGAATATTAATTATAACTAAAATTTAACTTTACTTAGTTTACATACGAGTTTTTTCTTTGAACTTCAAAGAGTTAATACAAATTATAATTAAATATATACTTAACATTTTTAAAAAAAGATTCAATTGACTTATCTTCACACTATTAAAAAATATCATTAACTTATCCAGGTTATGAAATGAAAAATATTTTTACTACAGTTTTTTTTAAATGGAAGATAAAATTAAGATTTCCGAATTCGGCTAATTATAATTTATCATTGTTGTTATAATCGATTAACATTAATCCATTCAAATGCGACGGCTGGAGGACATTTGCATGCATACAGCTGCTACTGTTTGGACCGAATGTCACTGTTAACGACATTAGAGTAATTTATTTCTAATAACGAATTGTATTTTTCTCATTAGTAATAATTAACCTATTCGAATGAGATATATAGTTTTTTTTTTCAATTTTGTTTACCGGAGAAAATTCGTTTACGCGAATAACATAAAGAATTTAGCACCATCAGCGTTCATAATTAAAATGTTGTCACATACTCGTATACGATAATTTAATTATAGGTACGATCCTTCAAAACAGCCATGAGATATTAATACATTTAAAACAATAGAGATTTATACATGATTATAAAACGGATTAAATTTAATCAAATAAACATACTCGGAACGATTAAACTTTCCTATATACCTGCAGTATGAATTATATATAAAAAATATGAATTGTATAAAAAGTTGTTGAGCAGGACAAATACAGTAGTGAAAAAACCTAGTGTTAATCATATTGTTATAGCTATAGATTAAAACAACATTATTATGACATTATTTACAAACAGAAAAAACGAGACTAACACTATCAGGTTTCAACCCTCATTCTTGTAATACTACTCATATGTACACCACGCGGTGTAGTAAATAGTAGCTAAAATAATTAATTATATTATGCAAACTACAGTTATAATTACCTTGAACACTGTAAAATGTATTGCGAATATGTTTTTTTGAACACTTATCAAAACGACTATATAGTGTGTTATTTTTTGCGATATAATAGTTTCATATAATATAATTGATAATGATATTATCGTGATTAAAAAAATTACAATCATTTTGTTGTTGAATAATTTGTTTTGACCTATTCAACCTACCAGAACTTTAATTATTAAAGTGCATCGTAATCGCCTAGTTAATATTAAACGTAAGTGATTCTAAAAATGATTAAACTGCAGCTGCTTTTACACGTAGCGGATCAACCTCCTAGCGGTTTTCATATCCTGTTGCTTTCATTTAAACGCAAGTATTTAATAAATATGTTTTGAAAACGGTCGCTATGTGTGAAAGTAATTTTACTATTAATATCATGCAAAGTAATTATAGAAATATGGATAAGTTTCACTCATAAACTACACTTTTTATTATAAATTGTATATTGCAGTAACATGAAAATTATATAAATATAATTTTAAATTTACTAAAAAAAATTTATCACATAAAAATAAAATAAAATAAATAATTATTATTAATAAAACAAAACTGATTTTCGTTTTTAGTAATTTTGCGGAAAATTTTAATACTTCATAATATACAATTTATAGTTATTATTATAGTACTTATATTATATATTTTAGTATTACAATACCTAATCATTATGATTATGATTTTCAGATTGTATAAAATAAAATGAAATTACTAGTTAAATTATAATACTAAAAAATATTTTAATTTTAAGAAATATTATTTCAATGCATCATATACAAATAATTATTGTATTAATTGCGCATAAAGAGATATAAAACGTTATTTTACTATTCATTAAAAAATAAGTTTGCGTTATGTGTATAGTATATAATGTGATAGTGATCATGACATTTTGTCCTTAATGTTCTGAATGTTTATTTATGTAAATTATATTGTCATTAATATTAATAGTAGTATTAATAAACAACATTTCAGGGAATATAATTATAAGAACCGACTCGTGTCAGTCATTTAATGTCCGTCACGTTAAAATGGAAATGCGTTTATAATCGAAGAGTATTATATGGATTATCCATCGTTTATTCCTTTATCTAAATATCAAACACGTTTTTTTTTTGTCTTGTTTTAATAATACAGATAAGAAGAAATACATTTAAATGAATAAACGATTATAAACAGTTTATACAACTTTTTGCTTCTTCCCGAGAATATTCTGAATATAGAAAATCATTTTTTATTAGACTTACATTTATAATAGTATTTTGATAACAAATCGGTAGATTTTAATTATAAAAAACCAGTAGTTTCATTTATATATATTATATGTATATAAATATTGTAGTATATGATTAATTTAGGTATAATATGTTTTGGGTTAATAGTAAAATTCAAACTGAAATTTTGTTATTATTTTATCCAATAGAGAAATTTAAAAACGATCTCTTGATTTTGCATAATATTATCAACTAGGCATTAGAATAATCAATCATTAGAATGCATCTAAATTATGATATACATATACATACATTTATATATCAATTGATATATATATATATCATTATTTCAGTCGTCGATATTACGAAGTCAAAACATATATTTTTGATAAAATGATAAATAATATAATAACAAAGTACACTGTTGAATTGAATACTTACTAATTACGATATATAATAATTTTGATGTATTATATAATATTTTCATAAAATTATTTTTAACTACATACATTTAAAAGTTCTCATTGTAAAAAAAAACTTGAAAATTCAAACCAAGATAAAATAATATACATATATATTATACTAGATTTAATCGATACCTATATAAAGTTCATAAAGATTATATACTTCATAGGTTAGTTTGTTAGTTAGTTGGAGCCATATATGTATCTCCCCTTATTATGAAATCTTACCATTATAATACGGATTTTACTTTTTCTCTGCGCATATGAAAATATTTTATCATAAACATTTAATTGTTAGATAAACTCCATTTTTGGGTCCATCTACATATATAGTATAATATGATCTAAGGTTTAAAACAATTGAAATATTAAGAAATGCAGTATTTTTAATTGCCTTTTGTAGATTTTTTGAAATATTGTTATTTCTGAGTTAGAGATGAATTGTGCATAATTTTGAAAGAAATAATTAAATCATTGATTAGTCATAATTAATAAAGAAGATAAGTGATAATGTAGTGTAGAAGTTTTAAACGTACAAGTACTTAGGATCGATAATGTAAAATAATGGTAGTTCTGAGGAGAACATGATAACTAGGTTAAGTGTGGATGGATAAAGTGGAGGACGGCACCAGGTGTTTTGTAGGATAATAAGACATGACTAGTATATATATAGTAAGATATAAAGATAGTTGGTATAAATTGTCGAGAGACAGGAGATCGAGATCTAGGTAGGTGTTGTACTAGGGTGACCGATCCTATCTAATTAGGAATGTAAGGGTTAAGTTATCTATAAAAATAAATATCGGTCGAGTCATTTATATTGTTTTTAAATCAATTGTATAATTCCATTTAAAATGGTAGGTATGTAATATTTTATAGTAGTGTTATCATCAAGAGTATAATAATTAACATGACAGATTGCCATTGACATAATGGTAAAATACAATGAAAATCGCATTGATGTAAAAACAACAATATGACTATAAAATATCATCGTGGACTCAAATTGCATTTAGTTTGTATCTTTTCACATAAAAAATAATATAATATACTTTATTATAAGAATTAAATTATTCCGAATATTAATTCGCCAGTATCGTTAAAATATTACAATTAAATGTAATATAATGGATGATACCAGAAGTTTATTTAGAGTATTACAATTATGGGAATGAAAAAATATACAAAATTTAAACAAAAAAACACTTGTATCGCTATCATTAATAATTATAAAAAAGGAATATAATTAAAATATTATAATAAAAATATATCCATGATTTAATCATATTTTTTTAATACTCTAATATCTATAGAGGTTAAAGAGTATTATTTAAATACAATCCATATATAGTTTTATCCAATTCGGTCTTATTTATTTTACACATTTTTTCTGTTTTCTATATTTGTATTAAGTTTAAGATATTATATTTTATATCTAAATATTAGTTCTATCATTTTATGTTTTTATTTTTATGCCACAATATTTAGGAAACTATAATATACGTTTCATTCGAAATATATGTCACCAACAGTACTACGCCAACTGAAATTTACCACACGCCTTATCCAGACGTGATATCGAAAACGTGTATCTAGAAGTCGGAAGTACTATCAGAACTAAAACTTCATCTTTTGTTCAACAAAATTTTCATCAGCAATACTTTAAATTCTTTTTGCGTATTATAACTTCGTTATTAAGTTTATATACTGTACTGAGGTAGGTACTACAACCGAAATTGATTACAAGATAAAACTTATAAACCACACTACAATTTATTCATTTTTTTGAATAGCAACCAAGTTTAATCTAGTTTATCGGTGAATGATTATGCAGTCGTTATATTATAAGCATTTTAATTTTTAAATAATTATGATTAATGTTATTCGTATATGAAAAAAACTAATGTTATATTATACGAGTAGTGTTAAGAAAAGGAAATGTGCTGTATAAAGTAATTATAATACAATATAAATTAGAAATATACGATGAAAAGTCACATAAACTAAATATTTTAATAATCGTAATCTCACAAAAATAAATAAACAAGATATAAAACAAAAATAATGTAACCAATACACGAATAACATTTAGAATAATTTCGATCGTTGCTAGTAAACAGTACATAAAAGAGTGAATATATTTCTTAATTAAAAACAATTACATATACTTTTAATACGAAAATTAGTTTAATTATAGATAATTTTATAACTATTTACCAATTAAAATAAACTTGTACTTAGTTTAAATAATAATGTTTTTGGTTATCTACAGGTATGAAAATATTTTTAATTATCATTTAAACTGAGCATGCAAATTCTATTTAAAATTTCAATTTTAGATCAATTAAGTAGATCATAATAAGTATAACGGTTCTGGCTATTAATATTATCTTAATATTCAGAAATGCAGTATTATTTCAATCATTTGTATAAATGTAATTTTCAATTAATTCAATCATTAAATTTAAGTTGAACATTAATATTGCGTGTAGTTATTATTTCCATTAGGTAACTAAATGTATGTGCGATGGAAGAAGAGAAAATATGTTATGATAAAAACGCTGTTAACCATTATAATCAATGGACAAACTTATACACTTAGAAATAGTAACGTAGGTTTTTCCAAAAGTGTCTTACTTTAAGTTTACTATAAAATATATTTAACTTTTCTCTTATCATTGTGACACCACGGACCACTTATTGTGAAAATTATATATTTCATAAATAATACGTTTTGATGATTAACGAGATTAGTTCGACGACTATGCTAAACGATTTTGTAGTGGGATAAAAGACATGGCTGGGATGAAAGACATGGTTGGGTGGTATAAGTAGTGTAAAATCTTACAGGTGTATATGGGGCGATATTTAGTAAGTTTAAGGATTACATATAGTTACGTGAGAAGTTGGTATGTTTTATGAACCTTTTGTAAATTATCCTACTACTGAATATTATGGTATGTGTACTCACGGTTTCCTCTGGTCCTCGCTGTTGATGATCTGGACTTGATTGTAAAAATATAAGTAATTATGGGGAGGTGTACGATGCTCGTCACTATCGTTCTGTTCTGATATATTTTATTTGTTAGGTTACTCTTAGATACGAGCACAAGCTCAGCGGGCAGTTCTAGAGTGTCCGCCAGAGCACGGCGACCGTGGTGAACGAGACTCTCGCCAACTGGTTACACTGAACTTGAACTTGGATACAAATAACGTGAGATTTTCGCCACTATCCTACCTCACTCAATGAGTAGACTGTGTTGCGAAAATCATCACATTACGTTGTTACCCAGATCTGTAAATTACATAGGTCTTATGTTACTCTATGCGTGTTTAATAAAATGATTAACAAACGAATAAGTATCAATACAGAACAGCAAAGCGAACACGACTAAACCAATGGGATAAGAAATAAATTAAGTGAGAATATACAACTCCGAACACAGCCCGCGAATTCGTCTGCAACTGCATAAGGGAGTTAATATAAACTCATAAAAAGGGTATAAGTAAAAAGGATGACATGAAACAAATCTCTGTACAGCCCGCGAATTCGTCTGCAACCGTAACAGAGTTCTACATGAGTCCTTTATGAAAAAATGTAATTGTGATTTGGGATACGACTAGTGGACTGAGTGGTCAGTCGGGAAGTCGACTACCTACTGCGTGACTGTGTTACATAACTGTGTGATTGCTTAGAGAAGATGACTTCAAGAGTAGATGGCGCTTGACTAAAAAGGAAGAAAGACTGTGTGTTTTATATTTTGCAGATTCCTTTATAGGATATCGAAGTGTGATCCAATTATCCCCACTTATTTGCTTATAATTATTGCTAATAGAGGGCGCATTAAAGTATATCGCATAATTGTTTAAGATATAATTAGTAGTGGGGGTATATGGGTATATGATGTAATTTGATTGGTTTAGTCTTATTGCGCTCTTCTTCTTCTGTCTCATTTATTGTTACAAATACCAATATTCCAATATATTACAAATTGCACACATGTTTTTTTGATACCGTGTCCCCACGGTATATTACATAAAATCAATATTTTGTTATATTAAAATAAATGATAGGTACAATTTTGGTATATCATAATAGGTACATCTGTATAAAATGAATTTGGTATTTGAATACAGTATAATTAAATGAGTGGTTATTTAATACGTTTATATAATATTAATGATATCGTAGTATAAAGCATTGAGTGGTATAAATATTATGCTTAAAATTAGTGTTAGTACAATGATTCACATTATATATTTTGTAACGAATATAATATAGGTAATAGTATGTTTTTATGGGTGTTAGTGTTATATTTTGGTATAGTCATATGTATTTATAATATAAATAGGTATTTGATTAAAATTAGTGTTAGTAAAATAATTCATATTTTTGTTTTTCTTTCGTGGATATAATATAAATGATAATATAATTTTTATATGTGTTAGTATTACAATAGTTGTATAGAAATGTGAGTGTTAATTTGATTATATAATATCAAGTGCGTGTCCTTATTCTATATAAATTTATGAACATAAGATTATAGATAGTTAAGTGCATATTATATAGATATATAATTTTGACAGTGTTTATGGTGTTCTGGATTATATAAAATAAGTGTATATAGAGTAGGTCAGTATTTTATAAATCATTACAATATTTTTTTTTTTATGTTTCATAAAGTATTTTAACATTTCTCTTATAATTCTTTGAAATCTAGCATTGTATTGTCTAATTATGAATTTAAAATTTGCATTGTTTAATTTGTAAAATTAGTGCGATCTTAATAAATATATTTTTTATATTTTTATGTGTTAGTGTATAATATTATAGTGTGCTTATATTACGTAAATATTGACGCAATTGATATACTTACATTTTGAATATTATAGGAAAGAAAAAAAAATTACATAAATTGGATTTATGTTATGATCTTCATCTTCATCCTTTGTTTCAGCCTTTTGTTGTTTTTTCTTTGATGTCTATTTCTTAATCTTCTTTTTGTTTGTGTGCTTATGTCTCTTGTAGTTACGGAATCTGTGGTTTCTTGTAATATGTGTTTTGATTTTATCATATGATTATTTTTTATTTCTTCGAATTGTGATTTGCGTATGTGTTGCATATCATCTTGTGTAAAATTAAGTTCTTCGTTCAGGAGTAAGCATTTGGCAATTTGTAGTATCCAAGGTCCGCAATCATATCCGTTTGATTGTTTCGGTGTAAATGCCTGTATTATTTTCCAATGTGATGGTTCTAAATTACAATACACTTCCCAATCATTAAGAAATTTGTTTACGATGTTAACTTGGTTGTAGTCATATATATGTAAACTGTCATAATGATTGATGTGTTTTTTGTTATGTTTACTGATACTAATGTCCAGTGATGTTTATTATTAAGTGGAAATAACAATAATTTTTTTAGAAATATTGGCATTTTGATCCAGCGCTTAATTCCTGATAAGCCATATTGTTTGTATTTGTGGATGAAGTCAGTGTTGAAAGAGTAGATCAAGTTTTTAGAATTTTGATCTATTATTTCAAGATATTTTTCTATTTGATTTCCATTGTACCACGTTAGATCCTTTTTGTTTGACGTCTGTGTCATTATGAGAATGTAAGCAGTCTGAGTTTCGAAGACAGTATGTGTTTGCATATTGAACTTGATTTGGTTTTGTGAATTTCAAGTACTTGATGTGTGGTTGTTATTATATTTATTTATGTATATCAATTGGTCTTACAAAATAAATATTGTGCGTCTTATTGCTAATGTTAGTGATTCGAAATAATTATACATATGTATATATTTTTATTTTAGTGTTAAATGAAATTTATTAATTTTTTATTTTTATTTTATTATTATTTTTTGTTGTTAGTTTTATATACTAGAATGTGTGTCTTATTTCTTATTGTTAGTAATTCGTAATAATTATATGTATTTTTTGTGTTAAATAAAATTAGTTATTTTTGTTTTAATATTATTATTTTCGTTATTATTAGTTTTATATACTATATTGTTTGTCTTATTTCTTAATGTTAGTAATTCGTAATAATTATATATATATTTTTTATAATTAACAGTAATAATTTTTTTTTTTTTTTTTTTTTTTTTAGTATTATGTTATCC
>CM023360.1:26239054-26286840 GCA_013282895.1 Eriosoma lanigerum
AAATTTGAAACTTTAATCTTAAATTTTAGATGTAATACTACGATTTTTGTAAACGTTTTAATAAAATTAGGATAATTATGCAGAATTATGTCATTGTGAATGAAAAAAAAAAAAATTTTTTTGTTCAAATTTTAAACTTTAACCCTAAATTTTACATGTTCTACTACGATTTTTGGAGAAGTTATAATAAAACAACGAATATTTTGAAACACTTCGTCATTCTGAATAAGAAAATTTTTTTTTTTTTTTTTAAAATTTGAAACTTCAATCATAAATTTAAGATGTTCTACTACGATTTTTGGAAAAATTTTAATTGAATTACGAATATTTTGAAACACTTCGTCGTCGTGAATGAGAAAAAAATTTTTTTTTTTTCAAATTTGAAACTTCAACCCTATTTTTTACATGTGCTACTACGAATTTTAGAAAAGTTTTAATAAAACAACTAATATTTCGAAACACTTCGTCATTGTTAATGAAAAAAAAAAAAAATTTTTTTTCAAATTTAAAACTTCAACCTTAAATTTATAAAATTTATATTGGTTTAGGGATATGGAATATAATGGGTGACCACTAATTTAACAACTTATGTTACAAATCTTATGTTTACGTACGTTTATATGCACTTTTATATAAATATATTAATATGACAACTATAATATTGTACAGTATTGGTGGAAGGTCGCCCACACATATAAAAAGATTGAAACTCAATCAATTACACAAATAATAGAAAAATAATAATTATAATAACAATGTATAAAAAATAATAATAATGAATCATTGACATTACTATTCCGGGTACCATCGACGTAGAATTCATTGGACCAATTGATTAAAGGTGTCACACCGCGGCAATGGTCGGATAATGTTGCGCTGACGACACAAGTAAAATGGCTCACAGCACAGACGTGAATCCCTCGCCAAACGTACGTAAAAAACACCGTACGTAGACGCAACGTCGCGTTCTTTTATTGACACCAAAATACGTATATTTTACGATGGCGGTAGCACACAACGGCAAAAACTCAAACGGGATAATAAATTGTTTCGCCGCGAAAACACACTCAAAACAAACCCAACCGTCGCACACGACATACACGACGAGCCGCATTTGACCTGCACACTCGACCCAATGGCGACATACTCAAGCCATACGGGGGCGATCGACGCAACGTCGACCGGTTGTTCGCGTAAAAGTCCGCGTTAACAACAGTCTTTAGTTTTTGTATTGAAGTTCGAACAAATAGTACGAAAATGTTGAATCGATGTGTCATTGTGAATGAAAAAAAAAAATTTTTTATATATCAAATTTAAACATTCAACCTTAAATTTATGCTGTTTTATAAGTTTTTTGAAAAAGTTTCAATAAAAGTACGAAAATTACTAATTATTTTGTGTTTGTGTATGGAAATACTTTTGTTTTAAATTTTAACATTCAACCTTAAGTTTATGCTGTTTTACTAAGATTTTTGAAAAAGTTTTAATAAAAGTACGAAAATTTTGAATCAATGTGTCATTGTGATTGAAAATAAAAATTTTTTTTTCCACCAAATTTGAACATTTAACCTTAAATTTATGCTGTTTTATTAAGATTTTTGAAAAAGTTTATATAAAAGTACGAAAATTTTGAATCAATGTACCTATGTCAATACTCAAAAAAAATTTCAAGTTCCTACGATCAAAAGTCAATTAGTTATCACGAAATTAAAAAAATTAAAATAACAGAAACCGTTATTTTACCGATTTTCCGCCATTTTTTGGTAGTTTATTTCCTCCCAAGGAAAAACTTTTGAGAAATTCGAAAAATGAGCTAAATAAAGTACTAACTAGACACGATTTGCCACTGATAGCATACCCTACTTGTAGTAATCGGACCATTATTTCTACCCGAAAAAGTGTTTTCATACATCAAAAAAAAAAAAAACTTCTTTGTAAAACCAAAAATTTTTTGTGTTTGCACTAATTGTGTGTACCTATGTATAAATATATTGTAGGTAGTTAATCAAATCAGGCTATTTATCATAAATCTAGACAAATAATATAGAACTATAGTTTAACTATAGTTCCAATACAAAAATACAATTTACCATGGCATTTTAATAAATATCTAAATTGTCTATTTGACAAATAAATAACAACTTTTTTTGTAGTTGTATTAATCATTTTAACAATTTATAAAATCATAACTTACACTGTTGTAACTGCAGTTTACTATTTACTTAGACTTTTGATAAAATAATTTTTGATATTTAAAGAAATTATTTAAAATAAAATAACTTGAATGTATTATATAATTTAATATAGTACCGTTTGCTGTTTGCAGCACCTACTTTTACACATAATTAGCAAAACATTATAAATACATTTTCAAATTTCTTAATAAAAATAAAAATAAAATAACAAGAAAACGTCTAATGACATAGGTAGTCGGTATTTATGGAAATATATTAAAGAAAAACATATAAAGACTTCCTTACTCGTAAAAAGGTTAAAATTCGTACAAATTTTATGTGTACGATTTAATATTAATAATTAAAATACCCGAGTTTAAAATATTTAATAATTATAAACATGTGTAGGTACTTACTATAGTTCTTAGTTTCGCACTTCGCTCTTAGTAAAGTAAGGAGCAACGATCGATATTGAAATGATATAATTTTTGTTGAGTTATTCTGATATCTTTTGGGCTGTGGCGCGTTTTCCGTATAAATAATACACTAATTTCAAATAACACGTCACACTTACGGTATTGATGAAATAATAATTAATAACAACATACACAATAAAGTATTATAAATATAATAATGATTATTGTTACCCACTGACAGGTATTCGGTTGGTCCGCTAAAAATATCCAAACTGCGCAGTAGATTCATTATTATACATTTATTGTTTATACTCTATACCTAATAAACCGCGACTGTAAGCTATGGATACTGGAACGGCCCATGTACAGGAATACCAGCATAATAATGAACATGATAAATATAATTATTATTATTTTATTAATAATTGTTATACGGTATGTACAATACACATCTAAAACAGTTTTACCTATTTCTGATAATATAAAATATTATTACCTTAAAAATATAAATCATGTTTTGTTTATATACCTATATATATATATATATAAATTTATCATTCAGAGAATATGATCTATAAATCGATAATGCAAATCATGTTATTATTAACCATCATTTTATTTTCTAATGAAATTGAAAATATCTTATAAATATTATGACATGTGTTTAAATAAGTACATATTTTTCAATTAATTTTAATGAATATTATCACAATGATTTTCAAAACATGTTGTATTAATATGGATTTACTAAAGCAAAAAACATATGGTTGTAAACACAAAATAAACATGTCTCTTCAATGAATTTTTAAAAATATTATTACAATATTCAAGAAATGGTATTGCTTAAATATATTAATATGTTCAATGAATAATATTAATAAGCAAATAGACAAAAAACATTGACCTGAACAATGTTTTTATCAAAAACATTTTTTTTGTTTGTTTTTAACTTCAGTTATTTAACCTTTAAAATTCGCTCTTTTACAATTTTCTAAAAAAAAAATTGAATTAGTTCAAAAATTTTGCATTCATGTTATGACCGTTAAAACGTGATTTTAACCTTCGATATATAATTTGAACAACGATTTTATCTAAAAGAAAATTGCTTTTTTCGATTTCATATCCAACTATTTAACTTAAAAATTCGGTCTTTTATTATGATTTTAAAAAAAAAAATTAAAAAGTTAAATATTATTGCATTCATTATATGACCGTTTAAACGTGATTTTAATATTCTATATGAGACTTGAACGTTGTTTTTATCACATTTTTTTTTTCAATTCTATTATTTAACCTTTAAAATCCGCTTTTACTATGATTTTTGAAAAATTTGAATAAGTTCAAAAATTTTGCATTCAATGTTTGACCGTTAAAACGTTAATTTAATCTTCAATATATAACTTGAACATTGTTTTTATCACAAATTTTTTTTTTATTAAATTCAATTATTTAACCTTTATAATTCGCTATTTTTCTATAATTTTACTTACGTTTTTTGAAAAAAATTTGATAAAGCTTAATAATTTTACATTCAATATATGACCGTAATATGTCAAACATTATCACGTTTAGCAAAAATGTTTTATAACGTTAAAACTTTGAATCACGCTTAACGAAATTTATTTTTTAAATGCAAGGCTTGTCTATAATAACGTATAATATTTATACCTTATTATATTTACTGGAAAGGTTCATTTATATACTCTTTTTTTGTTGTTCGTACACCCTTAATCTATTTCGGCAGCGGCGGCAGACGGAAAAGTATGGTAGACAACTATTATAGGTATATTATTATCGGGCAAACATTTGCACTGAAAATAAGATCACAAACACTCGTCGATTAAGAGTTTAAATAATAATATAATATTTCCGCGTGTCTATGATGTGCGAAAAATACCATAAAATTCTCGTGTTCTTGTGCTTTTTTTTCTGTTCGTTGGACTTTGGACGCGGTCACGAACGCACTCCATTAGATAAGTTTTTGATTGCCGACGATGCCGGGCAAAAAACTTTTTAGTTATTTTCGAGTGTCACTATTTTTTTGATTTTTTTTTTTTTGACTTACGTATTGTTAATGTACGTTATTGTAACGTGCACGGCACTGAGAGATAGATTGTCCAACATCCGAAGAAAACATAATGTGTATATATTATACATAATATTGTTATTATCAGTAAGTATACCTTTATAATAATATAAAAACGAAGATACATTATATTTCCCTTGTATTGTCATACATTATTAATAACAAATTATTGCGAATATCGTCTTGATCATATAAAATATTAATTGCTATTATCTGATCATAATACTCGTTTACTTTTTTAGATTAAATCATAAATAAATTAATATTTTAGATTGAAAAAACGTTATTCGATTACACTGTATTACAAAAATCGTGCAGATACAAAAATATATCTGGTACAATTATTATAATATGCAGGAAAGTGTTTTTCTGTGTTAATAAATTATGAAATATACACTGCCGCTGTTGCATTTAATCTACAAATACGTATACGCTATACGGCCTTGTCCGTTTATTTATTCAGCCGAAAGGGTCCAAATGGTATTGTAATGACAAAACTAAAACTAATAAATACATTGTCTCCGCCACCGCCAGCTCGCATGCAAATTATGTGCGCATGCGTAATGTCTAGTCGTTTTCGTACATATTTAATTCGACTGATGGTCATATAGAAATAGTAATAATAGTTTTAATTATTATATTTATAATTATAACATTTAGTTCTAATTGCAATAAATATACACTATGGTTTTGACACGAAAAAAAAAGGTTAATCTAGATAATTTTTTATCCTATAATCAGTATAAGGTGAAGTTTAAAAATAAAAAAATAAAATATTAAGATTTAGTCCCACAAAAAGAATTATTATAAATATATTAAAAATAAACTTTTCTTTTCAAAATATTAGTTTTGAATGTAAGATTTTATATGAAAACGAACTCTAAAAATCGTATTTATATATTGTTAACAAATATTATTTTTATTAAGGAATAGTAAAATCAAGTACCCGGAGGAGTACACAAGTTTCAAAAAATTAATATTTTATTACATAAACTTTTATTTATTTATTCTACTGGGTAGGGAGTAATCATAATGAACACTTTTTTTTTGTAGATAGTTTAAGGGGTGGGGTCTAAATTATCGTCCATACGCCTGCATGAAAAACATACAAAGGTCCATTTATTATATAAATAGGAAAACGAACAAAACTTTTTATTTGCACCTAAAACCGCGTATTTAAACTTGTTGGACATTTTTGGACTGTTGTTAGAATTTATTACACCCGAGACTCGACCGTTAAAATTCGACCAACTTTGCTAGGGTGAAATAGTTTTTCGTCAGACATGCTGCGTAAATTCATATAAATAAATCGATTGCCAATTTAGCACACCGACCGCAATAATACACACCAAATACCAATCAAATACTCGTCCGTAGATAATATTTCGTATATAGTTTTCTTCTACCATGGGACCGGAAAACATAGTTTATAAGCACACCAAATATGAGCATCACGTACTCAATATGATGCGGCGAGTTAATTAAACTCGATCAGTAGGAACAAAAGAAAACAATCATAAAAAAAAAATTAAGACGATACAAAAATAGATTTACTTGTTAAATTTAATTATTGTTAACTTTAAAAAGTTTAAAAATTATAAATTAATTTATTATACTTTATAACTTAAATAAATTTACATGTCCGTTTTACCTTCATTTTTTATTATATTTATAAGTAAAATTATATCTGATATTAACAAATAGGAAAATATAAAAATATAAAGCTATTTATACTTAAAAAAAAAATTAAAAATAAAAATAAGTATATATATTATATTTCATTTTCTAGCAAAAAAATTTATATTTTTGAACTTTAATTAAAAATATAATTAACTGAAAAAAAACTAGATATTTTGAGAAAAAGTAACTTAATTAAAATTAACTTAAAACTCAAAGTTTTTTACTCGTTTATGTCTAGAATTGGAAAAATGTACACCTAGATATATACCGTATCTGCTTAAAAATTTCAAAAAATGTCATTAATTATTACTTCAATATAAATTAGAAAAGAAAAATAAAGTAAAATAGTATAAAATAAAATAATTATTGCAGAGTAACGAAATTCTGAACACGTATTATAACAGTATCCGTCGGTTCAACGATAATAAATGAATAATCATCGTTATCACTTTCGAAATAACAATAATTGATTACATTGACCGTAATCAGATTTTTCGCGATAATACAAAGCGAAAGAGTATCGGCTTACCGTATATGCTGTTTATGGTATATTTTTATATAAAGTAATAATAATAATATTATCTTTATATATATATATATATATACGATATTTGTATCACTTGTTTTCCCTAATACGCGATGACGAAGAGAAGAAACTTTTATTCGTAAACTTGGCGTACATTTTATGTCTTAGATCTATATTATAATAATACATAATATATAATATAATACGTTATATCGTTATACGTCTTGTCATCACGATTTCGTTTCGTTCAATACAATATAATGTAATATATCGTCAGTATAATAATATTCAGGCCGTTTGATGGCATACCGTTTTATTTTAAGATATTTATTTATATTTTTCCGAACAAGGTACGCATAAATTTGAATATATATATATATATATATACAATGTACATACGCGCGAGCATACTACACACAACTGAAATTACTATATGACGTGAATTCTAAATATATATGTTTACCGGTTTTTTATTTGTTTGTTTTTTTTATAATTCTCCGTACCTACCTTTTTAATTTTTTTTCTTCCCCACAATCGAAATATCTGACGAACCACGTTATCACTTATATGCATCTTGAGAATATAAATTTATTGCATACTTTTTTCTATGATAAATATTTTTTTATTGACACGTATGAAATATTATATCTAAATTCAAATTAGAATAATCTATTTAACCTCTCTAACTTATCCTTACCTAACCTGCCTTAACTAACCTTTATATATATATAACCGCAAACTGACCTGTTTTAGACTTTTCATTCCATTGGGCAGCCCCCATCATTTATTAGAACGAAAAAAGATATACGAATCACATTAAAAACATGAGAACCTGCTGACGTATGATATGACTCAGATATGATTGGATCATTTTCCTCAAATTTGTCTTTTACATATACAAATAAAATCTAACTAATTAAAATTGCCGGCTATGTTTTTCTCTCTCCGACTAACTTTACTTTTCAATAATTTTCTTGGTCACTATTATATGGTTGACGTAGGTAGTTTAAAACCATCTTCCAATTATCTTTATTATCAAGCATTCATTTAATTATACAATATAATAAAAATTATATTTTAGTTAATTCTTCTTCAAAACTTAATATATACGTCTTCTATTCACATAATAGGCAGCATAAAGATTCATTCAGATGTGTCTATGTAAAGATAAGAATTGAAATAGCTATAGCCACTAAAAGCCTGGAAAGAGATCTTCCCGTGTTATCATTCACTTCACTTATGGATGTCAACAATGATTCTTCTTGCTCATTCCTCATTTTACGTCTTATGTTACTATTCTTGCCAACGCAAGTTCAACAAAAATCAAGTTTTATTTTTGATATCATCTTTGTTTATCCATTCTAAAATATATTCGAAGATCTTTACCATTCTGCTGTAAATGTATAGATTGGAAATTCGCCGGCCAATAATACGAATTCTTCACCAAAGATTGTCCGGTAAGCAGGGGCGGATCAAGCCCATGTTTAAGAGGGTAGACCCAAGATAATGGGTGGGGTGAACTATAATTTAACTATAATTTTTTTTATAGAACGTATACATTCCGCAAAATGTCTAAATGTGAAATACTATTTTTCTGATGGTATGAGAGCAATCACCCTCCTACCTCCTGAAACCGCTACATATAGTAGGCTGAAGTCATCTTAAAAATTATAAAATGCCTGACCAATATCAATGTTAAACATTACTTCCTATTGGCCACATTATTTATTTCGATCAATTAAATAATATATAACTAACCTTTATACTACATAAATATACCTACTTCAATACTCATTTTTCATTGTTTTATAACAATAATAATAAGTTTAAAGAATAATAAATATGTATCTAACCATTCAACCATCAACTATATCCTAATAAAAGACGATTAAATGCCATTTTTCCTTTTTTTTTTTTTTTTGCATTAAATAAAATTAAGAACTAATAAAATAGTTCGTATCGTTTATTTGTCACCGTTTTATTTTAAGAAAGTAGTGAGGAGATACAGTTAATTTTATTATTAAAAAGTGTTTTTTTTCTTGTTGTTCTTGTTCTTATAAAAAATATTATCGACCCATCGTTTTTAATTTCCAATTACACAAAACTTAAATAACACAAGGAAATTTATCTGTGAAGAATGAAAAAAATAAAATGAAATACATAATTAAATTTATTTTGTACTGTTGGTATTTTGCCTTCTGGGTGTCATCGTATAAATTGTAAACATCTAAAATAAAATAAATTATTAAACAAACACAAATATTACCATTGCAATGATTTCACAAAACGAAAAACCTCATCCTGTTAAGATAAAATACCAAATTTTATTGAAAACCTAAAACAACAACATTCAAAGAAGACAAATTAAAAATTAATTCCTACAGGTATGTAAAAATGTATTTTCAGAAATTTTCGCTATTAATTTACGAATATCACAATTTAACGCTTTTTAAATATAAATTTAAAAATGAAAACAAATGTTTATTTTCTTCATACTTTAAAAGTAACGAATAAAAAACTAATCAACACACACACACACACACACATACACACACACACACACACACACACACACACATATATAATACTAAGATTAAACAATAATTCATCTCTATTATTAGTAACACAATTCTCGAAAAAAAAAAATTAAATATTAAATGTAATTTTGTATTTTATGTAATATAAAATTATTGTTATATCATCAAATAAAACATAATAATAATATATAAATAATTGAAAGCGATTATGCATAAAAATTATATTTTAATCCACTGTCATATTACACATGATGTATTATATTTTATTGTCATTAATATACACTTTATGGATTTTATGAATGTAATAAAACGTATAATAATAATAAACTGTCAAGTATTTTTTGTTAATTTTAATGAGAACTTATTTATATTTTAAAATTATTTAGATATTTTGGGATATTTCATTAATATTCTAAAGCAACAATGATTACTATTCATTACCATTTTTTATACGTCTTATATAGTTTGAAAAAAAAAAATAATATTCCTATTTCGACTATTGTACAGCTTCCTATTAAACAATTTTTTTCTTAAAAATATGTTCACATTTGCTTATTGGGCAATTTAGGTATTCCACGTAATAATTTCCAAATATCTATATTAAGTGGTGAAAATTATTATTGATACAATAGCCTACATTTAGAACAACTATTATTAACTTGTGTACACTTTGTAAAACAAATACTGAAACAATATTAATTTAATTATTCAAATAAATAAAATAAATATTAAAGTGTAGGTACCTATATAATTTAGAAGTTACTACGCAGTGTACTTGAAATTTTAATGCATACTACCTGTACTAATAATTACGGTTATAACACTGATGATTGAGTTAATTTAGATTGTTTAATTAAAAATGATCGATATCATTAATACAGTGACAATAGTACTCTTACTTGACTTGTAAATAATATTTAATATCAATGTAGTTTTTTATTTTTTATTTTTTAAAATTATTTAACAATTATTAACCGGCTCATAACCGCAAAATACAATTCCCGAAGAAAAATCAATTTACCAAACTGTATAATAATTTGTTGATAAATGTTTTCGTTCGACTTCAATTTCAAACGCAAACGAAATTAATTTACCGAGTTATTGTGGCAATGAACTTTAATGTTATAATAACGCGTCGCCAACAGCTAAGGACGTATACGCGTACACCGCAGAGGCTGCTAATAATAAATAATTCGGCGGACAAGTGCCGTGTTTTCGGGTGGAAATATTTTATACAAAGTCGTAAATTAGTATTTTATCAATATTGCTAAAACATAAAACATAATAATCTATTATTTACTGTAACGTTTGACCGGTTAGAAATTTCGCAATTACAAATAATTTACGTAAAACGTTTCACGAAATTACCTTACACGCGTGTCGATAACTCAATAAAACCACATTATTTACAAATCTTGCGTTGATTTCAATCGATTTTGAATAAAATATTATTAATTTATGGAAGATAATATGATATTATATATTAGTTTATTATATTTCCGAGTATCTCTTCAGTATATTTCTTTGTTTCCAATTCATTTGATAAAACATAGTGTATTATTATTATTATTACTATATACGTTTACGGCACCACGTCAAAATACGAAATACAATCTCCTACAATCATCGCCAAGTATAATAATAATATTTCCTGAGGACGCCGCCACCACGTGAATGATGAATCTGTTCGGTAAATGTGATTCAAGTCCTATTTGTCTTAGGTCGATATGACGTTTCGAATATCCGTGAGCGGCTTCGCGATCGTTCCTACATTATACTTTATATACAGGGTATTTCAGAATGATAAACATAATATAGATTTGTCAAAGATCTTGAAAACACCCTGTATATATCGACTATTATAGAACCCAATTTACGCACACAGACGTACACGTTTCACGAGTTTATTTTATCGATCGCGGGGGCGGTTGGAAGCATCGTCAGTTGATGTAAGGGTGATGGTTAAACAGGAGGCGGTGGGAGATGCGAGGATTGAAAAGAATAATATCGACGGGTCGGCTATAAATCAGAAACGGGTTTTTTTCTTCGCCCGACCGGGAGATTGATGGACGACGACGACAAGCCGAAGGGTGACTACTATATACAGAGTGATTAAAATTTAGTGTTCTAAAAATGATCAAACACAATTTTCTGATCATCCTGAATATATGTTTTAGTATAGTATTCCATACAAAGAAAAAAAAAATACGCTATACAGAGTGTTCAAATTATGAAACTCTAAAAGTCTATCGATTCTAACGGAAAATAATGAGTTCCGCTATTATAACATATATATATATATATAAGGTTCCACGATAAAATGTCATCATATATTATTATCACGATATGGTCGTTCTTAACGATAATCGGAAATCACAATTCAAAACACGTAACATCGGTAACGGCAGTAAACGTTAATTAACAGAAGAATGGAAACGCATTTGTCGCGACCACGAAGACACGGCAAGTACGTCGCGAATAAATGCTAGACGGTTGACAATCGATTTATGTATATATAATAGTAAATATAACGTGCGAATAACAACAAAATAAAAGTATAAAAAAAAATAAGCACATTTCAATATCTCCGCGAACATCATACAATCGTGACAATAGCGTCTTGTTGAATTCGATTCGCATAGAATTTATTTTAGAGGTTATATTTAATTTTGTTTGAAGGATAAGTAACTGAGTATCATTAAGAAAGTCCTGTTAAATATTTTTTGCCTAGATTAAATTATGTATACTTAATATTTATGTCTTATCTTTACCGTATGATAGGCGAGTCTAACCCCACGTATTTACGCACCCGGTGAAGGAGTTTGTCGTCTGTGGAAGTACAGGACCTGCAGCTGAGTAGACCTAGTGCAATTTCTTCCCGTGATCTGGATCTTTGACTTAAGTTCCGGTTAAGATCCACTACGCTTCGTAGCACTAAGGCCTCTTATGGCATGGTTGAGGGAATTATGCACTACAAAGAGAAAGAAAAAAGATCGAAACAGGTGGAACAGAGGTCGTACCGAAATAGGTAACTTCTTTTCAATCAACTAGAACAAGACTCCGGACTGTTTGGTACTGGATACCTGGCCACGAAGTCAGCGAAGATTAAGAAGAAGGCTAAGGAAAAACTCCAGACTGTCTAAACTTAGACATCGTCTCGACCCGATGAGGTTTGACAGAAACGCTAACCCATATTGCGAAACACGCTTAACGATTGTCACGATCCCTTTCGTGTAACATTTATATTGTATATAATTTCCATGGTTACCCGAGGGGTAATGTATGTATAATTATTATTTATTTTGTAAAATAAACGATGGAGTTGGGGAAGAAGTATTTCGAAAGCAATTCCCTCCTGGATTTCAGTTTTAATAAAAAGGACTATTATTTTATTGTTGTATTTTATTTTATTGTACTATATAAGAAGTTATAAATTTAAAATTCTAATCTCAAACATTTGTATACGAATATGAGCATTTTTAATTTAAATTAAAACCTATATAATGTTTATGATATAAAAATAAGAGTAATAATTATTAAAATATATTAAAAAAATTAATAAATGATGTGAAAAAAACATAAGACAAAAAAGCTAAACGAATTTTGCATATTTATGCATACTGTGAATAGATTTTTATTATTAATCAAAAATCAAAAAAATTAAAATGAACAGTACTCGAATTAAAATGTTGTACTTACAAACAAAAGTAATAATATTATAAAGAAAAATATAATTAAAAATAATTTATTAATACGGGTTGAAATCAAAACCATTACCACAAAATTATAATATAATATAGGTACCATTAAAACTGTTTGGTTTATACCAAATATTTTATAGAGATTTTATCTGAGATAAGTTAGGTTAGTATATGTTTATTTTGCGATTTGTTCAAAACGAATAAACAGGATTCATTTTTACTATATTGGATTTCTCTATATTTCTTTTTTTTTAAATAAATAAATCATCCTGCATGTTAAATATAATATTTTAATATATCATATATTATATTATGTATGATATATATGCATAAAAAAACAATTCGTGTTATCATATTTAAATTTAATTTAGTAAAGATTACATTTGCATTATTTATGTATAACTATATTTTTTTCTATTATAATATTGTAATATAATCATAAGTTTACAGTAAACTTATAAGCAAACGTAATTTTGTAAATGTTATGTTTATTATTATTTTTATGGTCGTTATTTACTGAAAAACATATAGTATAATAACAATATTAATATTATAATATAAGTAAGATTTTGTTACATATTTTTAAACAATAAGATTGAAAATGTAATATTAAATAACTATAAAATATGAATATTGTTTTTCTCAATTTAATGTTGAATTAAATATAACATTTTATATTGTTTATACAATGATTAAGTACATATTATCCACCTTAATATTATTTAGAAATTGCTTTTGTTTCTATAACAGTTTAAAATAAATCTATGAAATTAATAAATTCAATTTATATTCCTTAAGATTGAAGAAATTAGATTTTGAATTTTAGATATTTTTGAGACTTTTTAAATTGCTTTTTTTTGTTTTTAATAACATCAAAAAAATTTTTTTTTAATCTACGTAATTTAAAAGTGAATATTTATTTTTATTTCACATAATGTGCTACTGATGGCTCAATAGGTTGATCTAGTGATTTTTTATTTTATATGTTAATTTATCGGATTAGAAGTTTAGTTATAACTTATAACGTATCTTATAACTTTATAAGTATTAAATAAGTCAAAAAGACTACCTATATGAAATTTCAACTAGCAATATTATAATTATTTGTTTAATGTAAAAGCTGAAATAAAAAAAATTAACAATTTTAAATTTAAATTTTCTACTTTAAAGAACTTAAATAGATTTCTAAATATTTTTTCATGCTTGCGTTTTTCGTAATAATTTCATAGTCTTAAGACTTCTCTGAGGTAGTTTTTGTAAACTTTAAATTTTGATTTGAACTTTAATGAATTGAAATATTTTATATTGATTTATGGAAAAATATTATTATAATAGAAAATATATATTACTGCAGGATAACGTCACACGCTATTGTTTTACTTTTGTTTTTATGTATGAATATTTTACAATAAACGCACTTACTAATGATGTATATGATAATTAACAATGAATTACTATATAACCGGGAAGGTTATTAATCAAAAATAAAATGTCAGTGGATTGAAATTTGAAATTTAATTATCTCAGCTATATAGTATTTGTAATGATTACTAAAACCGAATATGAGTGCAATTTATAATATTATTAGCTTATTTGCTATATAAAGATAGTCGATCAGTTTTTTCATAATGTCGTATTTTTTTCATTACATTATACAAATGATAATAATCGATCCCACTGTAATATAACTTATGTCTCTTGGCGATCAATACGAGCATAGATTAATTAATTGTTAACGTACTTTTAGTCGCAAACCATGAATAACGTACATCTCTTATAGTGCACTTAACCTAAAAAATTACAATCTTTATTAAAAATATTAACAATGATTTATGTAAACTAAAAACTATTCTAAAATAAATATTTAATATAATTTAAACGAAAAATATTATTTTTATAATATTTACTTCAATGATATTACTGAGTAGTGAGTTGTAAAATTCGGAAAATTTAAAATAATTATTAAATAAATATCAATTGATATAATATTATATTTTACATGCAATCATTGTAAAATATAATTTTGAATTTATAATAAGTTTTATAAAATTATAATATAATTATAATGGCGTTTCGTTTAAATTATAAACTCATGCAATATAATTATAATTATAACTGCGAGAGATTTTATGTTCTTAAAATATGTATCAAGTTTCTAACTGGCCAATCACACACACAATAATACACATATCCAATAAAGCAATACGTGCTTTGTGCAATTACGTTCAATGGTTTGTTTATCGAAATAGCAATCGAAAAGTAACAATTTTAATAATTTAAGTATAAACTTGTTATGTCAACGATCATACGATTGTTATTCAATTATTATTATTATTTTTTTGTTAAAAACAATAATTCGTTTATTGGTTAATTATTCGTTACAGATTCTCGATTGATGCTCATAAATTTAATTTGTATGACCTTCCTCTAAAATATTAATTGCATTTGTATCAAACAAAAATATACAATTGCATGCTTAAGAGGTGCATCTGGATGTGATAAGTTACCCATGACTATTTTTATTCCTAAATAATTTACAATATAATATTACTTTCAAACTCCTAATATCTTTAAATATATTATTTAATATTACCATGATGATATAATAAAATCTTTAATATGTACCATCTTAAATATATTTCACGAGTTGAAAAAAGTTTTTGTTCATTATTATAAAATTATTAAATAATTTCAAGAGATTAAGTTAATATAGATATTTTGAAAAATAAACATATTAGGATGTAGAAACTGTACTTAAAAGTCGGTTTTGGATAAAAATATTAATCAATAATTTAATTAAAATTTTTATCCGTTTGGTTAGAAACTTAAAATTTTTCGATACAATTTGAGGGAAAAATATATTGAACATTTTTATACTTATATATAAGTATATATATATATACCTATTATACCTTTTATACCTATATAAAAAGTCTATACAAAAACCTGACAATTTTACACATAAAAATGTATGTACGAATATAAAATCGATTTTATATATATATATATAATTTTATATTCATATATGGTATAAGATTTAATTTTATACTTAAACTTTCCTACAAACTAATATCTTACTCAGTCTTCTTTGAAACATTAGTTATACGTATCACGAATGTATATACAAAATAAGGTGTTAAGCGATACGACTAAACTTTTAATGTTTTAACCATATAGGTTGATTAGGTAAGGTTAGATTATGTTTAATTAGGTTAAATAAGCATAATTTTTGTACAAAATAACTTTATTCACCCTGTATAATACAATACAATTATTGTATTTAAACTTAACATTTTAAAAATACGATTAAAATATACGGTGTGACATTTTGTCGATATACGTTCAAATAAAATCCAGACGGATCACTGAGGGATTAAAATACGAAACTCGTTGAGATTTAATATTATTATTATAATTATAATATATATCGAATTTATGAAGTAGGAACGCTTACAATTATTATTATTATATTCCATATTATATTATGACGTGCGCAACGCGTGCCCATATTATATCTATATACAGAATGATCAAAATTGCAAGTTACAAAAATGGTGGAAATTACATATAGTTTCCAATGTTACTACCAATATTTTGTATCTGAATATTTGATCATTCTGTATATGTGTACATATTTAGCGTCGTCTTTGTGTGACATTTAAATTGCAAATTATACACATAATAATATTATATTCGTAAGCAGATATTAAATATTCATAAATTGGATGGATAAAGGATTACATTCACGCAATATAAAATATAATACACTAAAATTTTCGATTGCATAACAATTATTATAAACTTATCTCGCGGTATTTTAAGAACGGGTTGCAAATACGGCATTCAAATAGTACATTTAAAAATATTATATCTGCAATTCTATAATATTTGAAATAATTGAAAAGTATAATATTTCAGGAAAAGTATCTTTTCAACGTGAAATGTTAAAGTTTGAAAGCGTTTAAAAAAAATTGTGATATTCAATTGTTTAATGATTATTTAAAAGTATGTCATAAAACACATATAATATTTTTATTTGAAAATTCTCGTATTTAAAATAAAAATATTTATGAGTTTAAACTTTCAATAAAATAATAAAAAATATCATGTTATTCATATTACTACTAACAATTCTAACTTTAAAAGCTTATAAAAAAAATTGGGATTTTTAATTTAGAAAAATTGTATAAATAGGTTTAGTAGTATACGATTATGCTTTTATACAATTTTCAAACCAATAAACTTAAATTGCAAATAATTTTAAACATTTTTGAGAAAAAAAATTACATTTACAAAAATTAAATTCGTCAAAATGATAGTTTCCGTGAATTTCACAGTTTTTCAACCATTATTTTAGTAGTTTTTTTTTTTATCTCGAAAATAACTTTAAAAAAATTCGAAAAATTAATTTAATACAGTAAATAAAAATTTTCTACGAAAACATATCTACCTGTGGTATTCAAAAAATTACATCTATGCGAAAAAATGGATAATTAAGATAAAAAAAATTATTTTTGTATAACAAATATATTACTTGCTTTTTGCTCAGAATGTAAAAATATTTCATAAATTTAATGTTTAAATAATTTTTATAACAAAAATTTAAATAAAATGTATGAAAGTATACTTTTTTCATTATTATAAACTGACGGCAATAATTATTTTATCTCTATGCAAAACCGGTTTTATTAGTTAAAAGTAAAAAGTAAGAATTAAGTAAAAAGCAAAATATTTAAAATTTTTTTTTTTAAATTATAGTCACCGCTTTAATAATTACTTACCAGTAAAATTAAAAAAAGTAATACATTTAATTTAATTATACTGTGAAAGTTAATTTTCTGGGGTTCTGTTTCTAAATGGTCTCTTTTTTACTTATTTTATGTTTATTTTACTACTGTTACTAATCGTTTATGTAGAACAGCTTGTAATAATGCTTTAAATAAAAATGAAAAATAAATGTTTTTACCACCACTTTTTTTTAATATTCATTGATTTTTACAAAAACAAAAATTAACTAATTTCTAGAAGCGAGTAAATATTCTCTATATCTAAGCCCAGAGTTAGAATATATTATTTAAACTTTCTATGCCGAATGATCAAAGTTTCGTGTTATGATAAAAATGGTGCGATTTATATTATACAATACAATTTACTTAAATGTTTTAAAAAAACCGTTATTCATATAACACAATGTTATAATTATACTGTATAAATAGATTTTTTATAGTATAAATTTGCAACGATTTCTTTTGCAGAAAATGTAGGAAAAGAAACAAGAAATTCATAATTTGAATTAAGGTAAAATAATGCAGTATAATTCATCGTCGTGTTATAAACGCTGTTGCGGTTTTTATTTTTTCGGTTAAGTTAAAATTACACAGAGACATTTAACACGCGGAGACTGCGACCGTTGTTCGGTTAAGCACCACTGAATAAAACATTCGGACGGCGAAGTAAATGTAAATGGACAAGGTTGACAAAGTGAAGTGTATAAGAGCGTTATTTTAAATAATGAAAGTTTTATGTAAATCGCGTTATACCACCATTGTCACATCCTAAAATATACATTATACTTCGAGTGAAATTTATCATACCTATTGGGCACAAAAGTATATATTGTCAAACGTTATTACAAAGTATATATAGCTTTACCCTTATATCTCTCGAACTAATTTGATTAAAATAATATTATAATATCACAAACCCTTTTTCTGGACAATTTTTGTTAAAGAATACTCTATGATTATCATGATAAATTTTATTGCACGATAGTAAAAAAATAATAATACCAAAACATATATTTTACAATTCATTATATAAACACGTTAATAATATGTTATCATAGAGATATATTTCTTCGCTAATGAAGTACTTTCCAAGTAGGTACTAAAGTTTTACGATTATTGAAATATATAGTTTATAACAACAAACAATCAAACTCTAAACATAAATCATTAATAATTTTTCAAACTAGAACATCTATAATAATTTATATTATATTTTGAATATAATAGATTCTCAAACAATCGATTTTTGAATTATAGATTATGTTCGATTTTTATCCATACATGAACGCATAGTTTTAGCGAAACAGCTGTATATTATTAAATATTCTATCACATTTAAACTTCACAGTGGGTTTATATATTTTTCTCATATATAAACGTACTAACCGCATACTTAAATTGATAAAGGTCGGAACCCGAAAGTTTATTATAATTTCGCAAAAACCATATAATCTGTATCAAAAAGTGCATCCACTACCTCAAACCAATTGGTCGTTCCGTCTAGTTGACTATCAAATACTGTTAAGTATTGTTTATTACCTCACATATAGTCTGCATTTTTTATGTTAAGTGTGTATCTATAAATAAACGAAAATAACTATTATGAAAAGGATTCATACAATAATTATATATTTTTATTTTTTACCGCGCGACAGAGGTGTAGGTACGTCCACATAGAATGATTAAATTTTCCAAATGTTAAATTATATATAAAAAAAATAGACAAGCCCATAATCGTATACCAATTACGTGTTAATTACATTAATTTAATTATTGTTGGGTTATATTTAATTTAACTTTTACGTAATTACTTTTCTGTTACTATAATATATAGTTGTTCTATCTATTTTACAAAAATAATTTTTATCCATAAGCAAATTGGCCGATTTTAACCGTTTAACTCTTCAATTTCGAGCTAGATAATAATAGTCGAAGATAGCCAAAAATAGTTCTATCGACGTCAATACCCGAGAGCAAATTCCGGGTGAATTATTTTGAACATTAATTTTATCCATATATTATGATATTTTCTGGACTCATAGTAGGTATATCGGAAGAGCGGCCTTCTAATAATATAAGGTCCAAGGGTTTTTTTTTCTTTTTGTTATTGCATTATCGGTCCCGGCTTAGTATCGCCATTTGATTTTCCCCGTATTCCAATCTCTCCAGGCATAAAACTCTATGCCACCATCTCCACCAGTCTCAAAGTCCCTTATTTTCCCCTTACCTACCACTTATACCCGCCAATATATATTTTGTTGATTTTTTTTCCTCCTCGGTCTCTGCTATCCGATGACCCATAAAAATACGATTTAATCGCTTGTCATACAAATAACCCTCGTTGATAATCCTCTAATAATATTTTATATTTTTCGAGAAAACATTTAGAGTTTGAGTGACGTTATCAATTTATAAATATATATATATATATATATGTAAATGAGCTGCATTATAATAAAACATTATACTTAACTTTTCTTGCAGCGATTATTTTTTTCTTCTATTATGCATAACATAAAACTAAAGAATTAATCATAATTCGTTGTATATATAGATATATATATATTGTCGATAATGTTGTACAACCGTCTAGACGGTGATAAAACTCTGTATAAAACAATCATTAGACCACTCTCTACATGCTGCTATTTTGTGTGCTTAATAACTTATTTTCGAAAAGAATTTATGAATTCGTTTTATTAAAGATTTATCACCGTAAGAGCTGCTTTTTTTTCGTCTCGCTTTTTGCGTACACAATTGTTTTATGCAAACGAAGTTAAAAAGTGTAACAGGACGATAAAGCAGTTTTTTTTCAGTTCAGAATGACCCCCAGAAGAACCATTCTTCTACTTAATGGCCCTCGCACGCATACATATTTGAAGTAATAATTTTTAAACAAAAACGAAAAAATAAAGTTACTGTAACATAATGTATTCTTAGAAGAAGAAAGTCATATAAAATAAGAAAAAACGCATATTTCGGATATTGGTTTATACTTTATACGTGTTTGAACAATTATATTTAAAAAAAATAAAACATAAAATAATATTAAAATTTCAATATTACAGAAAACAATTTTGTATTTATTCTAGCAAATTAAAATGTCATCATATTTTAAATCAGTAATTAATTAAAATTAAAGTATTATACAAATTGTATAATAAAATACAGAGAATCTCTCATGAGAAGAATCAGTTTTTACATTATTTCGGGGAAATTATATTAATTAATAAAACCAACTTATATAACTCGATCAAATTAAAAATTGGTTGAGAACAAATTCAATAAAAAGTGATTTTGTATTTTAGTTTCATTTTGAATATTTTATAAAAGTTATGACGTAAAAAACAATAACTATTATAATTTTGTCGAAATTATTAATGTTAAATTGTAGTTATAATAAAATATTAATAATTTTTATAATAATGTCGGTAACTTGTTTGAATCGTGTTAATTAACGATGTTTGACATCTTGTATTTATTCCAGAAAGTCGAAACGGGATTAAACTCGTAAAAAACTTGACCCCAGATTCAACTATAATGTCGAAACTCAAATAAAAATAAAAACCAACATTAATCCAAAAATCAAAATAGTTTTATGATGTTTATATTTAAAATCAAAGATGAAAAAATTGAAATACCCATAATTATAGTTAATTATTGAACTGATTAATATCATAGTTTATAATATTTAAATGGTTATTTAAATTAGGGAGGACGGATCGTTACGTGTGACATTAACCTCATTATTCAATTTACATTTTAAGATTATCCCATTAGTGTGGATGTCAACAAAATATAATTATGTATTTAAAATGTATGATGTGATAATTTTGGTATTTATTAATATATTGTATTATAATTTGTTTTATTTTATTTGTATAAATAATTGCATGTATACGTTAACATTTATCATTGATTATAAATACTACTTTATAGCATTGTTTTGTATTAAATTTATTAAGAAAGATTTGTTAAACAAATTGAAAAAAAAAAATAAAAAATTTAAACAAAATGTTAATAAATATTTTGCATTATAAATAAAAATAATAATGGATTTCAAACCCCGAATAATAATAAAACTCAATTTTAACCCTATGTTGGAAACCCGATATTTCAATTTTAAATATTTAAACCGTTTTGACTCTCTTATTTAAACTCGTTAAAATTTATCTCGCTATTCATTTATACAAATTATTTATGTATGGTATTTTTACTTCTTAAGGATACCTGCTTAAATATAGAATTTAATCACTATAGCGCAATTATATTTAATTACGAACTCAACGTTCAGATATTTACCAAAAAATTTGCTCTCGAATCGTACACACATTATATTTATTGTAAATAAATGCTGAAGAGAGGAAAAGTCAAGTTAGTCAAATTTATTAAGCTAAACGATAAACAGAAGCGTATGAATCATATAATTTTATGTATCGAGAATACTACTATAAGTCAGTTTTCTAGTCAAACAGCTTATAAAATATAAAAATGGGAACCAAGAAAAATCCGAGTAAAAAATCCAGAGCAAATCAAATATTAAATCGTCAAATCAGTCGTCATCATCATTATCGCGCAATAATTGAGGATAAAATAATTTAAAAACAAATTGTAATTACATCCAAAGTGCTTTTCGGTTTCTTGACGGTGGTAAATGATTATATTTCGAGCATTATTTTATACGTAAAGACGACGCAATTCGAAATTCAAATTGAACGTGAATAAGAAAAGAAAAAATTAATTTTATCGTTTATGAAAAAAAACGAGTTCGTGTAAAGTGTTTTAAATTTTTACATCTAAATTATGTCGTAAAGTTGTTTCTTTTTCAGTTCACATTAAAATAATTTATCATCGGTTTGAACACCAAAATGTTAAACCTACACACAAACGCACTAAAATTGCCTAACCAAAACGCCGTGTGAACGTAATATTTTATAAAATATTTTTTGTCGTTTCTGTGGTCGCATGTGGAGGTACGACATTCATTCGGGCTAAGTGTTTTAAAATCAAGCGTAAATAATTAAGAAAATACCTGTACTAACAAGATTCGAAAAAAATAATGTTTAATTCAGGCGTCATTTTTTATTATTTATTATTCGGAAATTACCAGATCCGCGAGTTGCGATTTTGTTGAGGTTCGTCGTTGATAAGGGATAAACTGCTTAAAATAAACTTTAGTAATGTAATATCGTAAGTAAAAATATGAAGTCAGGTTGAATACCTTCTCTTCCGTTAGTGAGAACGAACACAGATAGTTGAAACCAATGATAGAGGCAGATTTATTAAATACGAACGAAATAGTGAAAAAATTGCAACATGCTATCCTGCAGTGGCAGCAGCGCACAAGGAATAACTTGTATTAAAATACTTGCTTATAAGAGACGAAGTTGGTCTCCAGGAAGCTTCTACTCAGTTTAGAACAAGTTATCATTGAAAAATTTGTGGTGGAAAAGTCAATCGAGAAGGTTCGCAAAATACGGAGAACATGCGAGACGACTTGGGAGAACTTCATATAAATTGCGACCCTCTCTTCTAATCCCATTGACATTAAATACTTTATGTGTATTCAAACCTCAAACAAAATAGTTTATTTGATCGTTTTCGTATACTTATATTTTGTAAAAGCTTAATCTTTATAAAATTATTCAATTCTTAGTATAATGAACTAATAAATGTTATAATTTATTTAACAAACAATTTGGTAATTTACTATAGTTATTTATTTGATTATTTAGTTCTTTTATTTCTTTCATCCTACCCTGTTTTGTAAAATAAAAATAAAATATAAAAAATAATATATCTTATCAGTCAATATCGGCGAAGAAAATCTGTTAGAAAATTAAGGATGTTCGCACAACTGGTTTTAATATATTGGATAAAATTTATCAATTGGAATAATCATATTATAATAAATTTACCGTTTCTATTTTCTCCATGTGGTTCAACATTTTTCAATTTTCGGTACACCAATTTAATGAAAAATAAACAAATACTTAAAACCGTCGTTTTATTTTTGCTACAACACACATGTTCGATGATAATATATTTTTGCTTAAAATAAAATTTCATAAAGCTGAGTGTTTGAGGCAACTGAGATACGATATTGGCGGAAACCGTGACGTATTATTATATTCAATAATGTCATGAAAATAGTAAATTTTTTAGAAAATAATATATTATTTTGCGTCCATACACTTTTAATTTTAATATAAGTTTATTCAAAATAGCATTCTTTTTTTTTTTTTTTAAATTAAACATATTATAATTAATTTTGTATAGAGCGTTATATTAATTATTTTTGTATACATAATTTTGTTGTACATAAAATTCCTTTAATGGCATGGATTATTTTATTTTTATGGACTAATATTTTTGAACATCTATGACACTAATGTAATTTTCAAATTTAAATCATAACCAATGTTAAATAATTATTTTTACATATTCGTGTTTTTTCGTAATTTTTTAAAATAAATAATAATTTAATCTTGAGGCGTACGAACTCAAAAAAACTGTGTATACATATGTTATTGTGAACATATTTTAATCATTTGTAATAAGAAAATTACTATTCATTTTACTGTGACTATCATTTTATTTCTGTGGATGACATAAAAATAATATTAACGTATATTGTGAAATTAATATGGTAATATTCGTGTAACCGATTTCATAATAAAAACTGTTAATAAATCAATTTTATAAAGTTACAGAAAAGTAATATATATATAAATATATATATAGTTGAATAACATTAGACTAATAATATTAATTTTTAATTTCTTTCGAAATATGGATTATTTTCAGTTCATTTTGTTTATTTTTTTCGGAACCGTGTAATATTGGTACGAGTAAGTAATTATTTGATTATAAAATTATGTCAACTCTAATTAATGAACACATTTAATTAAAAATTATATAATTAATTCCGTTATTTATAAATGTACAATTTTTTGCATTGTTTTAACTTAATTGTGTTTGAACACGATTATTTTTAATAAATTAGTAATAATATGGTATAAACATAAAATATTGTTCTCGTCTTAAACAATATTTTATTTTCATGTCGATAATTATTATAGATCGAAACTATTTGCATTTTACACGTTTTCGAAGTAATACTACTTTTTAATTAGTCGCTAACATTTCGCTGTACTTATTGTATTTAACTGATCGTAATGCGATTTCCCGATTAAATTAATAACCAAGTGAGGAAAAATAATAATAGTTTATCTATCCAGTTAAGGTATTCAGAGACGTTAGTCTCTAAAACGTTTGAAATCCTGTTAACATATTTTTGGTTATGTTTTATTTTTACAATAAATAAATAAATAAATAAATAACATTTTATAATTACAGATATTGTATAGATAAAGATAAGAATATGTTAATTTCATCTGTATACTACCATTATTCTTCATAATTCTTTCTTATAACATTTTATAATGTAGAGAAATTAAATCTTAACTAAAAGCATTATTCAAAATTAACACATTTCATTATTTATTATTTAATATTATTTTACCAACTTTTGTTTATCGATTTATTTATTTTCCTAAATTTAAAATATTATATTGAGCAATACGATCTAATATAATTAATATAATTTAGACATTACTTCACATTAGTAACGATGAAATGTGACAATTAATATTTTTTATATTTATTTGTAAACGTTAGTATTAGTTATTAGATCATTGTTAGATTAGTAAATATTAAACTAGTGTAAAATTTTTCTACTATACTCATCTTTGTTTAATACTTTTTCCTAACTTTTTTCTCTTGCCTGGTCGTTCCATGATTATAATCTCCTCCTTTATATCCATTTTCCTAACGTCATTACTTTGATTCTTCGTTTCATCGCTAATTTGTAATGTCCTTAATCATTTTAATTATCATAATATTATACAAATATGTATATATGGGTATATGACCCATATATATATATTATTTTTACTTTGTATTATTATTAATAGCAAAGAATAAGAAAAAACAATGGTGCTTATAAATTATAGCTATAATGATCGAAACGATATAAAGCGATAGGTATATTATTATTATTACATTTTTAATTTTTACTATTATTATAGATAATTTTCAATTATTATAATATTAGATAATAAAATCTATAATGGCCGAAAATGTGTCATAAAATATTATCATATTATATGTAATCATTGTAGTTACGTGAAAGAGCTATAGCTTTTTAAAATTAAAATATATTTTATAAATAAATTGATAATCAACCAATATAACATATTTTAAGTTTTAATACAATTTTGTAAACTTACCTATGTTAATTTTTTATAAAATTACAACAATTATTACGTGTTGCTAAAAAGTTTTTAATTAGACATATTATTATAGTAGTGATTATTCGACATTACGTACTTATCCATAAATGTACTTCGAATATTATAATTTTTTCAACGAGGAGTCACTTAAAGCAGACATTCCTAAATTATTGTTCATTGCAAGACCAATTTTAGCGCGTCATATATATTTTTTAAAAAATACTTTTTTTAAGTAATGGAAAAAAATAATTAATTATTAAATTTCACACTACCGTGTAATAAAGTATTGCTTCTATTAATTATTTATTACACAAGTAAGATCACTTTGATATAGATTGGTTCATCTGCAGTTTTTAAAAAATGTGCCTTGAAATGTAGCCAAAGAAAGTTTGGGAATATCTTACAAAAAATATAAAAAGAGTATCATTCAGTTAAAGCAGTTTTATAATATAAAAGTAATACAGAGTTTCTCAATTGCATTTTGTTTTTGTTTTTTTTTCACGCGTGGATATTAAAATTTGAAATCATCATTATGCTTTATTATAAAATTAATCTTAAACTTGTCAATTGTTCAACTGATTAAAATAACTAAAAGTAAAAATAGTTATTATTTGTATTATTTTCAACAAACAATAACCTTTAAACCTTTTTAAACTACTACGAAAAACTAATGATTATTTTTTAAATTTTGTAAATATTACATAACATGAAAATCAATTTAAAATCTGTAAATACGATTTTGTTAATATCTTTAGTTCAAAATATTATCATCTCATCTTTCATAAGATATTTAATTTAAAATATATGGTGTAAATGATTTATTTAACTATTATAGTTTTTTATTTATATGAAAATATGGAATGATAAAAAAAATATTTTCTAAAATCGTACATAAAATAAAACGGCCTATTCTCGATATCGATCTTATTTTATATTATATAAAATATATATTATTCTAATATTTACTTTTTAGTCAATAATTTCTACGCGTATAAATAACATAATAGATATACAGGGTAATTGATATATATTGATATATTATTCATTATTTTTTTAACACGAAATTCTGATCACCCTATTTTTACCCGGCTATAGTTTTTTGGCTCATAATCGTGCAAACATTATACCACTCGTAACGTTCAAGTTTAACCTCTAATCTGAACTATCGGCAGCACACGCAATTATCGATTTTCCTTCGGTATATATGCGATATACGAAACGGTCTAAGGGGAGTAAAATCATTCGATTCCAATATATTTCTTGGCGCGTGACTGCACTATCGACTCACTATATGTTATTAAGTCTCTCAATATATTTATTGTATTTCAGAGAAAATAATGTTACCTCGAACTATAATATATTATGAGGTAGGTACACGTGGTATAGTATTTTGATAAGTATATTTGTAGGTATTTTATAGAAAACAACAACTCAGAAAGCAGTATAAAATTAAAAAAATTATATATTTATATTATATTCGTAGATACAGACTACTGAATATTCCAATTACAAGGTTTTCTACGCCAAATAAAAACATAATTTAATACGAATTTCGGTACGATTATATTATTTATTATCATTGATCGTAATTTTTGTAATAAACAGTATAACCCACACATTGGAATTTTGGTCTCGAAACCTTTGAAAATATATATTAGAGTTTTTCGTTCCGTCCCACAGCGTTTGGATCTTTTAGTTCTTACACAACCTACCACTGTAAAAATAATTTTTTTTTTTTTTCAAAATTGCTTCAGTAGGTACTACTATATGGTATCAATTATTTATTTCTACGCACGTTTTATTATTAGAGATTATTGAAATATATCAATGTTAAACGTTTACCTTGTAAAATTAATTTTAAAATATTATATTTTCCACTAAAACACATAATTTAGATTTCTATTTACGTAATTTCTAAAAAAAAAAATATACCTATTTGATAGTTTGTAAAATTGATTTTACTAAAATGTATTGAATTAAATGGTTCAATTTTTATTGAGATATTCTACAGTATGGTTAACTTTTTAGTTTTAAACAAGAACTTATTGGTCACAGATATAGATGCATATACTAAATACACATATACTATCATTCACCATTACATTTAAAAGACGATAACTAGACGATAATATCACTTAAAGAAAAATGATTACCCGAGTTTTACAAAATAAATAATTTAAGTTCATCAAAATATATTTTTAAGTAAAATAAGTGTGCCTTTCGTACGAGTAAGTTAAGATAATATCGAAAACCAGTGCAACTATTCTACCGACTTACATAATTATATTCACCTTGTATGCAACGATGAATAAATAAATCTTGACTAAAATCAAATATTATGATTTTACTTTAAACATACATTCAAAAATTATATTTTTTTTTTACTTTAAATCAATCATTATATGATATAAATCGTATTGGAGTATTATAAGCATATATTTTTATTCCATAAAATGAAAATAAAGAAATAAGCGATATTTACACGTATTTTACGCTGTAACCAATGGTAATAAAATCATGTAACATAATTTAATATTGTATTATGAAATGGACAAATTTAGTTTTTTAACAATATATTACTATTAAAATAATAAAGCGACCGACAAATCCGATGCGATTCTTATCGATTGCGCCAAGCAAGGTGCGTTGCGGCGGCTGTGACCGAATTGAAAATATTTTATAGAATACCGTTTTACTGAGATTCACTCGTGTGCCGGACGTGTGATGGTACGACGAGGAAAATCGCAAATTACGGTTAGTCCTATTACCGCGGTCGTGTGTGTTTGTACCCCCTCTGGCTCGCGATATATGTTCGACGTCGTAAATTAGGTTGTTTTATTACTCTCTCTGGTACGCGCGCGCGACACTAAAACCCAGTCTCGACTGGGAGAAATAACGCTATATATAGTATATACAGATAAGTATTGGACGAGAGACCATAATGTAATATTATAATATATAATATTATGATTTATGTTAGCTTATGCGTTGTACATTGTGGAAAGAGTTATTAAAATTTCATGAAATATGGACAAAAATGTTTTGAAAACGATTTAATGGTTTTTTTTTACGTTAAAAGATTAATCTACCTAGACATAATCTTTTTCTATTTTGAGTTGTGTTTGGTGTTAGGTAATACTGTAATGAATCTAATGATTCATTAATTAATAGATGATATTTTATCACCAGCCAGTTTGTTGTATACATTACTAAGGCCTGGTTTTAATCATCCAGTTATTCGCCAGATAACTATCTGTCAAACAAACTTATTTAGCGAATAAACTTTCTGATAATTTTATGATGAGCGTTTTTCTTAATACAATCACATCTCTCAAATAGTTATTCGACAAATAAGACTATACGATAGATAAACTAAATTAATGGTTACTACAACTTTATGGTAGTTATAATGAATTATGCGACTATTCGTATTTATTTATTTGATTACTATTGGTCAAAATCATTATAATAAATCAGTTATCGGTATAATACATAGATATAATAGAAGACTTCTATGACAATAGAAAATTAATAACGTAATGTTAAAAATTACTACATAATTATAGATAACAGAACAAATATTATTGTTATCAAGACTTATTTGTTGGATAAATTATTCAATAAAAAAAAAAGTACCGAATAACTTTATTCATTGAATAAGGCTTATTTCTACATTGAAAAATCCAAAAATTACATATTTTTGTTATCTGCCGAATAACTCTAGTTATTCGACGAATAAATTAGATTGAAAAACCGGAGTTAAATTAAACAGTTTTTAAACGAAAAATATTATGGTATCTAAATATTATACTCACATAAGTAGTAGGTATACTGATTTTTTATACCAAATATCGTTACTTATCGTATTAAAAAACCAAATAAAATTATGCGTTCAATTTGTTTTCGTCGCAATATCATATATACATACAATGTATTATTAAAATATTCAACTCGATTGTGTGTATAAAGCTAAGTCGATTATATGCACACGTACGATACTTTGACTGCACGCGCGTTACATTGATGTTGTCAAAACTTATATTAGATATACCTTGGTATTCTTGGTTTAAGTATTTTGCGGCGATTTCAAACATGTGCTACAAAAGAAACGTCTTTAATATTATCGAACATAATATACTCGCGTATACTCAATGTAAAATGTCTACGACAGAATATAATATTGCGTAAAAAAGACTAGCGATAGGTTTAAACGAGATTTCGACTGATTCAGTCACCTTTAGAATAATACAAAAAGGACGACTTTTATTTTGATGAAATAGTTGTCTTTTTTTAATTTTTTTTTTTATATAATAATTTCCTTGCTGTCACGCTTGCATTGATAATAGATTTTCGATTTTATACTTACAGTCACCGAGCAATTGATTCCTTCGTTTCGTCGCATACAATAAACTTCGACAGATATTCGCGTTACAAAAACGATTGGGATTGTCTGTTTAAATCGTATATTTTCATGTCGGCTGCATTTGGTTAATTTCTTACCTAACCGGCGGTATAATAATAATAATAAAAAGCAACAAGATAATAGCGGTTACCAAATACTAACAGTCAGTCGGGTATATTTTGGTATACTTATTATTATATGTTTGCAAAATGCGGGTCGTTTAGATAAAGGATTTGATTTTTTTGGCCAAAGAATGACGATAAGACATGCGGTGGCAATTGACTGCGATTTCGTATTTTTTTTTTATTTTTTTTTTTTACCGTAACGCGTTCGACTCATATAGGTATTATATATATATTGCGTACAATAATGTGTACCTATTATATAATATATATAAAAAACCGACCAAAAATCAATACAATTGAAGGAAACTCTTGCACGCGAAGTGCGGAGGATTTGATAAATGTCGGATTTTCAAGACACAAATAACTGCAATGGCAATGTGATGGTGCAAATTATAGGTATTAGAAAAAGGTTAAAAATAAAACTCAAAGACAATTTTACTTTTTAAAGTTCAATATATATTTTTTTTAAATATTTTTTTTTTCATTTTTATATAGTTTGACGACGAACCATTGTCGCAATAATAATAAAATTTTAAAATGTACAATGTTTTAAGCCAGGAAAAAAAATTAAACGAGTTATGATTATTTGCTATGTATATATAAATATAATACATGTATACAGATAATATAAATATATAATATTTTAGATGTAAAACGATATTATATATAATATGCCAAACGTATTATTTTTTAAACAAACGATAAATAAACGTTCTCATACATAATATGTACGCGTTATAATATAGCATAGTTTAAAACATTTTTTTTTTTTTTTTTTACTTTCTTAAAATACTAATAATACTCTTATTTTGTACGAATTATATAGGGTTCAAAATTCAATTAAATAATAATTAAACACGAAGAAATGTTTTACTAAATAATAACATTATTTATAATGTATGAATTCTTTCGCGCGTTATGCCGATCGAGCTCGTGTGTGGAAATAATAATTGTTTTCTTTATACTCATATTGTTATTTTCATACATATTTTTTAAATCGGTATTGGACTATCGGATATCGCTCTATAATCGTTTCGTATATTATTCCACATTTATAACTTAAAAATATACGATTTCAGATGTTAAATAATAGTTATATGTACGCGAGATTATTTTTGGGTATAAACGTATGTACATTGCGAACGCAGTGAAAAATTGTACAAATAAACGCGGATAGCAATTGTTTTCCGATGGCGAAGAATATATTATAAATGTCGATTAGTATAATAATATAATATAACAATAGAATAATGTTAAAAACGAAAAAAACAATCAATTTATAAATAGCTTGAAAATCAGAAAATCAGACTTCACGACAGCGATGCTCTTGTGTTATTATAATGAATAATAAACGGCGCGCGTTATCAGCATCGTCACCCCGATTGGTGCAATGTAATAAAAAAATTAACCCGATAAAAAAACTTGGAAATTCAATAAAAATTTGTCGTACGACGACCTGGAAATAGTTTATGACTTAATTTATATAATATAACTTTTTTTCGTAAGGCTTATATCGTTAAAACCATATTTTTTAAATGTTTTTATAATACATAATATAGTTAAAGGTATATTATAATAAAGATAAAACGTTAATGCACGGGATCCACTTTGTTCGGCAACATAACGTATACATGTTGTTTTGAATATTTCTGATAATATATTATTATAATCAGTTCAATATAACTATATTATTATTATAGGATTCCCGATACACAACTTATATTTTTGTTTATTTTTCTAAATATATTATGAAATAATGGGTATATTTTGAGTAGTTACAGGGGACAGCATTTAAAGTATTATATTAATATCATAACGATTATTTTAAGAATGAATTATACAAGTTTTCAAATAAAATCAAACATAATAATTACAGCAATATTATTAATTAAACGGTATTTAGTTTTTTTAAGCATTAACCTAACAATAATAATGATAAGAATAATAATAATAATATATATATATATAGCAGTAAAACACACATTAGTCTAAAAACAATAACAAAGAAAAAAATAATAATAATAATAATAATAATTATAAACAAAAACACAATGTTTTCATATTTGTCTGTCTTAAAGATACGCAACAAATATCGGACCAATAGGCAATAAACAATAATAAAATAATTATAATATAGATGATTAAAATTATAATAATAATAATAATATATTATTATTGTTGTTATAATATTAGTTATTTATAATGGTAGATGATTTTCAATTTTTAACAATAATAATATATTTTTTTTATTTAAACACATAATAATAACATAATATACCACAAATATAATATAATATACGATTAAAGTAAAATAAAATAAAATAAATAAATGATTCTTGATAAAAATATAAATGATAAATAATACAGTTTTATAAATAAAAGATAAATGAATTTACTTAAGAAACAAAATAATAATAACAGCACACTCATTCGTAATTTTAGTTTATTTTATTAATACATTTAGTTTTTACTGGCCCCGTTTCGAAATTTTTTTTAAATAAAAACACGTACATATTATAATTTATTATAATGCGAATATGATATACTTATATATATTTTTTTATTATTATTATATTGTATTTTAAAGGAATTACATTTGGCCATCAATTTTTGAGTTACGGATACATAATAGAGTACAATCATTATTATATGGACAATTAAAATTAGTTTTTGGCAGTGCCTTGCGATCGTACAAGTTTTTGATGTGAATTGACCAAAATGAATTATTTTTAAATTTTTAACTTGTTTTTTGTAAATATAGTTTATTCATTCATATTTGTTTACTAAAATATTACAGGGGAGTACACTTATGAAAAGCAATGCTTAGTAAATATATATTGTAAATTTTTTTATCGTCTAATAATAATAGTTATGCAAATCAAAAATTTTAATGAACAAATTTCATAGAATAATTTAATAATAATTTGATAAATATTAATATTATTATGTAATATTATAGTAAGAATTGGTCAAAACATGATAATACGAAATGATGAATTTATTAAAAAAAGCGACGAACAAAATATAAATAAATAAACGTCGAACAATTGTTATATTAATATAATTTGGTATTTCTCACTAAGAAAAAAAAAAAATTCTAGAACGTCGCATCCGCAACAGGAAGTGAACGCACTAACATTTGACTATCGGATCTAATGAATCAGTTCTATAAAATGTTTTATTAAATTAAAACATATTATTCGTCTAATATACAATTTACCACTATAATATAATTTATATTAAAATTATTTTTTTTAATTATTTTTTTTATTCTTTAGTATTTTTATAACGTTATTTACAAAAACTACTACATAATACTAAAATTTATAAAACAAATTTTGTTTTTATTTTGTTTTATTCATTTTTTTTTTCCATACAAACAACTTTTCTAAAACCCAGCCCGTGATGATAATATTTTATATTTATTTTTAAATTGTGTAATATTTTATTCGATCTCGACTACGTACCAATTATGTCTCTATCTCTCTCTTTTAACAATAAAGCGATTTCCCATGTAAGACGAAAAACTGGTCAATGTCGCAGAGATATATTATACACCGTGCGCACAATAACAATATTGCAAACGCCAGGAATTTTGACGGTTTTGATCATTAGGCTCCAGAGTCACTATAATAATATTATGTATTATAAAATAAATGTAATAATATACTCACGTAGTACAATAATTTATCATAATATATACAAAATAGTTTATAATAAGAATTAATAATAATATTAAAAACGAAACCGACAATGTCATAATTATTATGAAATTATGTACATATATTATTATACTCGGTAATAATAATAATTAATAATAATGATAATAAAATTATAATAATTTAGTAATGCTAACAATAATAATGATAATAATAATAATAATAATAATAATAATAAAAATAATAATAATATTATCATTGTGTCAAAAAATGTATTAAATTTTTTTTTTTTTTTTTGAATTTTTGAATTTCCTTTAATCGCATTGATATTATATTATTATTATTTATTTGTTTTTTTGTTAATCAGTGACACAATTAAATATTTAAAATTATATCAATATTATTTTACACTTTGGTATTTTATAATAATTATCATAATAATGTAACGTATTACTGGTAACAAAATAATATGTATAAACGTAAAACATATATATATATATATATATATATATATATATATATATATTTTTTAAACATTATTCAATAATATTAATGATAAATAAAAATACCACCGTTTTTGGGATAACTAAACTAGGTATTATAATCGTCTAATAATAATATATTATACCGGATTAACATTTTAACGCGTTGACGACGACGAAGACTAATGATAATATTGTTTGATAATGTCGGTGGTGTCGGTAAAACTGCAAATCGTGTTTATGTGTGTGTGCGTATTTGTGTGCGTGTGGGTGTGGGTGTCGGCGAGTGAATGTGGGTATGTTTAAGTGAAGTGCCGTTTCTTGTGCAGCGCCAAATGGTCCGACCTGGAGAAACATCGCTCGCAGTGGCGACACTTGAACGGTTTGGCGCCAGTGTGCTTGCGGTAATGGCGGGTCAACTCGTCCGACCGGGCAAAGCTCCAGCCGCAGCCGACCCACTCGCACTTGTACGGTTTTTCGCCTGAAACGGAGAGAGAAAAAAAAAAAAACAAATAATGAAAAACACATTACAATATAAGTGTTATTATGTTAATTGTTTGATCTTTCGTGATCGATAATATCATATAGGTATCATAAAATTGATGACAGGCGATGGAATAGTTCGGTATGGATCGAGAAAGATACGTTTAGAGAGAAAAATATCATTCAAAGGCCCCGAGTCAAATACATGTTTTGCAGGCGAGTAGCCCGAAATTAAAATAAATTAATATTAATATTTCTATCTCGTTCCAAAACGGATCCATCCGGTCGGAAAGGTTTTTTTTACGAATAAATATTCGAGTTTTCACAGAAATATTGAAAATGCTAACAAGTATATAATTTAGCGTTTTGTTGTGGTCAAATAACAATAGCCAATTATTACAACAATAAAACGTACCCAAATTATAATAGGTACCTATATATATTTATATTTTAAATTAAAATAATTCGTAGCCCTGATTATTGTAATAAATCTAATAATATGATAATAATAGGCTGTATATTTATTATAACTGAATAATTCTAAACTTTCTTATTTCATATTTTATTTTTGTTCGGTTATTTTTTATTTCCAAACGATTCAAGACGACTTTTCCAAAAGTCCCACGAAGACCACCCTTCTTCCCGCACATCGCTAAATCCGTCCACAAACATATATATATATAGGATGTAGTATATTATATAGATTTTTTTCTTTACGTTTAATTTTGAATGGAATAACATAATATAATGCAATATAAATGCGTACATATTACGAGTATATAGGCGGTATGTAGTATTTGCATCAGGCGTAATATATGGGATGCACATTGTACGACGTATGCGCATTTACATAAGTAAATATATATATATATATATATATATATACAGAATATCCGTACATCCATACAATAATAATAATATAACGATGACGATGTTTGCGCACAGTGTCGGGTGGCGGTAAAAAAGTATAAAACAAATGGGTTTATGCATATTATACGTGGGATTACGATGTAGGGGAATGGTCGAGTCGATGCCGAGCAGGAATTTAGTCATAGTATCGCCGAATGCAAATACACTTACGGAGCAGGATAGGGAGCAGGTACAGGAACGGTTACGCCTCCATATCCAAATTGGTCCTAAACCTGTGTAGACAGATAAATAATATATATATATATATATAAAAAATATACGTATATTGTATAAACGAGGATGGCGCAGGACGGAGAATCAGGATATGCGGCAGTAATCCTTAAACAATCGGAGAAGAGGTGACTCTCACATAAACTCGCAGTTTTTTTTTCCTATATCCTATACATTTTCCTAGAAATATTTAGGTCGTAAACGAGTTTAATCGATAACAACGCGCGAATGTTAATATCAATAACAATAATAATAATAAATAATCATATCAAAATAATTATACGCTATTCAGATATGCGCGGAAATTTCTAAGATAAAATGATAAGCTCCCAAAGTCGTCTTAACTATACGCATTTAAAGAAATGAGTCCAAAATAATTATCCACATTTTTAGTTTTAAAACAAAGCCGTACTCACCTATTATAGACGAACGATGTATTTTTTTATAACAGAATTTATTTTTTTTTTTAAATATATGTATAAACATATATATATATCTTTTATTATTTTTCAGTTAAATAAATGAAAGTATAATTATATTATAATATTATACATAATAATACTACGATAGGAATTGGAATACAATAAATAATAAATACTTCTTTATTTAATATACGAGAAATTATAGTTTACCAATAGTATTATTTCCTGCATACGTAATTGCTCATAATTATTATTTTAAACTTTATTTATTTTATAAATATATATAATATAATGATATAATACAGTGCATGGTATATAAAACGGATTCGTCATATTCCTTTATCAATATTATTAAGATATTTTCAGTAATACATAGTTCAAATAGGAACTGTGATTCTGTCGGTATAGTGTTTTTTATCTACAGTGGGGTTAAAATAATAGTAACATTGTCACGAAGTGTTTGTTTAATGGCAAAATTAAAATCAATATTTTCAATATAATAATGGATTTAATATCTTCATACAATATATATATTATATAGTTCTATGGAATCTATTTTGAGTACTTTCGGAACTCTAAACACACAAAATATCTTGACCGATGATGATTTTACGAGCAAAAACGAGATTTAAAGTATTATCGGTATTTAAATACAATTACTATAAAATATGAATTATCACGATGTATTTGTAGTACAGTATACGGTATTCGATGTTTTACGATTTTGATCCGTGAGCTAAGCCAAATTGTAGGTATATAATTAAGTAAACGAAATACGCGCGTCTCAGAAATTTGAGAAAACACACTGTAACACTGTGTATAACGTCATTATTGTTTACGCCAAACATCCGGTCCGGTGTTCACTTCCTCATCCCGTTTGGACCCATTCAAAACCCTGGGTGTCCCCAGTGAGCGACGATAACAAAACATTTGGTCGTCACCGACAATTTACTCGCTGCTGCCACCGCGAGTGGTCGATTGGTCGTAGTATATAAATATATACCAGATACCTATAATATAAAAGAAGAGAAAAATATCCTGTAACTCTATTTATCTCTCTCAGTGTATCTATCTTTTATACATATATACACTACACTCCGTGTGCCCACTGCTTTATATAAGTATATACAGAGTGATCAGAATTTCATTTTACATAATAATTGTGGTGGAAATAATTGCATACGCTCTCAGTAATAGTATATATCGTGATATTCTCATCACCCTGTATTTAAGCAGAAAAATTAATAAATTGCAATTTAGTAGAGTACGCACTCCAATAACATGTAATGACCGTCAATCGGAATTATTATTATTCGTGGTATAAAACGCGTATAATGCGGTTATAACGGTCTGCTAGCGTTCGGCGATAACGATATTAATATACACACTGCTAAATGAATAGATAGGTCGTTTAAAGTTAAACCGTCTACTTATCAAAGAAGAGAACAATGATTGCTAAAAATTTGCAATTCGAACGTTTATATATATTTTTTCGGCTGACAGATTATATTGCCAACGAGTAAGCGAAATTCTGACGAACATAATATTATAAATATTTCGTAACGCTTATTAAAATCACGATGAAGACAGATTATAATATGTATTACAAATTTACAACTATTGTAACAAAGCGATTAATGCATGTATCAATGATGATATTAACGGTATTATTATTTATAGTGACGTCAGGCAAGAGTTATCAATTTTTAGTATCGTTAACAATATTATAATTAGCTAATTTTAATATTCCAATTGTCTTGCTTTGTTTATCACAATATTTACTCTAAATTTTGTACCTTACTAGAATAAAATTTATGTTACTCAAACAAACAAATAAATTAACTTTAATGGTTTTTAATGGTTAATATAACTTTAAAAACTAATTATATTAATTTATATTGCACTTTTAAAGTTCGCGCTCATATAATATTTTATTAATAAAAACAAACATGTTTTTGCTTTTGTAGTTTGATTTAGATAAAAATATTAATTTGCTTGTTTGTAATTTCAACACGATAAATCATTTTAAAAACGAAAATTAACGTTTGAAACATATTGATGAGCTATAATACGTAAATACTATTATAGTCTACATTAAATTTCAAACTAAATCTTAAAAAAATGATTATTTATTTACTAAATTCAACTGAAATGTCTTACATCAATGTTTATAGAAAATTATTTTAAATAATTTATTTTTAAATAATATGTAAATTTAAAGCGTTAAAATAAAAGTCAAGGTTTTAATCCAAAATTCGTAAACTGGTATAATTTATATTCGAAATGTTTAACGGATACGGAATTTTTATATTAAATTCAAACCGTACACGATTGAAATATGCGATGAAAAGTTTTCCCATTATAACTTTTTAGATTTAAACTGTCCAAATAACGCTAGTCAACAGATGCAAACAGTCCTCTAGCACCATCAATAACCTATGCTTTTAAACAAATTTCGATAATTCTTATTGAAATACAAATAAATTATGTACTATTTTATATGTATTTCCTATATAAAAACGTTTATTGTTATGAAAATATTATAAACTATAAATATTCATACTGAATTTAAATGCGTATATTATATATGAATCTTAAAATAACTATTTATAACTTTTTAATTTAAACTTATCTGGCTAAACGCGTACATATAAACCGTTAGATCATTACTATATTATATAAAACATAACTTTATATATACGTTCTTTTGGTCGACCGATATAAGCACTTAATATTTCTTACAATATCACTGATTTTTTTTATTATTTTTGTGCATTAATTTGTTTTTCTGTTATTATCTTACAATTTTTTATTCAGAAAAAAAAATAATAACTTATTTCACCGCGCACTCTACAGAGTCATTTCTTTTCATGAAATATAATACAAACTTCGCACGATGCGGCATAACATTTTCTATTATATTAAGACATTGTTCGACCCCACTTTACGACAAAACGGGGCGGAAAAAAATATAATATAAAAATAAATAAATAAACAATTGCTGGTTTTTATTTTTTTTATTTTATTTTTTTTGGGTGCAAAAATTGGTCACAATATAATCTCGTTTCTCGTGCGTCATAGTCGTCGGTGTGATTATCCCTACCCGTCAGCTGTAGCCGAACTGAAGGCTAACATGATCAAACGAGAACGATGTCTCAAAAATAAAGAACCAAAAAAAACGTATATATATATAATATAATATACTTAACCTAACCTACATACTTGGCACAATTATTTAGATTTTAAAAAAACAAAATACGGTGGTAATTTTATAGAATGACGTGTTCATTCGTTTTTGTAACAATAATGCACTTGGTTTACTTGAATCGTCCCGATAAAAATAACGATAAAACAAATCTGCTGTCGTGTTATTGTTGTTGGATCCATAATATAATATTATAGGATAATTCTCCTTTAGCGCCATAACCCTCGCGATTGCCCATCAGCCATTTCGTTATTTCGGGACGCGTTTCAAGCAACATTTGACAATAATACGATGGTATTATCTTACGAAAATAAAATACAATAGTTTCTTTCCGCCGAGGCGCCGAAAATAATAGTCATTAAGTCAACCGCAGTCCTAACCTAACTATACCTATTTAAAATTTATAAACCGAAAATATCGGTAATCTCAGTATTTTGGTATGATGAAGTCGTTTGTTAGGGACTTTATTTATTGACTTTTTGACAAGCGATACGCGACTTCCATATTATTACTATTATTATTATGCCAATCATTTGCGCCATTTCCAATTCATGCAATTTCCCGATTTCAAAGTGTCGTTAAATATCTTTGTCCATTTTTCACTCAATGTGTCGTAAGGATATATTTATAACGCAAGCTCCCAAGTGACCGTGTTTACACCGTTATCGGTGAGAAATACTACGCTGTGTCGTATATAGAAATAAAATATAAAAAAATAAGAAAAAAGTTGTTACTTCTTGTAACATGTCCTTTTTGACGACCAAAGAACTCAAACCCCCGTGACCGGAAACCTCAGGAGAATAAAGCTCAATTCACGATGATAATTCTATTCAAATAATACGACTAAAAATCAATACGCATAGGTATATTGGACCGCAAAAACACCAACCTTATTCTGTATTACCTTTGGAGTAGAAATTAATTACTTTGTACAAGACTTAACGATTTGCGATTAATTTACCGACGTTTGAACAAATGCAAATAATATTAATTTCAAAGTTGCAGTACTATAAATTATAACGTATAAAATATAATCTACATTTTACTTCCATGAGAATCGAAAATGGTAAATTTCCAATCATTATAAAAAAAAATATATTATATTATCACTAAATTGTATAGGTATTTTTTTTTTTTTAAATAATTAACGAATAAAAATTCAAAACTAAATATAAATAATACTCGAACATCGAAGACGATTAATAGACAAATTTACCCGAAATTATATATTACGTATCTACAAATGGTCGTACAACAATTTTTTTCCCTTAGTTATTTAATCAACTACATTGCACGATCCGAGTATACCTCCAACGCCCGTTTAATTATTCAGATTTGTGGTTGTTCTTAACTGCCAAAAACGCTGAAATTCAGTTAAATATAAAATGACAAAATATCTTAATATTGTATTAGTTAAATTGAAATTAGATTGAAGGTAACTATCGCAGTAATATTATAATAATGATAACTTCAACAATATTATAAATTGTATATTATATACTTAATTGCCTACTGTTTAATTAAATAATATTTTCCAACACCGATTAATTTAAATAATTTAATCTTATTATTGTAATTATGTTACCAGATATTAAATTATTTTTTTATTTTTCGAATCTGAATATTTTTTAATTATGATAATTATAATTATTATCGTTTGTGATGTTACATTTAACAATAATCACAATTTAATTTGATAGAAATCGAATTATTTTATTTTATCAAATCATTCCAAATTTTATTTTTTTTTTAAACATACCAATCTTCATTGTTTGATTGTTGAGTGTTATATAAAAATTACAAATTAAGTCACATATGAGACGTGATGTAAGCATAATAAATAAAAAAAACTCCACATAGGTACTGAAAAAACCGACTAGTTTAATAATTTTACCGTGCTGGCCGTATTATATATATATATATATATATATAGGTATTTTATGGTATACGACACCCTCAACTCAGAGTAAATTATCGAAGAGGAAAAAAACCACGCAAGTAACTTTTTTCGCCTTTTCCCGTATAATACCCCTCGTATACCATTACTATGGTAGGTACCTATATAATATATGACGATACGTATTTGGAATGCAAGAAAGCACGCTCGCCGGTCGACGACCTAAGAAACGTGATATGTTTTTGAACATTATGTGGCGGCGGACTTAAGACTGCACCCTCGACGCGATCCAGACGGGCGGGCGTGGAAGGAGAGCCATTTTGGCAATTTGTCATCGGGCGATAAATCCACACACGACTGTACCAAGTAACATCGTCGTGCTATATGCAAATTAAGCGCTAGGGGACGAGAGTAACGTTACACCGAACAATAATTATAATTTATTATAATCAGTAATTTCGTTTCGTTCGATAAACAAGAATATGATTATTATTATTATTATGCGTTCATTTGACAAAAATCAAAACAAGCGGTTTTTAATCAGGACTCGTGCAGAAACGTGTTATTATGGTATATAATAATAATAATAATAACAGCTTCTTCTCCGCCTTGCTGTGCACCAAACACCACCACATCTAAAACCCTATTAATATTTAAGCTCTTTAAACGAAAACCCTGTGTAGTACGAGTGTTATTAACATAAATTACTTTTAGACGGTTTCGAGACGTATACACAATCCAACACGCAGTATACCATATTCTATATTCTGTACCTATACCACATTTTATATACCGCGTTATATTCCAACGATATACTCGAATACGAATGTATAAACGTTATTGTTCTTATTAACGTTTTGTCTTTCCGGATGTACAAGAATTGAACGGACTAGCGAAATATTCGGACGCGCATTGGTTCCGCAGCGTCGTTTAATATTTTCGTCGTGTCGGTCGGTCCCATCAATCACGCGGTATCAACGAAAGGAATATTTGTTTTCACCACCCTTCCCAGTATCGTTGTAATCCCCCCAGGCCCCCATTAATTATAATTTTGCCGTAGAAAGGGTGCGGGATCGGACAGAGGGAAAGGGATTAATAATACAGTTGTTATTATACCGCGGGACGGAGAGGATGTAAACGTGATAAATACAGGAAAAAAAAAGAAAATAGCGAACCGACCGGCCGACCGGAGATGCTACAATTTTATAAGGTGTGTTTACGAGATGACAGCGGCCTATTTTAAAAGATGCTGTGCAGACGAGGGGACTCGAAGGGACTATAAAAGACGCGCGTGCATAAACCGATGACGGTTGCACGAGAGACGTAGTAGGTATAATATATTATTTACGGCAAAAAAAGAAAATAGTGTGTGTACGGGACGAAAGCGGTATCCCCGCATTTTAATTTCGTGTTTTCCGCGATCAAAGACCAAGAGCGCCGCCACTGGCGTAGTGTGGCAACCGATATAGTCGCTAATTAAAAATCCCCCGCTATATTATTATACACCTTCATCGGCCGTTTCTATTTGAAAGTCTATTCAAAGCGTATTAATTTCGAAATAAATACGATACCTACACGGTAATCAAGATTTTATGACAATTTCGAAGTAAAACAAGTAATAATTAAGTAGACGCTACCCTATCAAGGCCTATAGTTTTGTACATCATGGTAATTTTGACAATCGCCTGAAAGATCGTAGACACGTAATAATTTAACCAATTTATTTTAATTTAATTGCGATATTTTTCATGTTTTATTTGTATTATAGATATCTAAAAAAAATTGTATTAAATATAGAAAAATTTCTGTCAAAATATTGAAAAAGTTTTATTCTTTCATTCGATACCAAGCGTCAATTTTATTTCAAAACAATAATAGTACGTTTTAATAATATCAAATCTCCAACTTACAAAAATAGATTTTTTTTCCGTAAATATTATATATATTTTGTCTTCATTTCACAAATTGTTAATACAAGATAATATCAAAATTATCGATTGTATACATTGAATACAAAATTATATGAAGATAAATAATCGTACATGGGTCGTATTATTAGTAGGTAGTAACTTCATAATATTCTAAGTAATAATGTCAATCAAAGTATAACGTGGAGAATCGATTGTTTTGGCGTAGCTGATAATAATGTATTATTTTGATATGTCTTTGTCAAACGAATTCTTGAGAAACATGGGTATATTGTAATTTATAGATTATTATTATTATTGTTATGTATACCAAAATAGAACAATATCATCTTATCGTAAATAAGTGGATTCACTTGTTCACTACGATTTCCGTTTTGTTTTAATTCACATTAAATTTAGTATTGAAAGTTTAAAAAAAAAATGCTTTAAAACACGAATTAATTTAAGTTAAGTCTGCATTTTGCGTGTGAATCTTTTAAAGTCACGTACATATAATTAATTATTCGTCGAATGCCTCCAAAGGTACCGATTAAACGATTTATAATTATAATAAGTACAAGTGAAAAAGTACCCTTTTCCATTTAACAAATCACGTATAATTCGTAGAACAAAAATAAAATGTGTGCGAGCTTCGAATATTAATCATTAGTAAAATTATTATTATCTATGCGATCACAAATTTCGTTTTTGCCACGTATCCAAACAACGGTACTAAAGGATATATTTTTGAGAATTTTAAACCATAGAATATCACTGTTAATTTTTTTTTTTTTTTTAATACAATTATTAAAATAATTAAAAAATAACAGTCATGTTCAAACACGAACATGTTTGCGTGCAAATCCGTATTTAGACCTATTTTTTGGTGGTGGTAGGGAGAAAATTCAAATCATTATATTATAATAAATAAAGCGTATTATGTAAAAACAATTTTAAAAATGTATTAAATATTGATGATATTTCGATGAGGGGTTCCTAACCCTAAGGACCCTTCTCAGATAAGGCCTTGTCTGCATGATTATAATTTCATCATCGCCAACACAATATATTTCGCGATATGACCCTCCGTGCCGTTTCTAATTTCCGGCACAATGTTATAATTTATAACAATAAGAGGTATTATTATATAATATTACGCATGCGCGATTGACGTCACCACGAACAATAATAATATAAAGGGTTTAAGGGTCATCGTTACACACAACGGCGTTGTTTTCGTGGAAATTCGCCACGTGTGTTTTATCGCGTTATTCGTATCGACGGAATTTCATTAATACAATATAATATCATATGATAACGCACACCGTAAGAAGATGTCATCCGAGAATTATTTGTGTGATTAGGAAATTCTTGTTACAAAAATGTGGAGGATGAATGCATACGATCGTATCGCGTAAACACTATCATTTTTGTAACACGACCGCTCTGTATATAGTAATACAATATTATAATAATATATAGGTATGGCGTTGAGAACGGGCCTCGTTTATTGCTTGTTCGACAAAATTAAACGATGTAATTTTGGAATTACATAATATTATTATTATTTCTGTCTAGATATCTATTTGGGACCAATAACTATCAGGAATGCGATTAGTATTTGTCTAAAACTGGTGGGGGGAGATTCAATTATGGAATTTTTTCCATATGACATTAAAATATTATAAACCTATATAAAAAAAAAAAAAACTGTTTATTTAAACATTTATACAGTCCTAGGGGGAGGTCCAGACTCGAGGATTCTTTTGGTTGTATTACTGATATAAGAATTATACGTATCTGCTGATTCGTTATATATTTTAAAATAATAATAATATAATATGGAGATATTTATCTTCACAGAATCGCATCTATCATACATTTTGGCGATTAAAACCTGAAGGAAAACACTCGACATACTCATCGCAAACATAATATAATACATTCATATAATATTATGAATCATCTCGCGTTGTATTGTTGGCGTATTACACGTATAATAACTGTATAATGTACCTATTTTTAACATAACCCTTTTATTACACGCTACAGTTGCGCTAACTCATATAAATCCATAACTACCCGAAAACAACGCGGTTTCTCCTCGTCTTACTCTTAAAATATAATATGATGGAACAGAAACAATGTTTCCCCGAGCATATAAGACTACGCCATTATTTCGAATAATCTACCTTCTTATTATATTGTTCAGTCGCGGATTTTATTGAAAAAAATAATATGCCCACGTTACGTGTATCTGAAGTAACGCGATATGATACATGCACCTTCTATCGTGTTATATCGTTGTTCGTTAACCCTTTCATCGACACGCGTGCATATATCCACGATATTATGACAAATTATCTTTATGCAATGGTATATTAATATAATACATCGTACGTAACACGATCTCAATGAATAATGTTATTATTATACTTACGAACAACTTATATCTATAAGTCCTCTTGAAAATAGAAACAATTTAATATAATTGAATCATATTGAGTAAGATACGCATTATTAAATGTACTGTAATTCCTACTTTGTATCAGTGATCGACTAATACTATGGTATATGTATTTATTTTTAAGGCAAGCCTAAGTTTGACTGAGGTTATGAATCATAACTTATGATAGAGTGACAACGAGCAAGGTATGTTTATAAAATTGTTCTACACACTTCATATAATCTGCATAGTAAATTGCTGGTTAAAAATGAAAAACTGAAAATAGATCTAGACGAGTAATATAATATAATATTATTATATTATTGTTACCAAATCACAATAATATTTAATACGTTGTTTTTTTTTTTCAAATACTAACTTTGGATGAGAAAAACACACGAGTGTATTTTAATCACAGCTTTAAAGGTATAGGTACTACTGTTGCTGTTTGGATACGGTCGAATATTACTAATACTAATAAGATATTGGAGAATGGCTTTAAATATTTTTCACCATGAATATAAAAAATGATCATGTGATATGGTTGACGAGTGCGGTTAGGTTAGGTTAGGTTAGGTTAGGTTAGGTTAGGTTAGGTGACTTGTAGAACGATGTAATCGATGGGGATAAAAATGAAAACGAAAAATATAATGTGTATAGTGTATACACAACAATACCGATAATTTATAACCGTGACGGTTATATTTTATATTACACGCTGGTGCCATCATATAATGGCAGACACGGAGAAACTATTAAAACAATAATAATCTAGATTTCTCGTACGACTGCAAACCGCTTATATCGTAGAATAACAACCGGCTACACTCGAAACAGAAATATATACATAAGAAATAATATACAAAACGATAAATGCGACCGAGTCGAGATAATATTGTATAATATTATTTAGTCTGGAGACGGCACGAACGTTTCAAACGTTTACATATTCCGCGTTGCGCATTTATATGATTATATAGTTTATATTATATTATACAGTTTATCGTAAACGACACAGTGCCGGCGACAACAGTCGGATTTTCGCAATATTTTTCGCTTTGACTTCGTATACACAATAATTATACATAACACTTATGCGGCACGCGGTCGTTGCGATAATTTCGCGCGTCCGAAGTTTTACGATAAATAATAAAATTATACATCGAGGCCTATATACCGTTTGCCGAAATGAAAACCGAACGCGTTTCGCCCCGGTTAACGTAGTTATTTGAATAATAATATTTTAAAACCATCGACCGGCGAATCCGATTGTAATTATTACGACGTGATTTATAACGGACGGGTTGCTGTGGGCCTGTGCGAGGACACACGCGGATATACACGAATTTCACTATGGCCTAGCTATCATATTTCCCGCGAGCTTCCGTCCCTTTCGTCTCTTGTTCGCGCTCTCTCA
>CM023360.1:26286940-26301705 GCA_013282895.1 Eriosoma lanigerum
TCCTTGGGCGAGGAAAACTACTAAAAATTGATGGAAAATCGGCATGATAACGATTTCTATTAATTTGATTTTAAATATTTTGTGATAAAAAATCAGTTTTGATCGTAGGGACTTGTCCATTTTTTTAAGAAATCTCATAGGTTAGTATAATATACATATTGTATATCTGACTGAGTTTCGCAATCGTATTTTCAAATGCAATATCAATGCGTTAAAATATATATACAAAAAAAAATGTTATATAAATAGTAAATGCATATTTTTTTTGACATTTGGTGATTAATTGACTGCTTATATCAAAGACAAATTTTTGCTATTATTAAAATAAACTAACGGTTTTCAAATATTAGTGCTAAAACACAAATACCTACATTATAATATTACTCATGATATTACCATAATATTATTATAAAAACATATATTTTTTAGTTTAATTTGAATAATGTAGTAATAAATAGAAAAGAATGAAGAATTGTTAGTTTAGTTGGTATAAATACACATTGTCAGGATTAAATTATATATAAATACACTTTAATACACATTACAATCAATACAAATGATGGCACCATGTCATCTTACACTCGCTAGTATGTAGTCACACATTTTCCCTCCAGGCGGTAAATATAACAATTAGATAACAATAACAATTTGATTACTAAAATAGTAAGACTTAATTTGTTTATAAACATTTATTTTAATCAGCTAAAAAAATACTTACTCGGACCTGCCTCTCTAAACTTGATCATAGAACCTAGATCTAAGATATTTCAATAATTATTTTATTAATAATAGAATCATACCTACTTAGACTGAAGGTACAAACACATGATTATTATATACTATATAGGTGCATTTAATAATGTTTCCAAGTTCAATTAATCAATTATAATATTATTTTTTATGCAAATATAGAGCGTAATCCATTAATAGTGTATTATACCCAAATTTACTGTAATAAATATATTGATATATATTATTTTATCAATTTTTAATCTATTTGTTATACACTTAACATTTTAGTTGAAGCTATATAAAAAATGCTTCCACAATGCATATTATTTTAAAGAATCCAAAATATAATTATAATTATATAAATGTAAAAGCATATTTTCAAATTATGTTAGATAATTTATGTTCATATTAATACTTATTATTTTTATTAACAATATAAATTATATTAATTTTCCATTTAGTATTAAGTGAACACAATATTATTATATATTATATATTATTTATTTAATACTACATTAGTAATATTTATTTATAATATTTTTTTTATTAACATATTAATTTATTCAATATAACTTATTTATATGCCACATACCACGCATGATATAATGATTGAATTGTTCATTATGGTAATAACCTAAAATAATTATATTATGTTATTCAATTACAAAAAACCACAGAAAATCAAAAAAAGAAAAAAATAATAATATGTTAATTACATTAGGTAGGTATCAAAATATCAACAAAAAAAGGTATGTGTATATTACATTCATGGGGTACAATAATATAATAATTAAATAAAGTAATTATTTAGTAATTATTTTATTTATTAATATATTATTGTTATTATGAATATTGATTAAATTAGAGGTATGCATTAATAGGTTCATTAAAACTTAAGTATTAATTTTAATTATATCTACTCCAACTTATAAATTCATATAAAGGTATATAATGATACATTCAACGAAAAAAATAGTAACTCAATTTTTTCGTTTTTGAATTACGACTGCCTTCTGATAAAGATTTTTTTTTCTTTATTGACCATGAAAATTATTGTATTTCCATCTATCCCAAAGAGATAATAAAATAATATTAAAATTAAAATAAAAAACAAGAATAGAAAATAAACTTTGAATTTTATTTTGCTCTTCCTGAACAATTGACAAAATGGAGTTACTACCTTTTTCGGTGAATGTATCGATATATTAATGATTCCAAATAGCACTTACTCTGATCTATCCGAAAATAAAATGCATAATTCTGAGTATTTAAATAATATGCTGAAATAATAAAATGTTAGTAATGATAAGTATTCAAGAAAAGGCGAGTACCTAAGTTCTTTAACATACGTTAATATAACTAACATGAAATCTTAATTTTCTATAATTTTAAATTATATTAATCAATTAAAAAATAATCTACTTGTATCACTAGGTATAAAAAAATTATCTGCAATAAAAGTAAAGTAGTTTTATAAAAACATATACTGACACGAATATTATACAGTGTATTTAAGTATTCAATATTTTTATATCTATTATTCATAAAATATAAAAAACAATTAGAAAAACTATATGGAAATAACACTTTAAAGAATTATCAAAATTACGATATCCCGGAGAGACATAATATTATGCAGTTAGAAAAATAAAAACTAATGTAATAGATATAGTACATTTTAAATAGTCTATACATTTTGGTACATATGGTTATTGTAAATTTTGAAGATGGCGTTTGTGTATTATGTATCAGTGAGATGAAATACGTAATGACGTGGGGACGTGGTCACCTGTAAATATAAATTTATGTTATGATTTTGAGTTATTTGAAAATCAAAATTTGTTTACATAATATACTGCAGAATATTCCAGATCTATTCACTAATTGGAATATTTCCGTGAAAAATTAATATTTTCGTTTGCAGCGTTTTTCAATTTATTATTTAGACTACGGACTATAATATTACCTTTTAACTTATTTTAAAAAATATGTCACATAAAGATTTTAAAAAAATTAACTCTTTATTATAAAGTTATGTAAAATTTGAAGATATATATTTAATGAGTATTTTTATGAAAATTTTTACGTGTCGTTCTTTTAATTTAATCAAGTTTTCGATTTTTTAGAATTTTTTTTCATTTATTGAAAAAATATTATTTTTGAGGTAATTATTTTAAATAATTTTATATTTTAAAATCGTGATGCATAAAATTTGTTTTATCAATATATTCGTCTTGGAATTCTTACTGCTTACCACGATTTAAAATACAAACACTTGTGGTCTTGTAGTCTTAGTTATCAATATTTATCGAAAAATTATAAACAATCTACATATTGTAATACTTATGCTAGCATTGGTATTATGAAATATGGCATTTCAACAAATATTTACAGAACATATATAATATTTTCACTATTATAACGCCATCAGAAATATGATTATTTAAATATTTAAAAAAATTCCTAAAAATCAAAATATTGATTAATTAAGAGATCGACAAGTCAAAATTATCATATAGATATACTCATTAAAATGGCTATCTTCAAATTTAACATTATTTATAAAATAAAGAATTTTTTTTATGAATTGTATTTTTTTAAACAAGTAATAAAGGTAATATTAAAGTTCGTCGTCTAAAAAATAATTTAAAAAAACTGCATTTAAAAATTAAAATTTTCACGAAGATAATGCACTTAGTATTATGGTATTGAAATAAAATTATTTTTGTTATTTTAAAATACTTAGTTTCAAAATTCGTGATAAGTTTAAACATAGACATTTTAACATTTGTCAAAATACTAATTAAAAAAAAAAAGAACATCTTTGTAAAACCAATACGAGAAATCTCGCTCAAAATCTAAAATAAACATATTTTATTTATTGTGTCATAGGTTCTGATAATTTCGAATAAAAATAAGTTTTTCTTGAGGAAAAACTTTTGATGAAGTTGAAAACTGAACCCTATTTGTGGTAATCAGACCATTATTTCTACCCGAAAAAATATTTTCATGTATCAAAAAGAAAGAAAAAACGTCTTTTTTAAAACTAATACATTCCAAAATGTATGTTTTTTACTGGGTACTTTTAGTACCATGTAATTTATAAATATGCTATTTACTATTGATATTTTATTTTTGTAGTTTTATAATATATCATTAAAGTGGTATTTTAAATGATATAATTTCCTTACTTGGTTCCTCCTTTGAATTATCGATAGTATTTACATACTTTCCTGAAATAATATTCAAATAACAATAACACAGAAATTGAAATTGAAATAAAAATTAAACATGGCATTTATAATGTAAGTATATTGTAAATGTTATGCGTGTTTTAGTTTTGGTTTAGTGTATGTGATTCAGTGACTGAAAAGCAAAAATATTATAATTAAAATAACAGGCACATTATAATTATAAGATGTTATACTTGTGATGCGTGTTAACCAAATCAAAGTGAGCAGTATCAGAATGAATTTAGTTTAATCTAATACTCAAATAATATAATGTTCATTAAATACAATTTGACTCGTAGAATAAAAGTGTTACTATTAATTACAATTTTAACATGTTCGATGACTTTATTTTCAGTAGTTGTCATTGATATCGGTAATATATCGTCTGTCAGTTGTCAATGATCTTTACCAGTCGTCTGTTTGTTTAGGTTGCCCCCTGTTATAACGGTTTGTTTTTCTGGTAACTCTTCTGTTTGTTTATTTGTGTCATATCTACTTATTCGTTATAACTATAATTCTAAGTAAATATGATGTATACCAAATTGCGTCTTACAGTTAAATTGAATATTAAAAGCCTATGCTTATTATATATACCATTCGTAGTACTTTAGAGAAAAAACTAACATACATTACAACTTAATATCTTAATAATTATAGTTTCACAATACCACGATTGTGGCTGTCATAATCCTAGTATTTTTTATTGTAACTTATATAGCTAAAAGGTCAATACTACGAATATTAATCTACAATATAAAATATTAAATTATTTTACTGTAGTATACTATTAGAAACGTGATAGCTCAGCAAGGGATCTAGATCCTTAACACTTGTAAAAAATAACTTTGGTGCAAAAAGGGTGGACCCGATTTGGTTAATTTGATTGCTTTTTTATACAAATAACTGTTGCTTTACTAGTATTTTTACATGTATATTATATTTACTATAGTACTATATTTACTGTAATAAAATCAAAATTTGTGTCAGTGTGACATACCCATACGAGTTATCCAAAAACTCAAATCTAAGAATGTTATCCTCAGTTTTACATTTACAAATTACTTTTAAATCACAATCACATGTTAAGAAGCTTTTTATACTCGTAGTATTTAGAACATAAAGTTTTAATTAATTAAAAAATTGGCCGTTTGGTTTTTTTTCAAAGGCTTATTAATCTCTAACAATATTATTTAAAAAATAATTAACCTGAAACTATATTTTTTTTTACATTTATTCACCCATTAAATGTGACCACGAATATGGGAGACGACTGGCTTTGGTCATCTAAATACAACAAACAAAATATAAGAAAAAAACAATTGTTGTCGGCAAATCTAATTTTTCAAATTACTTGTAATAGAGATGACCTTTCGTCCGATGCAAGTTGTCTTTTACTTGTGGATAAATACAATACTTAATTCATATAATTATTATTTGTATATCAATAAAATATACCAAAAAAATAAATATTTAAAACAGACAAGTGCCTTCGAATTATTAAAATACTGAAATATAATAGTCCTGCACGTCTAATCAAATTAATAATATAATTATCAATTATATACAAACGTTTAGAACATATGTATTGTTTCTCTTATGGTAAAAGAAATTTTTTGTTTTATATATATAAAAAAAAAAATTTACTGAGTATCGAATATTGGTAACTAACTTAGAGTATAGGTTAAAAACAAAAGAGCAGAAATATTCCCATTAATTTCTATGAAAAAATACTAAGTCAATGAGTATTATAAAATACAAATACAGGAGAGGGTGTTCTTAAATAATTACTAAATTAAATAACAAATATTTAATTTATCTGGAATATTTCCTATCTCTTATTACCACCTACATCAAATGTCTATAAATGACAACTAAAATATGTAATCATAATATATAGGTACAAGTCACCAAATACTATATATTACTAATACCTTTATACAAATATAGCAGTGTAAAATTCCATGTGTAACTTTTTACAAAAAATCTAACACATGTATAAATATTTCTTTTCGCTATGCGAGTTGCTTTAAAGTTGAGACTTTGGGAGTATACGATGTATATGTATATGGAGTTTATCAATAGGTACAATTATGCTAAGAAGTGCTAAAATATAAAATAAGTTAGAATAAAATTCTGCTAATTCGTATATATGTAATACTATTTTTAACTATTTTAATTTTAATTGTTTTATTTGTGTAAATTATATTTAATAAAACTAAGTCTAAATATTTATAAAAATAATTCACCTTCCGAATTTAATAAATAAAATTGTGTATTCCTCACACGTAAAAAATTATCTAAAACAAATAAGGAAATTTGATTTAGTATCATTAAAGGAAATACAATAGTTTAAATAGAAACTTAATAATTAACAACAAATATAGGTATAGCGCATAAGCGTAATAGCTTACATTTACAAAAGTTTTAAATTTACTGAAAATATGTTTGGACTTTATATAGTACTCATATTTTAGGGAACATCGACACATTTTATACTTATAGTCCTAAATACTGCACAACACTGTACATTACGAATTTAAGTAATGGCTAATGAGTACTTGAAATATTAATTGCTTATAATCATATATAGAAATATTTATTATCTGTGGTTTTTAATTGTTCGAAAGAAAATGTACAAATAATAGATATTTTTAAATGTTTAATAGGATAAATATCTATCATCTATGTTAACAAAATTAATGTTATCACTTAGTTATAATTTAAAAAGAATTTTAAAATTGAATTTCAATTATTATGAGACGGAATGAGCATAAAAATCAGCCCCCACGTATTTTATAATTTTAATATATCTAGTTAGATAAAATAAGAATAGGTAGTATAAGTGTTTTTAAAAGTTTTGAGGAGATTATTTATAATGTGATCATGTAATGATATAATATTAATCCAGTGTTATAAGTTACAACTAATTTGTGTGTGTTGTGTTTTTAGATAAATGCTAATATGAATCAAAGACAAATAGTTATATATATAAATATTCACATAAAAAGGTAGGTATTAAATAATTTAATTATTTTAACAAATAACAGTAAATTAATCATATATTATATAGGGAGTATTATCATGACAACACTTAAAAATACTGAATTAATATGTTATACAAATTAAAAATTTTAATTATTTTAATAATTTTTATCAAATTACATACTATTAAATGGTATAAAATATTCATCTAAAATAATAACAAATTTTTATAAAAAAAAAAAATTGTTAAAAAGTCCCAATATCCTTTTAAAGTTAAATAAATTTAAGATAATAGATAATATATCTATAAATTATAGATTATATATTTTATATTTTATAGAATAAAAAATTATCCAACATACTAGATAATAGTATATCATGTTAAAATATATTACTAGTACAGATCTTTAATCAATTAATTAACAAATTTAATAAAATTTAATTTTATTATATGATTTATCAATAAAAAATATTCATTTATTCATATTTTACATATCAACGAAATATGAATAAATATTAATATAATCATTGATAAATATACAATATAAAAGATAATTAATATAAGCTTAATTATTTATTGTCTATTTTGTAGTTTTTAATGTATATACACCAGAAACTAATAACAAAATTTACAATGATATATGAAAAGTTCCATATTAATTTGTTATAACCTGCCTACCTAAAGTTACTATAAAATGATTTCAACCAACTTTGATTTAACTAAACATTGTATGTTTAAAATATTTTAATTTTATAAAACATACAATGTTTTAACATTTAAGTTATTCTTTTTCTAAAAATATGTATTGTATTATTATAAAGACTATTTTAAAATGTATAATATTTCCTTACCATAAACCCGAAATGAACCATCGTTCGTATTCATAAAAAAACCTGAAATTTTTTTTAAAACTAATATCATGGCATGAAAATACAAAATCGAAATAAAAATTAATAGTACCATAAAACGGAGTGACTAAGGTAATGAGGTAATTGGAGTCGAAAATTGTGTTTTTATATTATTGTCTTCTCGAAAAATGAATATTGTCATTATTGAATATTATTGAATGAAACTCATAATTGAATTTCTCATGTTGTTATCTGAGAATTACTATTATTATTATTTTTATTATTTTTATTATTACCGAGTTATCGAAAAACACCAAATAGAAAGTTTGTTCCTATTGCCCGACCAATGACGATCCCGCAGTCAAAAATACGACTTTTACATTTTTCATCCCTTATTACGGTTAATTGTAGCTTTTGGGTCATGTAAAAAAATTTTCAATTTTCATTTTACTTATAACATATATAATGTATATTACAATAATATATATAGAATATAACCTTTTATTGCTTTATATAACATTATTAATATTTTATATTGTATAATATATTTATTGTTTACAACATACGTATAGGATATTTAAAAATACCAATTTCATGGTAGTCCTAAAAAGAACAATTTTGGGTATTAAAAAGATTATTTTAGTCCCAACCTAACTTGACCTACTAACTTTTCCCTAACTACCTATATAACTACAACTTATCTACACTAATATCTATGTGGCAGGTGCGAGCGACGGGCTGATTAGGCACGATGTTACTTGAATCACGAGCTGTGTTATTTTCAATTTTAACTGTGTTCAAACAGAGGTATAAATAATCTATTCTAACATTCCAGACATTGCCATTCATCGATATTTCTACATATTGGTATAAAACCAACCCCAGGATAAGCCCTAGCGATGTCTGTCATAAATCAAGAAAGCCTATCAGAAATGGTATCTATTTTATTCAATATATTGTTACGATACATCCATTCTTCTATATTCGAATTTGCTAGCCTTTTACAATTACACCTAGTTAAAATACGTTTTAATTCACTTCATGATCTTTATATGCTGTGTATGATATCGGACGGGTTCAACGTTAGCTGCGGGAAGAACTCCAACCCATTGTTTATCCAAACAAGCCTCGTTAAACCGCTCCACAGGCACCCATATTGGAGGTAAGTGGCTTGGCGGATCAATAAAATTTACAGAATGGTTTATAACACCGTTTCCACTAAATATATTGCTACAATGATTATACGCCCTTCCACATGTCATTACAAATAAAAGAATCATTGTTGACATATCTTTGGATATAATAGTAATATAATAGTAAAATAATTCATAAAAAATTCAAAATAACATAATATTAAAGGACTTATAATGTAGTGCTCCGAGATAAAATAATTAATATAATTTAAATAATATTAAATTAAATACTTATTATAATCAGTGGTGTAGTGGAGCATATACACGGATACAATGTATATACGGCGTTGTAACGATGACTTTTCGGTTTTTACTATATTACGTATACTTACTTTTAAAATAATTTGTCGTACACGTGTATACGAATTTTTTCTTTAATAATCAACTTAGTTTACCCATAACCATTATTCATTAATCGGATTATATTTAATATGTTATGAAATTAAAAACAATTAAAACATTTATGTCAACAATTAACAATTACATTTTAAAATTAACGTTTTTGATATATTTCAAATTGTTAGAAAGTTAGATTATAATTACTTAGGTATACTTTGGGAATTTTCGCGTAAACTCAAAACTTTTTTTACAACTACACTACAGATTACAATAATTTTAATTAACGGACAATAGTCAACGACCACTTACAGCTATTTAAAATAATAGATTACCTAATATTAAATATTTAAAGACACTATAATACATATAATAGTAAAACTTAGTAAAACTATATAGTATAAATAAATATGATTAAACAATTGAAAATATTCATATTTTTTTCTTAAATATAATTAAAAAATATAGACTAATACAATAGTTATTAATATACCAAATTAAGAATATGAAAATAAAAAAAAATAAGATATACCTCTTGCTGAATAGTTACAGTATCAGCTTTAATCAACCAAAGATATATCATCCGAACGATCTTATTAGCCTAACTCGCTAGCCGTATGTACATTCTCCAAAAAGGTATTTTTTGTTGGATTGACCATATGCCGTTGAACATCTATACCTATAACCTAAATTCCTACAAGAATCAGATTGTCGGTGAATGGTATTTCCACAATGGCATTCAGGTATAAAAAACTCATTCGAGAGGACACTAAAATGAATAAAAATACATTCTCCCTGTTTAGAACTTGATCTCTGTTCTTCCTCAGTTTTATCAGGGCCAAAAAAATTCCTAACTAGAAAACGGAGAGCCTATTATTTTGGAAAAGCATATTACGATCTATATTTAAAATTTAAAAAAGTTAATAAAAATATTAAAAATATAACATCTAGTACGACTGCGGTATGCGGTAAATGACGACGACTTTAGTCGACAAGCAAAAATGAAATGAATGTCTCATTAAATTCAAATTTTAAACTGTCATTTCAAACCCAAGAATTATAACAAAAGATAAACCGTAACTATATTTAGTGTATTTTCCCATTTAAAATGTAATATATACGGGATTATTCAGATTACAGATTATAAAAAATAATTATGGTACAAAAATAAGTATTTTAATTTAAATTTATAGGTCAAATTTTTTTTATATATTTACCTAAATATAATAAGATATTATTAATTTCTATTTAATATTACAATATCTTTATACATTATTATTATTCTTAAAAATATTAATTAGTCCTACTTGTTTTTTATTTTAATAAATATTCCAATAAAAATAAGATAATCGTTTAGAAAATAATAAATAACTAGGTATTTAATTCATGGCCCATTACTTATATTGATTCCAGTGGCGGATTCATTTTGGGGGAATGGGGTCATACCTATACACATATATTTTAATATTTCCACTGGGAGCATTTCCTAAATCTCTCTCTAATTAACACATTTACGCGAACGAGGTAATTCTTTCAAACCGTCATTTTTCGTTTATTTTATTATTTTTTTTTATAAATTGAACTAATTTTTTTTTTCTAAATAAAATAATATTCATTATTATCATATAACTAAATATTATATAACTATACCAATATATATATTATAAATTTATAACTGTCAATAAAAAATCGATTAAGCAAAACCTAATAATCTCAATAATATTTTATAAACACATAAACTAATGCAAATTACGTAAAATTTGGTGTTTAGGATGAAGAAAGTAAAAATTATATTTTCGACTACGGGATCGTTTTTGGACGAGAAATAGAGGAACAAAGTTTCTATTTGGTTTTTTTTCGATATTCAATTAAATATAAGAATTATAAATAAATTCTAACTAGAACTCAACAGTTTATTAAATAAGATTTTTTTTTTGTTTTAAAAATTTTTAATTTCAAGTCGTAGTGGTATATAATATACTTTATACATGAATTAACTATTAGAAAATTAATACTATAAGGCTTATACATTTATTTTCATTATAAATGAATCATTAAAAATCATTATAAAATTATAAAATATTATAGCCGGATGTTTATATACATATTGTTATGAGTATACGCTGTATACTAAGATACGTATATTAGTAATAATAAGAATAATATAAATATAAGTAATAGTGTTGTACGTTGATAACACTTTTTGACGATGATGCACTAGAGTAGTGAGTAGAATACACCTTGTAATCTATAATTTGATAAGGACTTGTATTATTTTTCAATAATTTCGAGATGACCCAAAATCCAGATTTCAACAAGTACATATAGTACACATACCCATTATTATCCTAAACATAATATTATAAAAAATATTCTATTTTTCTGTAAATTAAATTTAATACAAAATTTAATATTTAAAAAGAACACATACCAGATTCGAGAAGTTCGTAAGTAGAATAATCGATTAAATAATGATAAAATGCTGAAATAATGATATTTATTATTATAAACCCTATTTAAAATTAAATGATAAAGTATAAATTAAATAATACTAAATATTAATATTATTTAATATAATTAATATTAAATAATATTAGTAATATTAAAAAATAAAGACATAGGACTACAGATAAACGAAGCAGTAGCTGATATAGCAATATTTAGGCGATAAAATCAAGACATCAAGACATCGACCGTGGACCTGAGGATTGAATTCGAGTCCTATGAGATGTTTGCAGAATCAACATCAGCATATTGTTTAATCATGCATGATTAAATTATAACCTACAACCCGTTCAATGGAGAAGTGAGAACTATATAAATACTTTTTTTTATAAATAACATTGAGAAATAATAAAAGTATTTGGTTTGGTAAATAATTTTTATTTTTTATTTAGTATAATATATATGAAACAGCAATATTTTATACATAATATCTATAATCCTATAACATAATAATACTTCTACTTGACATTTTAGAGAATTGATTGACAAAGTGAACGAAATAAAAAATTAAAAAATTTAAAAAACGATGGTTACATTATAAACATATAATATATTAATAATATTATAGTGGATGTGGTGAGAATTAGCATAGGATAGTAAAAGACGGAAGGAGTTGAAATAAACTTAGGTTACATAATCGTTATAAAAGTGTAAGGAACTATGCCGCCTAGGTTGCGGATGTGATATGCGTTATGTAGGATGCAAGATTCGAGTTGTGTGATGTGGGTTGCGGCGATGGCATGCGAGATGTGGGCCCAGAAGCCCCCTTTATATCCTACTAATAACCATGAAGAAATTAAAATAAGACCAACTGCAGCAAATAATAGTTATTTTAGACTATAGAATATCCTCAAATCTAATATCTAAACAAGTATTATTATCAAGACATCGACCGTGGACCTGAGGATTGAATTCGAGGCCTACGAGATGTTTGCAGAATCAACATCAGCATATTGTTTCATCATACATGATCAAATTATAACCTACAACCCGTTCAATGGAGAAGTGAGAACTATATAAATACTTTCATTATATTATATTTATCATACAAAGCCATGTCAGTTGTTGTATAGACTAGATCAGTATTATTGTACAGATTGAATAGGTGTTCTTTTCGTTGAATCATTGATTATAGAATAGATTCTAGATTCAATTATATACATTCACGCTGTTGATTTACCTATTTATAGTACGCAAGGGACCGTCCACCTAATATTTAACACTGCTTATTCGCACACATACACTAAATCCGTAATAACTATTATTCAATCAGTATCATCTGTAAATTTAAATGATGTATATAGTAAAATAAATAATATAAATAATACAATCATAATAAATAATTTCAAATGAACATTCTATTTGGGTATTTATATTGAATACAACGAATAGTAATGTAGTATTATTGACAATAATTTATATAATTTTCGTATATAGACATCAAATACAGATAAACACATAATCAAATTCAATTTCTTATAACATTATGTTTTCTGTTAAATTTGTAATTGTTTTACAAAAATATGTAAATGAGTTCTTAAAAACACTTTGCATAGAGTATTTAATATACAATTATAAAAAAATATTAGAAAATATATATTGTACAATTTAATATATATGTTCCTACATCATACAAATAAAATATTTGAACGTTACCCTATGATACGTTAATAGGATGATAAGGAATTTTACGGCTGATGGGAAATGATGTGGTTATTGAAAGTTAATTGATTGTGAAAATGGCGTTCAGGTGGTAGCAATTGTTATTATTGATTGAAGCGGAGGTGGTTGTATTATAACAAATAGTAGAATGGAATAAATATATAGAGATTACGTTGTAAGATAAGTTAATTATTAAAGTAGTAAAACAATAACCCAAGGTGGCATAAAAGCGACTAGAACCCCTCTACTAAAAAAACTACACTAGACCATTTTAGTCCCATAATATTTCTTAAAAATATTTTTTATTTACGTTTAATTAAATTCTCATTTCTCTTTGCATACGCCTCCGCAGTTTCATAAATTCCTGGTCTAATTATTTTTATCAATTCTGTAAAATATAATAATATAATTATTATACATTATAATTTTAAATTTTAAAATATAATTAATTAAATTATGTGCAGTCAGAAGCACAGGAATTAGCTGTCTTGTGCAAAAATGTAAGGAAAATCATGATATATAGTATAACAAAATACAATACAAATACTGATTGATTTTTGTAAAGTAGTTTTACTACTATGTTGTATATTAAACTAATAATCTCATTTACATAATTTAATTTTGAATACAAAATTAAAAACAATTTTAATGTTTTACATTTTTTAATTTTATTTGTTATACAACTTTTTAAAATTCATTTTATTACATGTTATATTATATAAATATTAAAAATAATACAAATGTAATTTAAATATAAACAATAACTCTAAAATGTTCGAGTATTAAGTTTATAACTATGAGGACAAATTTTCAGGCGTGCAAAATTATAATTTGCTCCCCAACATATTTAACAGGAGGTCGAATGTCCCCTCTGCACCTCATCACACACGCCATTGTGTGCTGTATAATTATGAATTAGTAGGTTCTATCAACGCATCCTCATATTATTCTACGTCCTTAATACACACACATACACATCATAGAACTTTCTCACATTACCATTTTTAGAAGGTTTTATACTCATAGGTTATGTTATGGTTATAAAAAAAAAATTAAAAAATTAAGACCATGATGTATAGTGGAAAATGTAGAATAATGCAGGGATGAGATAATAGAACTTACTAAATTATTTTACTTAGATATGTGTTTAAGGGTGAGCAGAGGATTAAATTGACCCAAGTGTCATAATTTTTATATTATAATTGTTGCGCATAAATATTTTTTTTAAATAATATGTACATTGATGTATTATTTTGTAAGTAGAGATAATCAG
>CM023360.1:26301805-26357387 GCA_013282895.1 Eriosoma lanigerum
GGACAGTTCATAACCGCAACCGTTGTTGTGGGGGATCGGGGGACACGTTGTAACGGTGTGCTGGTGGTGATGGATTTTTTCATTAGTCCGAAAAATAAAAAAAAAATAATAATAATAATAAGAACCGGGGACGAAAAAAATACAACGCGCGACCAACATCCCTAGGCCGTATTAAATTATAAGCCAAACAATTCTTTAGAAACTAATTATTTCGGATTTGTATTATTTCCACTGCCAGTACGCTTATACGGGACTAGTATATATACTCTACTGACAAGTCGAAATTATTATGTTTTTTTAACAATATAAATACGACCGTATTATAATATATAGTATTTATCAACTATTTTCGTGACGCGAACATTCATACGCAATCCATTATTTTAGCCATTATCTTAATGCAGTAAGCAAATTAAAAAGAAAGGGGTTGTCTTGTTTTAATAATAATTTAAATTGATGCTTTACAGAATTGTTAATTTTTTTGTTTCTACTACTGTCAAAATTTCACTTTTGTAAATTGACTTCGCAGACCCTGCCACAAAATATTGATCAACGTTTTGCTAAATTAAGAGTGACAGTAGAAACTAAATAAAAATCCAATACAAAGAAGTTCAAATCTGGCAAACACACGAAGACGTTTTATTGTCGTTCGGCAGATTTAACGGTTTCGGCACATTTTTCTGTCGGACCACGTTACGGAGTCAGTTGGATGACAAAACGTCTGACCACTTTTGTCGGTTTACGTAAAATACGTATAAAATAATATGAACAAACACACAGAAGAGAATTTTGTCGGACGGTTTTCCGAAATTCATTTTATTTCTTACATTATTTTATACATCATATAAATATGAATAATATATTTATTAGTGCTTTACAACTTAATTATTCACAAATACAAAAATGTTGCTTTTTTCATAAATTATATTCGTAAATTACCATTTTTGGAAAAAAACTGTTATCATGATACTATCAACTTATTAATAATAATATCCTAATTTCATAGTAGTAAATCCATATTAAATATTCGTTGAATATTTCAAATATTGTATTAACAATATTAATACTAATATAATGTTCAAAGTTCAATAAATATTTTTTTCACTTTGCCCGGTTATAATATTTTTTATAACAAATATAAATTTACGGATGGCAAGATACTCGAGTGTTTTTTAACATTATGCTAGACGACAAAAAATGGTCGTGTGTTTTATTCCTAACAGTTAATATTATTATATCCTGAATATATTGTGTAATTATTTGCCAATTTATTTTTTAGAGATCTAAGTATATTTAATATATAATACAATTTATATTGATGAAAATGCGAAATTAGGTGTCTCGACGCTCATCGATAATTTTCAGCTCTTTAAGTATTGGTATTCTAACTATTGAACCAAGCATTTTTTATCTTAATGAATCTCGACAATCTCGTTGTTTATATAAAATGGTTTCAAAATAAATAATTAACGAATATTATTAAAAATTGAATGTAATAAACAAACAAGGGTGATAAAAATCATATTAAAAATGCTGAAAAGGGCTGAAAAGGCAAGAATATACAATTTTAAGTTGGTTTATAAACTTCGTGGTACTTAAAAACATAATATATTATGATTGGTGAGTAAAATATGAGCCAATTGGTAACTAACAAAAGATCTTCATTAATTTTCAAGTAAATTTATTTTATTTTATTTTAGTAAAATCAGAAGGAGAAGAAAACGACCAATTGGTTAGGATAAAATTACAATCAATTATTTTGAAATAGTTTTAATAGAATGCCAAATTAAAAAAAGATACTCATATATATATATAATATATTTGTAGGTAGGTATTTCGATTAATAAAATTTTAATAACTATGGGAAAAATTTTGTTCAGTTACTCTTAATTACTAAGTAAATTATTTATCAAATATGCGGTCATTATGCAAGCGAGTGAGACCACACGATGCATTGTTGTGGTTATTCAAAATGATACCATTATACCAATATTATTATATCTACTAACGCGTGATAATACTATATAAAATATATGCAGTTATATATTTGTAGTACTTGAATTTGATCAAAAATAATGTGAAAATATGTACTTTTATTATAATCAAATAAGATTGGTATATTTAAAAATCTAATGGTATAATATTATTAAAATAATAGAATTTAATATAAAGTTAATATTTCCTTACAAAATTTAGATTAAAATAAAAGTTTGGATAAGAATAAGAGGTAAATACGTGAGTGAATTTAATATATAAATATTAAACATAAATAAACATATCTCTTTAATAGCTATCCAAAAAACAACTTATGATCGGAAGGTCGGTGACAGAGTTATCTAGGCATACAAAATGGAAGAAAGATCGCGTGTAGTGTCCATTGTTATTATTCCTGATATACTATAAAATATAGTTATTATTATTAAAAATATTATTAACACGAGTTGTTGAGAACACTAGCAGCGTAGGCATAATATTATTTAACTCTTTCACATAAACATTTTCCAAAAATTATTTCTGTATACATACAAGTATACGTAAACGAGAATTATTATACGTCTAAAATCTAAGCTGTACTGTTAATGTAAATGACTCGGAGAGCGATGATGTCATTTTAATCATTCACCACGATCACAACAGTTTTTGCGTTTAAACCGAATTAACACCCAATCAATTACCACAATAATCTGCTGCTATGCATACAAGTTTGAATAAATATATCCAAATGTAGACTTAAAAGCAGTAATAAGTTAACCTGAAAGTTAAGTATTGAGGCAACTAATATAGGAGTAAAGTAAAGTACAAAGTGTTCATTTATGTAGGAAGGAAATATGGAGCCAACGAGATTGATGATATATGATAGATATGATAATGATGACTTGAAGTGGATAAGATTTAATGATGTGAAATATACAAAACACAAGTTTTGTGTAAACAAATGAAGTGAAGAGAAACCTTGCAATATTGGGCAGTAGATATAACAATTAAATAAAACAGAGGAATATAGCAGTAAGAACATTTCTAGGTAAATGAGTGCCATGACTAATGGGAACAAAATGAGAAATGGTTCTTTGAGAAATATGTATAGTGTAGAAGTGGCTTCGATAATATTCGAGATAATGGATTTGGTATATTATTGTAAATCGATCGGGTATGTTTTATAAATGGAAGAGGTAGTAATATTGGTAAGAGAAATATGTGTGTAAGGACTAAAGAGTGATGGACAAAGGGAAACCGAAAAATAATCAAGTAGTTGGATGTGATAGAAAGTGGTGTAAAGTTGGTTGATATAAGTGATGACGATGCGGGAGATCGAGTTGAGTGGAAATTTAGTATTAGGGTGGCGACCCCACATAGTTGGGAGCTAAGGCGAGAATAAAAAGATTTAAGTGTTAAAATAATGTAAAATTGAACATTTATTCGAGGGGAGAAGGTTAATGTCCCATCGATAAGCCTGTGGATATTAAATTCGAATGATACAAATATCTTGTATTTCGTAATCACGTGAGCACTATTTACAGCTATGTCGACAAAATCATCGGCGAGATATATTGACAGGAGTGCTAGTTGTATAAAAGAGGAAGTTTCTATACGTGTATGTAGTTAATACGTATTATAATGAATTATATCTCGGTCTTGCATAATAATATAATATGTTTGGCTAGATATCGGATAAATAAACCGGAACTCAAACACATAGGTGAATAATTAATTTAATTTTACTAATGTGCTGCTGCTTCAGTCAGCAAGATAATTATATACACAATGCGCAGTCTAGTGTGACGTCGCCTAAGTCGTAGCCGTCGACATGGCAAATTAGTTTTGGCACAGTTTCGAGAATGACAGAATTCGTTCGACGGGCGTTCGTTCGCCAATAAGAATAATATATAGGATTCGGAAACCATTCGTATTAAATAATATTACAACTTCATGATTGTGTGAGTGAGTAAATAATAATAATAATACGGTCCCTTTATGTCTAACGAATATGAAAAGTTAGCCAAAACCTATTTATTAACTAAAATATATTAATATATTATTATTTTAGCTTTTAAAGCTCTATGAAAATCACAAATTTATTTTATTTTAAAATAAAACGTTAATTTATTTTTATTGTCATTCTCATAGTTGTATCTTTGGTAAAATAAAATAATATATTTAAAAACCTAAAATATTGGGTATCCAAAATAATACGTAGTTTATAAGTATAGATATATAAAAATAATATATAAGTTATTAAGAATTCAAACTGTGCATAGGTATATATTTTCCAACTTTTTAAAAAAATACTGATATTTTGTATAGATCATACAAATTATTAAAATAACAGCGTGATATAGTTTCAGGTACGTCTCATCATCCTCCCACTTTTTCGAAAACAATTTTAGGCCATCGATTTATACGATATCCCTATTCCTGCTGTAACAATATTATCCTGAACAGACCTGATATTTTATTAGTTGTGGGAGAAGAGAGCTAAAGAGACGTACGTTATATTTTTCAATGAATTCGGATTTTTTTTTTATCCATCTCATCTTCACATTGGATCTAATAGTTAACGTCGCCTAAAGGCTCCTCGTCAGGTGGACATTAGTTAGCTAGAGATTGTATCGCGTATTTTAACGTGACGTTATGTCAGAGCTACTAAAAATCATTTTTTTCCATTTACTCGAAAAACAGACATTTCATAATTGTTAATCTATTTGATTTATTAATTTGTAACTGGGGAGATTCGACCGCCGAACTGATTTAGAAACAAATTATATTATGTTCTTCTACGCGTATTACATGGATCATGGCCAACGGACGTTATATTAATCAAGGTTTATTTTAGAATAAGAAATTAAACATGGTTTTCGTGTTTTTTCGAGATATAATATTATTGTTGTTGTTTTTATATGTTGCACCTATGTGCGTGTACATTTTGTTACATTTGTAACTGTAAACAGCGTGACGTGTACTCAGCGGCTAGACGTTCGTTCATTGATTCTTGTACACACACCCTCTCACCAAGAAAGTTTTGCGTGTAGACGACTTTAACCGCAAGTATTTTAGGACGTTTTATCCTTACATCACCACTACCGCTCCCTCAGACATTTCCTACTGTCAAACCGAACTGGTATTATTTGTACCGAAAAACAGTTCCACGTCAAACGCAATTTAGTACGCAGGTATATAATATTATAAAAAAGGGACAAGAAAAAAACACAAACACACACATATGAAAAAAACTCGGGGATAGGTCCTCTCAATAGTTTTTGACCGATCAGAAAGAATCTGAAGAATTTTTTATTATTATTATTTATCCATAAAATGTTGGAATATTAATATCAACATTTCATTTTCATAGAAAGTATGTCAAATAACGTGTTATACGTTTGATATACCTGCAACTACGGGGTTTTATTAATATTTAGAAAAATAGAATATAACCTTATTATTTATAATATCAATGACGTGATATAGCTGAGATAATATTCTTTGTTATTAATTGGTATTATGCTTATAGATTAACATAATATAGACTCTGAATAAAGGGTAAACGGGAAGAGTGCATTAGAAATCAGTGACACGATAGCTTGTTGCGTTCGCAGTCTTGTTTTTTTATGAAAAATGTTTTGAAATATGTATGATTTTTTTTTCTTTTTAATATCCAGGCAATCTGGGAGACTGAATTTGTTGTAATTTTAAAAAAAGTTAAACGGAGTATACGACAAATAGTTATTATTATTAATCAAAATCAATCCTAAATAATAATAGTATATAATGTATATCAGCTTGGCATATAATAAAAATCATATGGCAATGACTACAATTTACTGTTTTTTTTTTCTAAATTATTTGTACAATAAAGGTTATTGTTTAAATATCGAATCAAATAACTTTTATCTAACTGTTGTTAAAATACATTAGTATTGATTTTTGTCAATTAATGTTTCAATAGAATGAGAAATAATTATTATTATAATGACCAAATCACAAAACTACCAAAATTCAATGTTTAACGAAACATTTTTATTATATAATATTATATAATAAACACTAATTTAAAGTATACGGTTTTCAAATCAAAAAATATTATTATTAAAGTCATTATGTGTATTGTACCAAAACGCGTGTAATACCATAAAAGCAAACAAATATTAAATAGATTCCTTTGTATTGCTATTTTACGATTGAAAAATAAATTCGATCGTAAAATTCATGTGTTATATTTCCACTTCACGTTATATTTCACGTAAACATAAAAATTCAGTAAATTAAACTAAAGTGAATTTGTAAACACTAAACATTTAATAAAGAACGTGCACAAAATAAACGTTCAGGTCTTCAGGATATACGAATAACCTTAAGTCTAGTTAGGCAAACAACGCAACGTACGTTAAATGTATTATTATAGGGAACGTCTTTCAAGTGCCCAGGAAAGATTTAAAAAACAAGGGTCTTGACATTAATTCAATCGACTAAGCTCTTCGTCCTAATTTCATTTTCAAAAATGAGTCATCTCCCCAAAGTATTTTACATTTAATGTTAAATAATGGGGAATATAATAATAATAAAGTACGAATTAAATTTTTTTTTTATTTGACGGTTAAGTCATTTTGTTCGACGATAAATAAAATATTAATTGATTTACAATTTTAGAAGTTTCAGGTCATTTTATTAATTCAATTATTAAATTATATCAATGAAATACATAATATTTTCCCTTCGATAATTTAAATGTTTAAGTTTATTCATTTTTGTTTTATTTGTGTTAAAGAATACATGATAATTAATAAAAATGCTTAATTACAAATTGTACAAATTGTAAATTAAATAAAAACCATCGAAACCAATTTGATAATATAAAAAAAGTTATTTATTTGTCTTCCAGGAATTTATTTTCATTTATTTAACTTAAAAATGCACACAGATGTATTGCAAAGGTTGCTTATTTGAATAGATAACTACTATGAATACGCACATAGAAATCATAAAACTCTTACGTCTCGAGGGATTATCACAATACATTATGGAATAAATAAATGCATTTTATGTTTGGGATCTTTTTTACTACAAAACATGGAGACAAAAAATAATATTTTATTTTTAACGAAAAATGTAAAAATTAATTAATTAACGTAATAAATGAACTATTATAATATATATATACTAATATCAACCAGTCCATATTTCTTCGGAACAATAAGAGGTTACAGGGTGATTCAAATTATCGGATAACATTTCAAAAATATTCAGTTCACTCATTTTCTATAGAACAAAATTCTATTCACCCTGTATGCTGTTATATCTCGTCATCTGGCAGATCATTGGTGGATGGTCTTTGGTAGTATCATCGCGAAAGTGGATGTTGGCGAGAAATAAGGGCAGAGAAAGCGAGGAGTCATTAGAAAACTTAGCGGATCGTCAACCGCGCGATGCTTGTAAAGCCGGGTCTCTTTCTTTATTGCCCAGCCGCGTCTAATCGCCGTCATATTAATGAACGGAGACACCATTGTTATCCATTTTCCTCTGCCTCCACACAAACACCATTACCGACCGACGTTGGTATTCTCATCCCATTGGACTCCAAAACCACATTTATACCGCACTAACCCGATATTTTCACATCGGTGGATGCTAATTTCATTCTAATCGACGACAAGCAGTATAAACTTCATCTCAGACATAATTATCACAGGAATTAATTATTATGATAACAACAACAACAACAAAAATTTGCCAGTACCATGGTGGTGGTCGAACGATTATTATTTATTATTATAAATGCGCGAAAATGTTCGCAATTATTAGTTTGCGCACTTAGTTTCAGCGGAATAAAAAACATTCTTAAACAAATATAATATAATCATAACAATATCAGTTATTAAGAAAAAGCTCACAAAATAATTAATACGAAAAATACATTTACATACAAAACATACAGCAAGAAATATCTATCGTTAATTTTACATAAGAAAAAATCGTATTTAAAATAATAATAATAATAACAATAAACATAAGTCTACCAACTACTCGAACAATAATCGTGTTTTCGCGAGAGATACGGAAAGCAAAATGTTTACAAACTGTTTACTGATACGCATTAGTTTAGATAACAAGTTTATGCATCGTCAATAATATAAATTTAAATCCTAATCACTGATTAAAATATCTATTTTATTTCACGATACTACGACAATACAAGTGTATAATATAGTGTATTTTGTATTATCATTTTTATAATAAGAGGTAACAGAAATACAAAACTGTTGGTGAAGGTGTTTAGCGATAAGAGCAAACATTTTAGTAAACAGTTTACTGTTTTAATAAAAAAAAAAATCGCCAAAATGATTTTAAGTAAACAATTTCTTTTCGGTACTTTTGCGAAAACACAATTAGTATTTAACATTATACCATATAACATTGTGAAAACTATTCCCTGTTGCCTGTAGAAATTCGAAAATAATTATCGATTAATTTGTATGATAAAAATTATATGTTGATAATATTATGACTTTTATTGTATTATTGTTATTCGACATTTCGTTGTTTATCATACACTTTATATTATTTTATAGCTCTGTGGATAACAGTAAAATCAATGGGACTAAAGGCTATACAGAATAAATGTAAACATTTTGTCCGTTATGTTATTATTAATATATCGTTATGAAAATATCGAACGCACGTAACGAACCCCGAAAACGGAGAGGATGGTTTTAAGCACTTTTCAAATACGAGAACGGTAACGGAGAAAAAATCGTATAACGGACTCCGTTTCAGCTGAGTCAGGATACTCGTAAGGGTAATGTTATACCCAATGGTGGGGACAAGAGAAGGGACAATTCGATTGCATTGGAATTCCGCTCGCCAGATATTTCGCAACAATGGTAGCAGCCCAACTTAGCCGTTTGGCCATCCGACAGACTATACTCGGTCGTATTCTCGTGGCCCCGATCAATATAGCCTCTTCGCCGCTCCGTCGCGATATCAGCAGACTAACCCTCCACCGCCGTCTATGCCACACAATCACGCACTGTCTATCAGTCTTGTCTTTCAACATGAGAGATTTAATCGAAAGATTTATTTTGAAAAGATCCGGTCAACCAGCGAATTATAATAATATAATACATTAAACTTCAATCAGATAAAATTATGTACCATTTAGAATATAGATAGATTATAATATTATAATTTAACACCCGCTGCGCTATTGTTAATATCAACAGTTTTATTATAAATTATCATACTATATAAAATAATATTTAGTGTATCTAGAGTTTACGATACATCGCGTTATATCTATATTTCCGTCAATTCCGTTAATTAATTAACATTTAATATACAATTCGATAATTCACATCGATATCAACATATTATAGCATATTATATCCACATAATATTTATGTGGAGTGATGAAAAGATTTACAATAAATAAGTAATAATGAATAATGAATAATGAATAATGAATTAAAATGAGGCATTTTAATATTGTCGATACTAAATTATCAAAATACCAATTAATAAACTTTTATGTAAAATAAATAATTTTAAGTTTTAATACGTTTGTTGAAATTAAAAAATAATATTATTAATATATATATATTAATACTCTGTAGAAACAAGCATGTTAAATACAGAATAAAAATATATTTCAAACAATCCTATTAGGATAACCCTACTTCTTTTAAATGTAGTCTGTGGTAGTTATATACAATAATTTAAAGTCTACATAAAGTCGATAATACCTGTATAAACGTTGTAACCGACTACCATTATACCGTAAGAGAATGGTTTTAAACTCTTAAATTTTTTTTTCTACGATGACGAGGTTTAAAACCTTAGCAGAAAGACATTTAGTGAGGTTTTAAACTTTGTTTAATGCACTATGGTGTTACCCTCACGATGGGTTTCTCTTAATATAATGTCCACTTCAACGGAACGATTCCCTTAAGCCGGTTAGACAAGTCGTTTTTATTTTTCATTTAGAAACCCCACCTAAACACGTTAACTAAGTATATATTGTGATATTTCATCGTCCAAACCACGAGACAATTACTTCCCTTGTAATTATCAAAGAAAAATAATATATAAAAAAAAGGCTGAGATGTGCAGGAAAATATGTCATGATGTTAAAACCGTTTTACTTTTATATATTATTATATACAATACTCCAATTATTATTATACCTACGTTGCCATTAGACTATTTTGGTAACAATACGCAGTGAGTAGGAAATATTTTAAAGGGATTTACACATACTCTTACGGTAAGTACCTACTATCCAAAATAAAGTTTCGTAAATTCGATTTATTCACAAACTTGTACAAATCGAATAATAAAACATTGGCTTTATAGTTTATAATATATTATATTGAGTTCACCACATTACGTATGATATCAATGTATTTGTATTCTATTATTAAATATAGTTTTACGTGTTATGTAAATCATATTATATAACTCATTTAATTAATTCAGACGATTATATTTATTTTATTATTATCATTAGGTGTAGAGTAAAAGTGTATTGCTACTTTTAGGAATATACGTTAAAATCGTATTAATTTACTGCAGAACAGTGTCGGAAATCCGTCAATAAAACACGACGATCATGATGTCTGGGTATAAACACCAGCAGCATCAACAAATACAAAACTATACAATTTCGTAGACATTTAAGAGAAATGAAACATCAAAGGCTTTTACGGTAGAATCACTACAAACGATAATATATATATATATATTTATATATAGTGGGTACGTAACTAGTCTGCTTTGTAGATTATTGAACATCTGAAATTCTATCGAAAGAGAAAAAATAATGAAATAGTATGTAAGTATATACCTACATAGTAGGAATTTTATTTAAGTTTATAAAATAAACAATTTAGTTGTTTTAGAGAAAACGTAAAAATCGAAATCCATATTATTATTTTTTTTTTACAAATACTTTTACAATGTACTTAAACAGACATCTATCTATAATATGTATCAATCTATACATACACTAATCACGAACCAAGTCAAGCGAGTATAAGCATTATAACAATGGTAACAACATATAATCTAACCATTCGTTTCTATATTAGTTATTTAATTTTTAAATACCCGATGATACGTATTGAACTACTCTATTATAATATAGTAGGTAGTAAAAATGTAACTAGAACGCTGTCATCACAGATTATATCATACGTCTCTTAAAACAACGTGATTTGTTGTTTTTTTCTTGTAAAACTTAAATACAAAAGAATAATTGTCCGTCTCGTTTCCCGGGTAAAATTCCCAATGCAATTGCGAGCATTTTTACAGAAGAGGGATTGAAACCCGCAAGGGGATTCAAACGGCAATAATAGTGACGACGTTCAAAGGGGATACGCACAGAGTAGGGATTTAAATTATGAAGAAATCGTCTACCGGGCTTACTGGAAATAATAATAATAGTAATAGAAAGAGAACAAAAATAGAAGTGAAAAAGGAGAAAATCGCCCCTGACAATAAGTGTATACAGTGTTTACACACGGCGCGACCGCAATACCGAAAATTTACCTGGAACCATTGTGGGTATCCTACGAACTGCGCAATAACTGAAACCCACGTCTCAGTCCCTTTTAACAAGGACACGAGCGTACTGAATTATACATGTGGCCCAGCAAAATACAAATAAACAACTTGTTTCTATAAACCTCCAAAAGCTTCGTGTAACAAATGTAAACTCCCAACCGGATTGAAATAGCCCGCTTAAAAAGGTCGCCTCGCATATACCTTTATTATTGTATAAGATAAGCTGATTTTATAAGACCTTTCGTCCGCCCACCCACAGGTTACAAATCGCAAACACCGTTTGGCCGTTCCACCGCACCCACTCGATCTTCCCTGTTCAACACAAACGACTTACACACTTGCGACTAAACCCTTTCTACCGGCAGTTAACATAACCTTAAAACTAAAAAATGGATCATCATAATATTATACGGTCCTATAGAAATTCATAATAATAGTTTATTTCCTCTTTCGCCTTCGGCTTAGTCAATTGTCTCACGGCTGTTTGGAGTCGGCTCCAAACTCTATCGCTAACGATAATTTCTTCTTGCACACATCACTGCAAACATTTCTTACACACGAATTTATATTATCAATCTCACTGCTTCCATCGAAAACACCAACGAGCCATAACACTGAAATTTTACATTCTATCGCATATTGCGTTACGTTAAGTTAGGTTAGGTAATTTAGTTTTTGAAGACTTACCGGTGTGCGTTCTCAGGTGAGCCTTCAAGTGTGAGCTCTTCGTGTACACTTTCTCGCAACCAGGATACTTGCACTTATGTATCTTCTTAGCAGCGTCCGTGGACAGGTGAAGTCGCGGGTGATATGCGGCCGCTGTGCTGATGGACACCACAGGCAACTGGGCGGTGTCTTGGTGTGACGACGTCGAAGAGGACGACGACATGGTGTTGGCGATCGACACTGCAGTCACGGTGCCGGGTGCCGTCCGATTGGTGCAGGTGTTGGTGCTGGCGTTGTTGGTGGTGGTGCCGGTGCTCGGCGCGGCCGGAGCTTGCAACGTGATCTTCAGCAGGTGACCCGCTGCGGTGGTGGTGGCCGTGGTGGTAGCGGCCGCAATCGACGTTGCGCTGGACGACGCGCTAACAGCGGATGCCGCGACGTTGGAGGTGGCCGCGGATGCCGTTGCCGCGGCAGTTGCGGCGGCCGAAGACGACAACAGTGCCGCCACCACTGACGGCGACACGTCCGTCTCGTCCGGCGGACTTGGCGGAGGCGTGGCGAAACCAGACCAACACGTTGACGGCGAGCTACTATTGGACGTCACGCTTCTCGTGCAGTCCAGGCCGACCTCGACCTCAACTCGTGTCGACCACGTGGTCAGCCATGGCGACTCGGAACGCGTGGGCGACGACGATACCATCGGCTCTTCTTTCAGGTAACGTTCCATCTCGTAACACGTCTAGAATAATAACGAACAAAACTATATTACCTAAAATAGATATTAACAACGGATTTGTGTGCCGATTTACAAGTTGAACTCGTCAAACTAATTATAGAACTAATTCGGGAAAAACCACCAGTTTTATCGTCTCCTAATCGTTTTCTGATACGATTTCAGAAATAAGTAATAATTTTTATTTCGTTACCATCTTGTCATCCAGCGTGGGCTGGAAGTTATTGATTTTTCTAATGGTTTATATATAGACACTAAATAATAATACATTATATTATGTGTACAGTTATTTAATAAGTTGTTTCCTAACACAATTCGATAACTCGCACGTACCGCTGACGGATTTATCAGTAGTACCTCTACCATGATCGTATAATATAATTTAATCTCAATGTACGTATATACGCAATTTAATAGAATAAATTATCCTTTCTGTAGCCATTTTCTTCTGTGTCGTATATACCGTGTACGTATATTACAGTACTGCGTTTTATACAACCCGTAACGTATTGCAATTTAAGGGACACATATATTATAATATATAATATATGGTATGTATTATGTAAGAAACACGAATACTAAAAATTGAATTTTTTTTTCGAAAAATACTTAGATATTCTCGCTAATAAAACTATTGCTAAAACAATACTAATAAGATGAAAAAAAAATCGTATTTCGTATTTATGCATTTCGCTTGCATGTTGTACATGTAAGTATTTTAGTTATGCGACATATTTTATATAAGTGAATTTTATAACTAATTTGTATTTTAAAGAAAAAAAAATATGGTCCCATATCTACTTGTTTTAATGATTTCGTATACAAAAATAATAATAATTAAAACACGAGCACCCACATATGTAAAATATTATTATTAGGAAGGTAATTAAACTATAATATATTTAAAATAAAAATGTATTTTAAAACATTTTAAGAAATTTCGATTTATCGGAAAACTGTTTGGACAACTAATATTAATAGCTGACTGTACAACTTATATTAATTCTCTTTTCAACGACACAACGGGTCAACAACCATTATCAATGAATAATTTTTCCCGCTCAATTATATACAATGTGTCCTAGATAATGGCACTCGATAAAGTACGCAACTTTTCATTTATAGGTCACGGGGAAAATTATAAAAAGTATGCCAAGAGCCACCCAATTATTATCAAACGATAGAAAATGAAGGATTCTCATTACACAAAAGACCATGGTTATCAATTAACAATATAACATGATAATGACTTCGTTATTTTTTAAACGAACATCTTTAAGAAATAATTTATATTGAAAAAAAAAACAATTTCGTAAAATTGAATGTAGAAATATAAAATTCGTGGAAAAAACAATGATATAAGATAAAACGTGAATTTACAGTACAGTGACCATTATGTGGTGTTAATAGATATTAATTTAATACTTATAACAATTATAACTAATCATATTATATCGACATAACATCGATGTCAATTTAGTTAGGTACTTTTACGAAAAGAAGCGAGAAAATAATGTCTGATATAAAAACCAAATATAGTAACGAAACATAATCACTAAGTATCGAATTTCGATCAGGCCCGAGTCATAGAATAAGTTATTTCTGAAAATTTCAGCAAAAAATATTGATAATAATAAAATTATATTTACAACAAATATGAACGATGACGTACGAGATAATTGTTAAATTGTTAATAACGTGGTTTCTACTTGTTACAAGCATCGAAATATCGTACTGGAAAAAAACAGGAATGACCAAGTCCACCTGATTATAATTTTATCTCTCTTATGTTTATTGTAACCTTACCAAGTAGCCAAGTTTTGAATTTGTGGTACGCAGAAGAGTGGGACAGAGAGATTATATTTTTTTATATATCAAGTTTTTAGAAACGAATACATGGCAATAATTTCTATGTTATTTTTGTACCACTATCACATATTTATATTTATATTCCCCCATCCCCCTCCCATTCAAATATGCTGTTGTACTATATGGTTTCTACGTAGTCCCCGAAATTGGCATTTTTCTCTGTTCGCATGCAGATCCCTTGGCCGTAAATGCTATATTATATATTATGTCTCCAAAGTCAATTAAAAAAAAGACTGACAAATGCCTCCGGAGATCGCGTTGGTGGGGTGTGTTGCATACAATAATACAGATTGTCGAGTCTGAGGGCGGCGATGTCGGATAAGGCATTTATATATACGTTTTCGGAACACATGGGCGACAAATAGCGTTTTCTCTGCAGTTTCTATCCGCCACATCGCGACGGTGTACGACACGCGTACAGCATAATAGCTTTTTGTCGAGTTTTAACGAGCCGCGAACTTCATGTTCTACGCTCGAGGAATAATTTAAGACCTTTATAACACACACAGGGTGTACACAATTTTGTGTTACACCGATGGTGGGAGTTACATTAAATGTTTTTTTCATAATTTTTGTAATACAAATTCTGATCATCCTGTATATTTCTATATACATACGCTCGTCGAAAGAGTAAACAAACGCGCCGCCACCGCCGCCGCCACCGCTGTCGTCAAAGTTATCTTCGAGTGTACCCGACCGCTCGTTCGCTTCGCCCGTTTTATGTATACGATATGATGTTATTATACACGCGACGCGTATGCCTAAATCTGCCTAAATCGCATTTTCCCGGTACATCATCTGTATGGCGCAATCTTATTTGCGACTGTACTAGCACACTTCACTTATCTCACGTTCGCTATAATATATACGCGCGCGTATATATATATATATAAAATATAATATGTAGATTGAAGGGAATAACAACGAGATAAACACGACAGCGGTCGCGGTAGTATCGTGACGTTAATTGCGGTATATATACCGTATCTACGGTCGCGATACTGTATAATTTTCGGTGACCCGGGTGAAAATTACAATTGATTCGTATATGTACGTCATCGTATCCAAAGCGCAAGTGTAATTATTTATGATAACAAACAACGTTTGAAAATTGCATGGAAACAACCATCCAAAAAAAAAAAGGTTCACATCACACGACTGTATGTACTTTTTTATGAGGGTGGATGTGACTTATTTTTCGGTCCACAGTCGAATTTCCATATAAAAAAAATAACATAATATATAACGACTTTTACTGCGTGTTTTACCTTTTACGAGAAATTTAATTTTATTCGGAGTATAAAAAAAAAGATAATCAATATCGCATGTTCGAGGCGGCCATCGCATCAACGTTTTTTCCTTCCCTCCACATTTCCCCTATCCCAACAACCGACAGGAAAACAAATCGCTACTCCGCGGCCGAGAGGGTATTTCGCCGCATCAATCTCCACCGCCCGAAATCTGTTCGTGCTCGATTACGACTTGAAATTGAATCCATATTTTATACAGGCCGATCCGGCTGGTGACGGCCGTTTTGTCCAATCACGAATAAATCATGGTCCGATAACGCGGCATGGGGTAGAACGCAACATAAATACTATACGCAATTTTTTTTTTAAAAAAAACCACAAGTATAAAAAAAAAATTAATCTAGTATACGTATTGCTTATTTTCACCGCCTCGTCACAAACTCGACGTTTCGAGCATAACAGAAAATAAATTTCGCGCGTTTCAGAAATACGCTGTACGCAGTATATACAAAGTGTGTATCACGAACATTCGACTTGATTGAATTCAGACAAAAAATTTATAGATCTTCATGATGTATAATGTTACGTATTTACACGTTTCGTACGCGCTATCAATCAAAACAGCGAGTACACAATGCAATACTATTACGCTCTTATGTGTATTTATCGCTCGCGGGTTTATTTAATAAAAACATATCTATAACGTAATAATATAGGTAACCGACACGGCTGGTCTGCACTTTAAGAATCGCTTGCGACCATTCGCATTCTCTTTGGCTTTCGCTTTTGATATTCGTCGCGCGTGTGAAACGGCCCTCTCTGTTGTTTATGTATTGTTACCGATTCGGGTCACGTTCCCCGGGACTCGTCCTTTGTTTTTGCTGATGACAAAAGCTGCACGGAAACTTTAGATTTCTCCAACGTCACTTGGAGTTCACCGTTATACAACGGTGGTGGTGGAGAATACCGGGAAGAATTGTTACCAAAAGATAGGCTTTTTATATGCACCGTCACACTTCTACTACATAAACCACTCTCTCTATCTATTTTTTTAGTGTCTCTACCCATCGCCGTTCGCGATAAAAATAAATTTAAAAAAAAGATACTTCAGCAATATAACAAAAGAAAAATGTTAGAAAACTCGGCAATTATACTAGGCGTTTCTGTATCACGTAGTTAGTGCTGCGAAAGAATGAACGAAATCAAACGTAATCCGTAGTTCGAACTTAAAAAACAATTGTTGTTGTCTAGAACGTGTTTTGTACTTAATTGTATGCAGACAATACGAAAAAAAATGCAAAATAGCATAGTTACATTAAAAATTATCATCTCTCGTAGAATTAAGAACGTAATCACTTAATGTATTATTTCGAACCTAAGTGTTTATTTTATAATATAAAGATTGTATAAAAACTCAAAGCTATTGGAAATCCTAAATTCGAACGCAAACATTTTTTATAAAGTGGGATCGTGAAAAAAATCAAAATTAAAACAAATGTATGTAATATAAAAAAACAAACTATATTATATATATATACTATCACGTTATACTTAGCTATACTAAATATTTTGGAGCGATGTCAATGAACGGTTGAATTTTAGTTTATACATTATACAAAGCATCGAAATACGCCATTAACGATATTAAACTTAAATGCAGTATCATTTGTCTTCCTATTCTTTTTTTTTTTACTTTACTGTAGTTGAGAAAAAAAGGAAAACATTTAATCTACTCCAATAGATTAAACTATAATATAATAACATAATATATACTTCTGCAAGAGTTAGAATTACGTTCAAAAATTTTACTTAAATATAATTCTACCTTCAATACAATAGAATAGATTTTAATAAATGTTTTGTACATTTAAATGTTTTAACTAAAAACAATTAGTGGATCTACGTCTATATAGTGTACGCTATACAAAACAGTGTATTCTGTTGTTTGATATGACAACATAACATCAAACGTATAATTCGAATAACGAAAACCACTATAGTCGTTCTTCTTATCATACTATAATATTATTATGTATAAAAGACGTATATTGTTTGATTTCGGTCGACGTGATGTCATGGAAATAATGTCATTTTCGGGTAAACAATACGCGTACGAAATAGTGATAAAATTTAAGACCCCGCACGGTCATCGTCATCCGTCCCATCAAAAACGATGACCCGCCCTCCTCACCGACCACCAGTGATGACCATGGTATAATATGTTCCGCAATCTGATGATCTTTTGATAGCAATCGAAAAGCTAACAGCAGCATTCGTGGAAATATTCTTTAACCATACGTCGAAATAAATAATGTCGTATTGCGGTCGAAAACACGAGACTATATGGAAAACATTCGTATAATATCATAAATATACCATATTGAGTCGAATATAATAAATGCAACATCGATGAAAATACGTTCGTGATATTATATTATTTTAACAATAGATATTTTAATCTTCAGAACTCGTTTCCGTTGCACACTTTTGCACACTTGGCGTGTATTTTTACACATTGCTTGTTATTATATCGACTTATAACAAAATGTTTTTTTTCCTATTCGTTTCATCTTTATTTGCATGTCTGCCGGAAAACGATCGCATAAAAAACATACGAATCCGTTCCGGTATGAATCTTCATTATATACGAAATGGATCACGTCCGAAAATGGATGTATTTTTATTTTGCAGCAATGTAAGGGAATGTGAATAATAAAATAAATAGAAACGCTATCGTAAAATAAATTATTTCTGACTTAACTGATTCAAACCACCTATAATGACCGTTATTGCTGCAAAATATCGAATTCTCGTTCATTCGTTGCATCTTACCTAATATTATAATATTCTATAATAAGTTTACGATAAAATATTATAAACTTACTATATTTCGTCCCACACATTACTATTATTATTGAATATTCTAAAAAAATAATATAATGTGACCTACGTTATTGTTAGGAAGGGTCGCGTCGGAGCGTGTGTCGCGTGTGGGGAGTGAAGTCGTTTAACTCGACGCCGGGAAAATATTTATAATATTACTCAGAAACAACGGCGATGACACAAAATATACGCCATCATTAAAATACTATAATAATATTAATATAATACACATTGTAGAGGGTCGGGGAGAAAATAATATTTTTTATCCCAACAGCGGTATAACAAATAATATAATGGGAAATCATTAAATTTTACTCGCAAAACGGTCTACAAACAGGCGGGCGGTCCGAGTGTATAATCGCACAATTATTATTTAAATCGTTAAACCGAACAAAATCGCACGCGATCGTGTGTGCAGCAAATATAATATAATACTGTGTACTATGTGAATGAAGAACGTCGTCGACAACGACGGAAGACGTAGACGTAGACTTCATTAAACGCATTTCTCGACGGGCATTTTTGAAATCGTTCGACAGTGAAAAACACTTAAATAAATCGCTTGTGCCAGAGGAGCATGCACGCCGAAAGTAATATAATATACATAACATACCCATTTAAAATAATGTCCCCGGAGCGTTATAATACACGTAGTTTGTTCTACGCGAGAGTACAACGACGACTTTAGTATAATATACATAGTTATAGGATAATAATTTAATAATGTTAAAATCTATGTGTAATAATAATTCGTAAAAGAATCAATTTCGAGCGAAGGGAATCGTAACAAACGCGTTCGGTTCAAACTTTTAGCGCGCGTTCATCGCCATCACGTTAAATAATTATCTGGAATCGTGACTACATTTGCGTATTTGTTTGGAAACTAAGTAGAATAAATGTGATTCGACACGATTTTTTTTCTGTCGTACGTGAATTTTAAATTAAAAAAAAATTAGTGCTTGTTTTCAATAACTAACAATTTGTTTTCACCAAATATTTATTCAAATTTTATATTTATTACCTAAATATATAATATATATTATGTAACAGTTGCTTTATCATGTGTATAATTAAAAATAAACGAATATATCAGTATATATTTTGATGCATATGTTTATGATTTTGTAATTATATAATACTCACACGAATACCAGTATTATAATTATACATCATTATTGTTATTATTATTATAATGAACTGATTTGAATATTATTGAATATCCATCAAAATATTGTTTGTAACAACACTACGTTTCCGGATCTCGTGAAATTAATTCCAAGAGTCATTGCAGTTATATAATTTATATATTATTATTATTATTTTTGTTTTCATAATAATTATAGACGAGCGCACGTGATACTTTATTACTTTACAATAATATAATTACATTGTATTCATAAAATATAAAGAGTGAGAGTGTACAATAACGTACGTCCAATGCCGACGGTGGAGGGAAAAATGAATACACTACGCATACAATATTATTGTACCACCCCTGTATTGCTTTAATGAAATTTCCACTGAAACCGACATGACGCGTAATTATATAGTCAAATTTATTCTAAAATCTAAATAGAATCGACAGAAAAGACCACGAGTAAATATAATTTTCACAATCCGCTCTAGGCAAACTTTAAATTTACGTTACAAATGTTCAGGAAATACTAAGTCTAAAATCCATTTAATAACAAATAAAGTTATTATTATATTTCTTCGTGGTTTATTCTGTTCTTTATTATAACCATATTATGGAGATTCCGAGTGTCGGCCTTTTTTTTTATTTATTACCATTTTTGATTAGCATATTCGTATTACCAAATTATATATTATAATATTACGATATTAGTTTAAACAGATTTATATCAATGATTTAACAATATATTAACGTTTCATTTAATTTAAAAATAGATAAATATATAATCGTACTATTATAATTTTCAAATAACGAATTTGGTGGTAAGTACGTATAAACTGTCTGTTATCCATAATACATATTCTAAATAATTTTATAATAAGAAGTCAACATTAATTTGTCTATAGATTTTATCGCGATAGGATACGCAACGTAATAAAAACTAAAAAGTAATGTTTTTCGTTTAAATTATCCTTGGATAATTTTAGTTAAGTTATTCAAAATTTAACAAATTTTCGAAAAAAATAATTGTTATAATGTAAAAGTATAAAATAAAGAAAAAGTTACCTTCAAATGAATAAATATTATTATATATAAGTAACTGAAGAAACAGTAAAATTAATTACCGTATATCCAATATCGGTGACCAATATAATTATCATTATAATTAGGTACATTTTTTGTGACTACCGCAACGAACAATTTATAAGGACGGACAGATAAGGTATTTCGAATTTGTTTTCACTCAAATCGATTTGGTTTAAATCGGTTTTGTCATCATCTCAACTTGAAAATCTAATGCGAATTTTCATCGAATTTCGCTTTACACTTTATCGAATTTGATACGGTTTTGATAACGATCAACGTCATATTATATAGTGATTATAATTTCCGGTAAGAAAAAAAATTTGGAGATTACACACGTTTCAATAATGTTAATTCAATTATTTCCATTATACTCTGTACATACGAAAGTGTATTATAATACGTTCAAACATATTATATATAATAGTATATAGAACATTCATTAGGGTCAAACGCGCTGTGGCGACGATCGTTGGTCGGCACACGGTTGAATAAATACGCGCGCGTATATCGTACAAACGCGGCGTTTGTGAATTTTCCGGTCGGCCAAAGTGGCGGACGGTCGAAACGGCTGTGGCGTTGTTGGTTACCGGATCTGGTGGGGGGAGGGTGGGAGACTCGGTAAAAGCACAGCCAGAGGCAAAGGAGGGACGGAGCTAGGCGCTGCAGAGCTTGCGGGGTTCAGAGTCGGGGAGAACGGTTGCGTAGACTAAAGGGGGGAGGAAAGGGACCGGAGCTCCCTAATTACGGGCGCTCAAAGGGTTTGTATACGTATATGTGTGGGCGGCAACGTATTCGTGTGCTGTCGGATGCGCTTGCGAGGAGTGTACCGGGTGGACGAGTGACGGGCGGGGGCGAGCCTCTGGTTCTGGCGCCAAAACAAATGTTAAATCATTAACCGCAGACTATATATATATATATATATATAATTATTATTATTCTCAATGCGCGGGCCAAAAGCAGCACACAACACGCGCCGCCACCGCTGGCACCAGTCAGTCAACCGATATGTATGTATATAAATGTCCCGTCTGTTTGCCACCCACCCATTACCCAACCAACACACCATTACCGTTAACTGCCGCCTGTACGACGGTTCACACAATGCACCCCTCCACATCCCCTCATCACCATGAACGACCATTACCGCGTTACCTATATTTATATTATATAGTCTCTCTCTCTCTCTTTCATTCTCTCTCTTTCTCTCTCACACTGTTTAAATTGTTATATTAACGCTGAAACCGTTTGTGATTTCAAACGAAAATTATCTTTTCGGAAAGCAATTAACCATATAAATTATATATAGGTATCTTTAATCTTATACCACGATCGTTGTCCAAATTAGGCATCTTTTCAATTTCTATAATTCACAATTTTTGTCCCTTTATATTCGCTCTTTGTACTCGTCGGCCTATTATAAGACAAGGTGTCTGGTGAATGACTAAAGACGTTCCTCTGGTAATTTTGATCCACTTCGACAGACCCTGCTGAAAAGTTTTCAAAAATTCTCAAAAGAGTTTATGTTATTCACATATTGTATATTATAGTTTGTAGTTAGTCGAGACGTGATGGTGCAAAAATTCGATTTAAAACTAACACTGCCATACGGATTTTTACATCATAAATCATCACGTATTATTTCGTCGGTGTAGTGAAAACCGGCAATGGCGGTGCGCAAATTAATAGGAAAATTCATCATTTGTTTTCCAATTTAATCGCAATATTCGATCTCCGCTATTGTGTTTACATTTCATTTATACTACCCGTGTTTGTTGTTTTTACCATAAATTTTGTATGAGAACGGAATTAAATGAATAAAGGATTACCATAATAACATCTGGTACACTATCTACCTGATATACCTGATTTACTGATTTAATCGCCTCGTTTTTATTTCTATATTTGTGTATTCCATAATCAGTATTATTTATATTTGAAGAATATAATTCGCAGCTCTGTATATCGTTTTAAACGATTATCGAGTTAATAATGCTACACTACCACACATGTTGCAAAAATTTGTATTTAACGTTCGAAATTATTTGATAGTAATAAAATAATATTTGTGATATTAAATCAGGAGAATGAATAATTGAATTTTAATGTTTTACCGTGGTAAAGAAAAACATTCTATTGAAACTTTATTTTTTATAAGCTCATTATCGTTGACAATACGGTTTTTATTTGTATCAAATTACAATTTGCGCGGACGCCTGATAAAAAAATTCTATAGACTTTTTCTAAATAAAATTTCACATAATATAGGTCATTAATATTATTTGTGTGTAAACTATAACAATGTTTAATGTGTACATCTCTTGTTTATAGGGGTGGATTTTTTTTTTGTTTTTCATAAAACAAAACAATAAACCGTCGTGTCCCAACTTTTGTTGATCAGATTTGAAACTTAATTGTTGTTTTTTTTTTCTCCTTCTGATAACAAAAGCCAAACATTTCACAATATCGAACTTTACAATATAAATAATTTTACACTGTAATATTTTCCAACTATTTTGGTACGATGACTTACAAAACTATTATTTATTAAGTAAGTCACACCTTCCAAAAAAAAAAAAAAACAAAAACAAATATAGACAAAATAATCTGAATAGTAAATACTACTAAATACAAAGATTATTTTAAAATTAAAATTTGTATATTTCAAAATAAAAAATAAAAAATTGACAATCATAATGTAATAATAAAATTAATTTTATTAATAAATTATGAGACTGGGTATGACGGCTGATTTTAATTTACGTATAAGATGTATTTTACATATTTATTTTATAATTATTAAGATGCTTGTAATTAGTTTAGCGACCCAATTTTAGGTAAAACATAATATTGTGCATCGTCCTTACAATATTAATATTATACCGTCAGCGGCTTATAATAGAATCGTACGCGTACCTAAATTGCCTACACAAGACGCCGTGCTAGTATAAAGTGTTTTATAATTTACACGAAAACGCGTAGTCGACGGAAATGCAATAATTATTATACCGATCGTAAAAAAATTTAAATTAGTTTTGTATAAACGAATAGAGGTATAACAAAAGGATTTCTTCTATTAAAAGAGATAATTTATAAATGATATTCAAACGCTGTTATTTTGCTGCGATGTATGTATCGACATGGTTATATTTTGCGTTGAACTCAAACGAAACCGCGTGGAGTAAAGTAAGCGCTATTTTGGAATAATATCAAAGGTGAAAGTGTTTATATCGCGAGCGAGCTATAAAACACAGCGGCTTTATGATTATGATTATTATTATACGATTAGACGTATAAAAAGGGTTGCGCACTCGTGGTTTGGTTTGGCGAACGAGCGGCGGGTGTAATGGGTCGGTCGGTCGAAGAGGAAGTCGCGATTCAAAAGAAACGTCAAACCGCGACGGCGGAAAATGTGATACATTACGACCGTACACGTATATTATATAAAATAATAATAATCGTGATAGTAATAGTAGTAGTAGTAGTAGTAGTAGTATTAATAGTAGTAGTAGTATTAATAGTAGTAGTAGTAGTATTAATAGTAGTAGTAGTAGTCGTCGTCATACTCTCCCGCGTCACCGTCAGTATACCGCATTGATTTCAACGAGCGCGTGACCCAGTATTGTGTGCGTTAAGACCGGATAATATATACTGTGTCGTATTATATTTTGTATACGGTATTCACGCGTCGGCGTAAAAAAGCACACACACACATTTTATTATTATTATTATTATATTTTTTACGCTCAAAAAAACACAAAGTGCACATACGTAATATACGACAACTGCCGCGGCCGTATACGCTAGCAGACGCGCGGGGAAAGTTCCATTGATATAGTCGAGCGGCGGCGGTAGTTACGGCCTTCGACACAGCTGGACTCGTAGCCCCCGCGATAAGAGGGTGGGGAGGAGGTGAGGATAAGGCGGTCGAGCGTTTTCCATTAATGGCGCGTGTGCACGTGGAACAGTGGTGGCGGCGGCTGCGACAGTTGTGTATACAGGGCGTTCGTAATAGTATTATTATAAAGTTTGCGAAATAAAAATTACGTGATATTTACTATATCACATATATATATATATATATATATGTGTGTGTGTGTGTTCTATCGTATGTAGAAACAAAATTTTATAACTAGAAATCGGTCGTAACGAAACAATTTCGCTTTCGATTCGACTAACCGAGGTTAATAGTCCGTTTTGTGTTTAATATACAACACGAATTTATATCGTTTTGTTACGTCTCGTTTTACCGCTGTGAAATTGAAAATAATGACGGTCGATCACCCTGTATATGCTGGCGAGACGCTGCTATCGTAAAGCGTAGACTCCCGCCGCGGCCACCGCTCGTCCGCTCGCGTATCGATCGGCCCTCAGCGGTTGTATATACTATACAACTATAATACTAAACTCGGCACAGCGCGCGCACCGTTTCGTCTACCGCCGGATCGCGCCCACCTGCACCAGTGGCGCGACGTCGTAGTCGCATACCACGTTTGTGTGTAGATTACCCGATTAACGGTTTAAAGCTCTATCGAACAGCTATAGAAACGTTATCGATTTACCAACGATCGTTGACGATGAAAAATTACTTTTTTAAATCGATACAATTGTTAAAATTCGTTATTACTGGGTAGATACAAATATCCGTATAACGGAAGAAAAATAAAAATGTATAAAAACAAATGGTTTAATGCAATAACATCGAATTTATTATTTTTGATTTTCTCGTAAAAAATAATCGTATTTATATTCGAGTCCGATCATCACTAATGCTATATTATATTTATTTTCTTACATTATTAATAAAGAATATACCACGGTTTATATATTTTTGAATGATCAATTTCGATCGAACTGCTGTTATATTATTATGTTTGTTACTAAAGTGTTATAAAATTGAAAATGCGGTAATTTGTTGTTAGTCTTGTCTATTCGTTTTTTAAAAATTAACATGTATATTACAAATGACTTCTCGACCTAGGGGTCACACGAACTAATCGAATTTACGAAATCACTATCACCTCGTCGTCATTATTTTATGATGATACCCAATCATAGTGTCAAAACTTGTATTATTTAAAACTTCCTATTTTTTAATGCTTGTGTTATTTTATTTTATGAATGAACATCGCTCATTGTACGTATAAAGTTAGCCTTGTTGTAATTATGATAGTAAACAAGTTTTTAACTTAATACGGAAACGTACAAAATGACATTTGCGAGTTTATTAATAGAGTATTTAAACGTGCCCACTCTTAGAGTTAAATTTGTATTTAGAAATTATAATATTTAATTAATATACTTTACGTATTAATCAAATTGTATTCCGGAAAAATACACATTAATAATATTATAATTATTCGATGAGCATATTAAAAAAGCTATACAATATTTAATTAAACAATTGAGAATGATAATTATTCATAAAATCTATATAAGTTATTTATTACGTATAATAAGTAATAAAAAAAATCGACAATTTCAATAACATATTAATAAATAAATGTAAACTATAATTTTGTAAAAATTATAAAATAATATAATATTTTTTATTATTATTGTACTTTAATAATACAATTATATGTTTTGAATTGTAATTATTTATCATTTAAAAATATGTATTATAAGTTATTATTACTTATTAAATTAAAAGTTTGAAAAACAAAATCAAAGTTTAATTTTATAATTTTATAATTGTAGAATTATTATTATTTTTAATTTTTTTAAAGTAATTTCAGTGCTTATTTAAATTTTGAAACCATAAAATTATCTAATGAAAATGTCTTCCATAAATTAAATTTACATTTTTTATTTAATGTGTATAATAAAGCTTTCATAGTCTGTTTAACCAAAGACAAAATTACCTACTTTAAACTAATGTTTATCATAAAATTCATGTTGTTTTTATATACTTTAAAAATGCTCTCTTAAGCACTCATTTGAGTCACCTTACATATTATAATAGGTTAAATTAGCATTTATTATTAAAAAAAGGAGGCTAAAAATTATATATACTTAAACTTTTTTTACTATATTTTATAAGCATGAACCTATTTTTTATAATAACATTCATTTCTCTTTCACATTGTTCATGTGAAAAATGTAGAATAATTAAAAATAATAATGGATATATTTTTTTATTTTATTGTATATATATATGAGCACTATTTCTCACTGTTAATTATTTCAAATTATATTTGAAAACAATTTTGATTATTTATATTTAAAAATAATACAACTTCGAGTAAAGTACGTTTTGTTCTATTTACAATCATTATCGTTATTTAGTAAATCAGTAACTAAATGCGTTAAAAAACGCATAAAATATAATTAATTAAAAATCAACTTAAATTGACGAAATAATTTAACTTATTTATTTATTTAAACATTATTTAACTACAAATAAATTATTTATACACTCAGAACAATGCCAATAATAATGTCTAATAGATGAATTACGTTTAATGCATTTATTTTACAAGGCTGCAAATAAAAAAAAAGTATTGTTGAACAGAATCAGTTCGTTAGGTATTTGAATATCGTTGTGATCAAATTTAACACCAGAGATGCTGTAAAAAAGACTTTAAATTAGCTACTCCTGCGTAATATTTAATTCAATATTCATCTTATAGGTCTTGACAGAATATAAAGCTGTACAATATTTATTAAACAAAACTTTGAAATTGAGTCAAGAACAATAGCGTAATATTGAGGGCTAAAATAATGGTATATTATATTATAATAATTATATTGTTTTTAGGTGATGTAGGGTTTCAAAAGTCTGGAAAATTAATATCACTCACAATCTTCTTGCTCACGGATTCGTTTAACAATCGAAGATTTATTTGATAAAATCGAATGAACCTCGAGTAAATAAATTAAGGTTGCACGCGAGAGTACATATTATAATGTCTAAATCTAATTAGGTACTACGTACGATCGACTATAATACTATTAGGTTTATAGTCGATGAGAGTATAATATCATATTCATAATCACGATTCGTTGTGTCGCATAATTAAATTATGATATATGCAAATTAATATGAGCAATATTCTCGTAGTTACTAAGAAAAACTTATATGCTGTAGAAACTTCATATTATTATCTACACTCGTGTAGTGATGTACGTAACAGGTATATATGTGTGTGTATGTATATGTCTTAACTTTTTAAATTGTGTGAAACTATATAAAATTATTATATGACCTATGGTAGTATAGTACAAACAATTTTCAAACAATTTCGACAAACTGGATTCGACAATACCTCGTCTAAGCAATCGTATCAACAACTTCTGCAAAACCCCAAAAGTTATAAAGCACACGAATACTTACCCGACTAATATAATCCATCGCCTTTGTATTATAATAAACAGGAATTTGACGAAGAGAGTAAAAGACGTGTACAGCTCAAAAAGTTACATCAGTGTTACTCAATCTTATATTTTATAATAAGGCGACACACTATTTAAATATTACATGTTTTGTGACAAACCATACATTAAGAAAATGATGATGACGAAAAATAATTGTATAAAATATTATTTGAAATACGTAAACACTCTAAACAGAACTCGTACGCAATATAAATTTTATATAAACCATTTATTAACTCATATATATATATATATATTTTTAAAGGACAATAAACATTAACTAATTAATTCCTCGTATACTATTTATATATATTATTATAACATTTTAATAAATGTACAGGTGAATTCGAATATTGTGATATAAATATAATAGACTTGACATTAAAAAATATGAAATTTCTTATATTTTTAAATATAACAATATTCTAATTTCTAATACAATATTCTGATCACTCTGTACACTGAATTCCCGGGTAAATATTTTTAATCTATCAGTTAATTGAAATGTTTCCACATTATATACCTATAAATGACGCTATAGAATTCAGAAAAACATTTTAGAATTATATATTGAGTTTGATAGGACTACAAATATACGCATTTGACAAAAAATTTTTTAACGAATCAAATACAGTATAATAAGTTATTATGTTTTATACAAATTAACGATAAAATCAATATAATATTATATATAATTACCAAATCAATTTAGTGTTTAATTGTTTCACTATATATTATGAATAGTATTACTAAGAAATAATTCTCAGTTATCATTTGTATAATACAATTGATATTTCGCATAATCTAAAAAATAATTATAGTCCATGCGGTTATCAATATAATATGCTTATCTCAGGTCGTTCAAAAACCCATATAACATGACGTTACGTCAAATTATGTACTTTACGCAATGGTAATTCTACGACTTTTTCGTGACTAAACGTCTGTCGTCGACATTTTATCAACAAATATAATGCATGTCAAATTGTATTTTTATTGTCGAGACTATTAGTCGCACAAAATGCGCAGAGGAAATATCAATTTAAGTTATATAAGTAGTAATATATATATATATATATATATATATATATATAAGAATAAAAGAACAAATACTTCTGCAGCTTGATAAAATGACGAAAAAATAATAATAATAACAATAAAGTATAAAATTTATATTTAAAGAGAAAATACTGTTGTCGGTGTATATAGAAAAATAATTAAAAGACCCTTGACGAGACAATATATGAAGTTACTCTCTGTGTACTAAAATAGCAACGATGTCGTTAACAGAGACAATAGTGCGAAATTGTAAGCCTTTTAGCCACATCGTAGTGTTGTACACGCACTGTTAAAATATTTCGAGAAGAATTGGGTATGCGATGCGGTTACGGTGGTAACAGATGCGATATATGACACAACATATATAGTTATAATGGTTAATTGAAAGACATGTTTATTTTCGTGAAATACAATTCGCTAGAAGACGATATATGCTGGTGAAATTGTTGTTGGCGAAATTCGAAAGAAGTCGTTCCGAAATCATGTCAATTTGTGTTTACTACCTAATTCGTATGTGGACCACTGCGTTAATATCGTACAATATTATTACATAACACTATCGACAGGACTTATCGGATTGTGTGTGTACATAAATATAATATAATTTCAAATGGAAATCAAAAACTTTGACTGATTTGTAATTGGCAGTGGCTTATGTGAAAATGTAAATAATAAACAGACACGGGTGAGTTAATGAAAAAAACTACCTCGAGCTAATTATGTTAAAAAACTCATAAATCTTTAATTAAATCTTAAAAGCTGCAATAACAATAATAATAATAATAATATTAACTCAGCAAGTTTACGTGAAATTTGAATTTTTATTTTAACTTAGCTCGATATTTTACTAATTAAATCGTTAACTCTACACTTTTTACTAAACTTCACTGAATAATTATGAAAATATTTGTAAAATATTCAGTTAATACAAACACAATGCTCATGTATAAAATTATATTGAAATCTTTGGTTATAATGTTAAAAACCATTGCCATGAATGGTTAAATTAAAAACTTATTGTACCCATAATACGACAAGTAGGTAAAATAATAAATTATACATTATAATTTATTTATTATTTTATAATATTTTCCCTGTCTGAAAAATGTCGAACCATTAGATCGAACCATTTGTCGTTGTCAGCGATGAGGCAACAAACCGGAAATAGACGGCAGATAAAGAATACGTCAGTTGCACTAGATAAAGCGATACAATTTTCTGGCGAAATTCACATTTAATGTCCGTGAATTCCCCTTTTAAAGTTCGCACGTTCCCCTCTCAAGCAGAATTTACAGCGAAATACTCCATTGTTTTTATTAATTTTATACGCTTAAATAATATTGTATAATTTACGTCACAAAAAGTACAATATTATTGTTTGTGTGACTCTGCGGGACTCGAAGGGTGCACAAAATTTAATCGTTGGTTCTCAATTTATTTTGTTTCAGTGCCGTCCAAAATAATTACAAATTACCACGTTTTAACCGAAAGAAAACCCTTTTAAAATACAATGAGTGAGATCAATTAATCGTTCTCCCTTATGCAATTTTTTCATAATGAGTTTCAAATAATGTGTAATTTAAATTAAATTGTGTATTACTTAATTACGAATTTAGGAAATAAAATAATAAAAACAAATTATAACCAAGTCATTTGGAATTTATATAATAAAAATTGTTCGTGATCATTAAAAGGTAAGAAATAATTTTATAACACATATTATTATATTGTTATATATTCCACAATTTATTATAATCGTTATTTGCACGAGAAACGCGCGATGGAAATTACTGACTGACGCGCGGCGTTGTGCATAGGCAATTCACCATCATCAATGCACGCCGAAACAGCATGAGGTATTTGAAGGAATAATAATAATAATAATAATAATAATATGCTAGGTTGAACATGCTAACTATTGTTCTTAATTCGTTAAATTAATTTATTCAAGAAATATCTAAGTTAAAATAAAAATTTAAAATTATTTTCACGTAAAAAAGACAATAGTTAATTGAAATAACAAAAAACATAATTCAGTTAAAACGTTTAAAAAGAATAATAGGGAATATTTTAAATGATTACCTATCTATATTATATAATAGAATTTCAAAGAATATATTTTTTCATTTTACCTTCAATTTTTATCATATGTTTTGATATAATAAATTTAGAGTAATAAATATATAAAAATATTGAAATTAAATCAATTATAATCTATAAAAGTTTAATATTAATGAACTTAACAAAAATAATTACTAAAAAAAACTTTTTATGTTTGAAAAAATTTAACTCGTTAAATGAAAAATGAATACTTCAAAAAAGTATCTCGTTAGATATATAACTTAATTAAAATTAACTTAACTTTTAACTTGTTGATGCTCAGCTTTATTAATATAATTATACATATACAATAATATTAAATTATAATACAATTATAATAATACTAAAAAAGGTGGTTTGCAAAATACAACCATAAATTCAACCAGGATGATAGCATAGATGGGCATAGAAAGTCGGAAGTGAGATGAAAAAAAAAATCATATAAATAAATATTTAAATAAAGGTTAAGTGGCATAAAAGAACGAGTGGTTCTGCCACTGCGTTATGAAAAATTTCTTTAATATTTATTTATCTCCACGTTTTTATAATTCCAGTTACTGGTTTATATTTTAATACCTGGGAACTCGTTTTGCTCTAATCACATAATCTTAATATTTAACTGCTCTATTATGGATTTTTTCCCTTATAACTTTTCTCGCACTTAGACTGAACTTATTCTATGTAAAATATTTGTAGTGTATTTCTTAAAAATACATATTATAACCTAATTCCGTTTTATATAACTTATATTTTTAATAATTTTTAATTATTATAAGTAGTAATTATTGGTTAAATATTTAAAATTTCCATAATATATTATTTTAATTTCCAAATAAGTTCAGTAAATCTACATAACGTTTTAAAACAAAAAACAAATATTATATTATATTTGCTATTATATTTAAAAATAAAATGTTATTAAGTTGATTTAGAAGTTAAATATAGTTAAGTAAGTATTATATAAATAGGGGTTTATTTAAAATAATAAATCTTTAAAAAATTTAATTAAAAACCATATCAGTTAATCTTTGTACAAGTCTAAAGTATAAGTTCAAAATGGTTATTTTTTTTCAATAAACGATTGAATTGTTGAAACAAAAATCAAGACGGTACTCAATCAAAAAAAAAAGAAGAAAAAAAATGTATCGTTTTACACCATCATTAATATATTAAGAGTATCAACCGGACAGATCTCATTCTGATAAATTGCACCTACACAATCACTAATGAAGAATGAAGAAAATCTATTATTATTTAATTTTTCAATCGAAAACTGTCATTAGCTCACAAATAAAAGAAGAGATTATTTTTACGATTCTAAAGCGACGCAATTTAATTTTGATCAAGCAAGAATTATTATTATTAAATGCCCTACCATCGTTTATGTATCTCTTCAAGAATAATATACATAAAAAATAAATAAAAATATATGTAAATGATTGATGACACGAAGACATTATTTCGCCTCGTCACTCACTCATGCCGCCAAGATAAAACTTCCAGTGGCTAAGGTCGTCAATAACTCGTTAAGTTTTCTAATTTGAATTGTTTTAAATCTAAAACTAAACTTAGAAATACTAATTAATAATTAAAACTTTTTTTTGCACATACACCAATGAACGTAAGAATAAAAAAATAAAAAAATAAATTTGTCTATAGCTTTCATCGAATAATTTGACAATAATATTATTTTTTATTTTTGTTATTATTTAAGCACTTCACAATAATATAGAATTACGCGCAAGTATCAAATTCGCTTTTCAGATGTCCTATTCCCATGTAATACAATATCATAAAATATTTTTTATTTTTATAATCATGATAACAAGAAACAAAAACATGGATCTTTGAACTACGCATAATAATTACGTATTGTATATACAAACAATTGACTTCTCGAAACAAAATAATATACAAATTATAACTTTCATCAACATAATACACTCACTCAAAACTTCGTAACTATTTACGGACTATTTGACGAAGTCAAATAGTTATATTTTTATTTATTAAGAATACAGAAATTAAAAAATTTCTCTCAAAGGCATTCCTTAACCATAACACTTGACAGTAATTTTAAATTAATTTTTTTTTTTATTACGAAAACTTTTAAATTAAAATATAATGTGAACTGGCATCAAGTCTGGTTTAAGTTACTTTAAGATAACATGATATTTTAATATGAAAATATTGCGTTAAAGAAAATATTTTATAGTTTTTATAAAATCACATAAAAATGATTTAGATTAATTGTGTCAATAAAAAATATTATAATTGAAAGTACGTAGTTTTCATAAACAAAATGCTCATATATTTCTCTATGACTACACAAACATGCGTATACAAATTTTAAAAATTTTGTTATTTATAAAAGTATGAAAAATAACATTTTAGTAATATTAAAAATTAATAATAATATTAATAAACATTACTTTTATTTGTAAAATTATCACGCATTATTTTTTTTTTTTTTTTTACTACATTACATGAAATACAACTATTTTAATTTGATGTATATTATGTAAATGTATATAAAATGAGATATTGTTATATTATAAAATCGTAAATATAATATTTTTTTTTTACAAAAATTGTCAGCTGGGTCAATATTTTCGGCTCAACGGCATCAATTTCTATTCCCTTGACCGAAATAAATATTTTACTCGCATTTGGTCATGTATTTATAAACCTACTACACATTATATATATATATATACATTATGTATTATTATGTAAAAATTCTGACGAGATAAAAGTAAAAATTAAATATAAAATAAATACAAATTTGGTAAAAAATCAGATAAAATAAACCGAATTCCTGACAAAAACCCGTGTATTACCTATATTTTTGCAGATAGACTTCGGAACATTTCAGTTCAGTGCCATATATATATTCCCATCGGAGACGGACGTATAATAAAGTGCCGTTTTCGAGAATATAAATGAGAGATTTTGTCATGTAGTTGGTTGTTGTTTTTTAAACAGCATGCTGCAGCGATAATATCCAGTGAAAGATAAAATGTGTAATTTCATCGGTATCGGATCGATATCTGAGCCCCAGCAGCATTTTTTCCCTTTTATTCGTCCCCCCTTTTTTTTCCATTCAAAATTCCTGTAAATATTAGCAAGCAATATTACATAGCGACAAAAATTAAAAATATGGCACTAAAAAGTCAAAAGTCTCGCGGAATATTTTTTATTCGCAAAATTGGGTAATTTCGCAACCACGATATTATAAAGTCAGATGACGGTAATGAATTTTCGATTTCTTATAAACAAAGAAACAAATATTTGTATTCAATATTGAAATTTATTTAAAATTAACTATTCACGAAATTCGTTTACTTGGAGCTTTTAATTGTTTTTTTTTCTTTTACAAAATCAGTATAAAATTTATTAAATTTATAAGGAAGTTGTATATTATTAATAAAAAGAAACGACGTATTTATAAAAACGACAATAGAATAAAAAATAAATTATTGTATTCTTTCATATATAATATGATTAATACCGATATTGCAGCAGATTAATAATCAGCAATATAATGTTAATTCATATATTGGAAAATGAAAAGAACATTGAAATTATTAATTGTATTGTAATTTAATATCACACAAATTGATTTTTGTAAATTTAACGTAATCAAAATGTTCAATTTCTATTGGTCATTTAACATGGTGAACATGCATAGTTTTAGGGACTCTTAAACGTTTTGGCAAGATATGTTTCGGATGGTAGAAAGGTATTTTATGTGTTTGTATTTTTACTGGCCTACCATCTAAATTTTGTTCTGATGGATATTTAAATTTAAATAAAACTACATAATTTAAAATTACGGAATTTAAACAGACATTTTATTTTTCAATTAAAAAAAAAAAAAACATATATATATAAGAATTACACCAATGTGATTTTTCTGTACACGAATAATTTTTAGTTAAAATAAGTGACAACATTAACGAACATATTCGGTGACACACCCTGTGTAGGTACACATGATCATCGGATTTTATTCGTGTCACGGCCGAATAATAATACACCGTATCCCCAGTTATCTACGTTATACACACATACAGTATAATCTGAGTACAAGATAATAAAAGAAATTTCAGACAGATTACAAAAATATATATATATATATATATATATATATATGTATAGGTATTAAGCTAGAAAACGTGAACCTTTCATATTTGTCATAATTCAAGTAATAATATTCTATTATATTGATGTTTTCTGCACAGACGTCGTTTAACGCTCTATACTTATTTTATAATTTATTATTAATATGTAATAATAAGTCAGTTTCCTTAAACGAAGAACTTAATATAGTTTTTTTGAACGTGTTTTACATATTATTATTGTGATTATTATGTATGCAAAGCAATGTGTCGTGTACACATCGGATGTAGTTTTACGCACGGTTAGACAAACCTGACGTTCCACCGATGAAACATATTTTAAATAAGTAGTACCTTATTATTTTCGCGCACATTTTATAATATTATTATATACTATTCAGTATGCAAACATTTCGAACAATGCGTAAGAACGAAAATGTTTTAAATACCTGTCTACTGATAAATCTAAGACATTATCAGATAATATGTCGGTAGTTCAATTAAAAATCTAAAATTATATATAAACGATTAGAATAACATTATTAACTCGCAATGAAATATCGTGTTATTCTAATTCAAATAATATATTATATGATTGATAATTATTTCGATAATATCATAATAATTGATAACTAATATTATTCATCAAATTTCAATTTAAAACAAACAAAATACGAGAAACATTCTCTTCTGCATTTAACATTGTATAGGAATGTCGTACAACTTGCCTCGAAAATGTTTTTCAAATTAGGTGTCACATAATATTGTTCTTATATTTCAAACCATTAATAGTTTCTAATTTGTTAGTTAAACAATAAAACTAAATAAAAAATATAAAAAATATTTTTGGAATTTGTATTATCCGTGACCAAAAAAGAAAGCCCAATAATAAAACAATATTAATAACACGATAATAATTAATAACTCGTCAATAATGATATAAATATTGTATTTTATTTAAAAATAAAAAATATTACTAGATAACTTGTTTAATCAGATCTATTTATTTATTATTATTTTTATATTATTTTTTATGACCAAAAGATACTGCATTAGTATTTGCATTTTACCGAGAATATCGACTAAAAATATAAATATATTTAATTATCAAAATATGAAAACTATAATACTATTCTATCGAATTGCATACACAACTACAATACTCGTAAGTACAAATTTAAATTATTCCAAAGTCAAACTCGTTTCCATTATTTTTCTTCCTATTTTATTTTTTATTTTTTTTATTGACTTTACATCCATTATACCCTTTGAAATTCAAATGTAAAAATACCTTAATTTAAAACGGAGATGATAACAACTCCCCTCGAATAATTAAAAGAAAACGAAAATAATTTTTTATTCACTTGTACGACAAAGGTTGTTTAACAAACCCAAGGAAATTCCGTGATGAATCGTTTTTTTATTATGTCTCACCAAATGTTTAATTCGTTTTTCGGAATTTTGTAATTATATTATAATCCATAACGATGATACCACAATGTAAATTGAAATGTATGTAAATCTTTTATTTTATATTTCACGATGAAAATTATGAATTATACTAAAATGTATCCAAACAGACAATTAACGTACAAAAATAATTATTAACATATATTTATCTTAAATTCGTCGTAAAAAAACATGCTTTACTGTTGAATCAGTATACAACAGTATGCCACCGGCATTATATTACGTAAGAAATGATGAAGGAAACTAACAAACTGAAAATACAATTAAAAGTGTTAAGTAATACCGTGGAACTAAATGTAATAATATGTTTCTTAAAGTGTTTGGGTAACGAATTTTAATTACTAAGAGCAATTAATTGTGCATATAAATATCTGACTGAACGTAATTATTCGTAAAAGTTTTCAGCATGTTCTTATATAAGTTCTTATATTGTTATTAAATGTTTAATTTTGATTAACATTCATTACAATTGAAACGATATTATAATCTAATGCAATAACTATGTTTAATATTTATTTAAGATAATATTATACACCGTATCGTCACTGTACTTGACAAACAGTATCGTGTACAAATTTATTAAACGTATTTAGTTTTACTCCCAACTTTTCGGACGATTTAATATTAAAATTAATGCTGATTGTCACATGCCATCGACTAATCGATTATTCCAAGGATTGAATATCACAGAGGTAAATATTATTGCACGGTGGAATCTGTGAATCACTTATCATACATTACTATTAATCAATGTCAATAACATTTTTAATGAAGTGGTTTAGATATTTTATTTATTGGTACGCGTCTAAATATATTGACGAATGCGTGTCAAACAAATTTTCATATGAAATTCCAACATCGATCGTAATTCCCACATACGAATAATATCTAAATATTATGTTAATCCCTTGTTAATGAGTAGTTTTATTATTATTTATCGCCTTGACAAGATATATGATCGTAAACCGTAAGTCCAAAACAAATGAATCCAATCAATATTTGAATATGTATTATACATAATTTATTACCGTTTGAAACCATTTTAGTCAAGGGAGTGTTGGATTAATGCCGAACTAAATTAATTTATGATTTGTCGCATAATTATTTACTAAATGCAATAATATTTTTTTTTTGGCTTTCCTTATAATACCTAAATTAAATATAAATTATGTTGTTAATTGTATTTAAACTTTTTATTTAAAAGTTGCTATACGCTTTAAATTAAAAAAAAAAAATAACACTTAATATACTCCTTATCAAATATTTATTTGTAAAAAAAAAGTACCTATATATTTGCATTATATGATAGCTAAATATATAACGTGTACAGTGGTCTGTACAGTGGTAATATTGAATTTGTTTCAAAAAGGAGAAAAAATATATATATTTGTATAGGTCTATAGTTACAATTCAATTTCAAACCCTCTAGCGCTCAATTTTATTTTTTAGCCTGATAAAAAGTTAGGGGTAACATTCAAAGCACCATGTACAAAACTTTTTTATATGTCATTGCGGTTTTATAAAAAAAAAAATCCAAAGCGAGGCGGAACTTATAGTTTGAAACTTTGAGTGCTTTTGTGAATACCCCACGCATTGTTTTCTAATTTGCCTTTTCGTTAAAACTACATTATAATTTTCATTTTCATTTGTATATGCTGCAAAACTTACGGTCTTTAAATTTAAGTATCCGTATGAAATTTTCTAGTTTTTAGTTAATTATATGAAACATCTATAAAGAAAAGATTATTTTAAAATTAAATTACGTTTCAATTAATATTTGCAAACGCGTAATACAATTATAAATAATACATAACAACCTGAAAATTATTAAAAAAAATAATATCTATGCCAAATATTTAGGTCATTTTACTCAATTAGAAGGCTATATTATAATAAACTATCATTATATATATATATATATATATATATATATATAATATTTATAAGACAATTATAATTCTTAATAACTTTTTTTTTGATGACTAATATAATTTAATATTATATACGATATTTATTCTTAAAAGCTATCCAAATGGGTACCTATATATATATACACGTATAAAGTTTTACTTTTTGTGTGGTGATTTTTTTTTATTTAGTGCATATTTCATTTGGATTTTTTTAAAACTAACGAAATGGTAATAAATTAAACCCACATGAATTAAAAATGCATTATGTATAATATGCGTTTTCCAATTCACTTATACACACAACACGAGACCCTAATAAAAGTAAATAAAACAGTGAACAGTATTACTATAAAAGTAACTAGAAAAAAAAATATTCGTGTTTATAAATTAATACACCTACTGGCAATATCAAAAAATTTGTTTATCACAATATTTTATCATATTTACATAATTTAATAGGAAAAATGTGAAAAGTGGTTTAAAAGGCCTACCAAACTAAAACATATGGTACATTTTTATTACAGATTGAATTTTAAATCGCTATTTTAATGCAATATAAAGTAATACCTAACCGAACTTAACCTACCACTCAATCGTTTTGGTTTAAAGTCGACGATAATATAATCCTCTAAATATTCGTCATTTAATAAAACATTTTGAGACGCGATTGAAATAATATAGTGAGTATATATAATATTATTTCGGTAAATAACATATTATATTTTGTGTTCAGTCATAATATATATTATACGATATTCCGACACACATTGTTAAAAGACAACATTTAGATAAAATGTCCACAATTCTCTTCTCTCGTGTGAGTGAAACAAAATAATCTCTCGTCGTATCTGTCTCCGGTGCGGTTCTATTCTGCTAGTATTTCAGCAGGTAAGTATTTATGTGTTAATAACGTTAATATATTCCTCTTCGCCGTTTGTGTATCTTGTGTCATTGCAGAATGTTCGTACGTAATAATACGTTCTGGTGATAATGAATAGAAATAAAACGAATTTTTTTTTAAAATGTATATAGGTTATCGCGAACAGAGTTAATTCGAAAAAAAAAGACAACAACGCGTTGCAGTATATTTTACAGCGAATAAAAATCTAATATCGTAATGCGTGCTAAGATAGGGTACGATCGGAATATTATGATATTACACAAATAATGTATATAATATATCATATTTTAAAACGTACTGCGAACCGTACGTGTGCTCGATGGATTTTACGACGGAGGCAAAGAATAACGCGAAATAATATTTTGTCTTTCAAATAGTATAAAACACAAAAGTATAATATCCTTGTATTCAACGATGAGAGATCATGACGATTTTATGAATGCGTTCCGCGACGAATCGAACATTTTGATAGGAATAATTTTGATCAGACAGACGAGATTGGGCGAAGGCGTGAACGGTGTAAAGAAATGGTAGTGGTGTCGGGAAGGAAATCGTATATATATATATATATATATACCGTCATCGGGCCAGGTCAAAACTAAAAACGGCTGGGGAAAAAAAAAAGAATCTATACGGAAATGAACAAGGAAGGGACTGCACAGCGGTCTGGGAGATTGCATGTCTGTATATATATATATATACATGGTCCACCGTCGTGACTCTGTGGATTTAGTTTAAAACTTTTCCTGCTCGAGAAAAACTACTTCTCCGACGCCTGCCGCGTGAATCCCACACGCGTTTCCTGGGGAATTCAGACACGTGTTCTACGCGCCGCATCGCCGTCGCCGTCATCGTCTTCGTCTATACGCATTCGTCACGACCGACGGGCGTAAAAATGATAATAATAATAAAATATCTTCGCCGTGATATTCTAAAGGTTTTCGAACAATCGGTTGTAATGTAATGGTAATATAAGTTTTATTGTAGTTTTAACGTAAAATAAATAAATATTAATTTCTCGCTGTTTCCTACTCGTAAACACTAACGTCATATATTCATACATAATTGTTCTAAACGTGACGTATAAAGTCCTAATTTTTTATGTGTGTATTAACATTATAGTTTATATTATTTTAGCGACACGGTACCAGAAAAATAATCGATATTATACCTATTTATTTATTTTGCTCATTGTTCGCGAACCGCGCCAAAATAGATTGACTATTTACGCTATATATGTTCGCATTATTAGTACTAGACACGTAAATTGACGAACGTGCACGAAAGCTTATTTATCGTTCACTTTTCGCGCGGGCAATATTGAACGACTGCAGTTAACTACAATCATTATTCGCTAGACCGAATGATAATATTTTCTCCGAAATACTATACGTACGTATACGCTATTTTATACCGGGTATGAGCTAAAAGAAACCTAATAATATTTTTTCGAATACAATAAGAGAGTTGAATTCGTTAAATCGAATGCAAAATATTTAATGTGGAATCTATAGATGCAATAGTTTAGTATTTGCACACGCGTTTTGACATGACTCACGAAATTTATTATTAGATTTTGCAACCACGGAAATCGATAAAATTTAAATACTCAAATACTAAAGTTGACATAGCCAGGGCATATAAATACAATAATTTGAATAATATGATTTTCAGTTTACGAATTACGATGAATTTTCATAAACGTATACAGGGTGAACAAAATATCATGTTAGAAAAATTATGGCAATTTCTTAATAATCTTTCGTTATGTCGTCATTTATATAACAAAAATTAATAATCATTCTGAATACTTTTATAAATATTTTGATATACCTAAAACCTAAAGCGTTGCTATTATTGGATATTGTTTCCATGAAATAGTAATATGCGCATAGGCGCAATTAGAGATAATATTTTGGGGGAATCTAGTGCCAAACATTTTTATTTCGGAACTATTAAGTAATGAAATATTAACATAATTAATTGTTATGAAATTTTCAGAAACTTCAGGAATCAAGAGTAACTAAATGGAAAACCTGTAATGATCAGGCAAATTCCATACCGTTTTTTTTTTAAATTAAAAAAATATTAATTCACTTATAACTTATAAATAAAAGTTCTATAATAAGAGTTTTAATTTTACTGTAAGAATAAACACTTAAAACATTATAAATATAGTTAAAAAAGTAAACATAATTAGGTCAAGATGTTATATCTATATATATGAAAGAAAAAATATAATTCACTAGGTACTATAAAATAATCGATGAACTAAATGGTAATTATGGAGGTGAAAGGCTTTATTTAATGGAATACTTCAAGTTCAGAATTATTTTTCAAAATACTTTAAAATGGACAAGTGACAATTTTTCTATGTGCGTTAATTAAAAAAAAAAACACCAATGCTATATTTTTTATAAATATATTATGTATGTTATATGATATTATAGATATATTCTATTCCGGTATTAGGTACATACCATATACGAATGCAATAATTACTTGATAAATCACGTCGAATACTGACGTTTACATCAACCGTTTATGCCAAACCACGTTATTTAATTACGAATAACTCATTCGAGTGCGTGACTTAATATTATATTATGTTCGATGATTTTCAGTCATGCGGCTGCTGCAGTGAAATTCCTTGAAAGATTTATTCATTTATCATTTTAAACAATAGGCTACACGTGGGGATATTTTTATACAGGGCGATCAGAATATATTGTAAAAATAATGAAAATAACCGTTCAAAACGTGTGTTGTTCACGCCGTTTTCGCGACATGAAAATCATGACCAATATACGGATATAATTATAATAGTTAAATTATTTAGAAACTATGGAGTCTGTAAGGCATTAAAAAATAAACAGTAATGATTATATAATACAGAATCTCTTGGAAAAAATATAAATACGACAAACTATAGTATATTAATATTCCACATTTACATACGTAATACGACCAAATAGGTATACATTAATTATCCAGGAATCTCTAAAAAATGTACGAAATCCTAGTCGAAGTATTTTAAATAATATTCGGTCATATAATTATATGATTAATCGGTCTGTATTAAACAATAGCATGTCAAAAAATGATGTGATCGTGGAATGGTAAGACTTAATAATGCATAATGTATACATAGTTTTCATGATTTTCAATGATAAAATCCTTTACGGCGAACATTGTAGTATATTCTAAAATTTTCTGCGAGTTGACAGACTAGGAAAAAATCTAAACCGCTTGTTGGCGAGTTATCCATATACGAGAATGATATAACTGTTCTACTCGTAAAACCAGAGCTCATCCGGAAATACATAAATAACATTGTTGCGGTCGTTGGCTTCCGAGAATAACACGGCCAAAAGCCACTAAGAAACTTAAATAAAAGATGATTAATATAAACAAAAGTCGTATTTCTCAATAAAGCCCAATATATGATAATGTATTACAAAATAATGTTTTGGAAAATAAATCGCTTTCAGCTGGTCTATCTATATTTAAGCACGCGTATAACAAAATAACATGTAGGGAATTTATATTTCAATACTATTAGAATATAATATTATACATTTTAATTTAAATTTGTACAACTATTCGTCAAATGTTCTATTAAACCGAAATAGTATCACATAGTTTTTTTTATATAAACACGTATCGTAAATAATATAAGAAACTATATTATTTCAATTACCAATATTTATAATATAGAACGGTACTACAATTAATTTATTATATAAATAGAGAAGGAAACGCATTTGAAGTGTTTGACTTTGATAACAAGTTTTAACATAATAATATTACATCAATATTTCGCAAAATTACTGTACTATGTATTTAGCTAACTAAATCAAACTTAATAATTGTATTTACCAATGCGCTTAGAATATTAAGATAAAAAAAATTAATCTTGCGTAAATCACAAGTTTGAGTATTACATTTAAATAGAAAATTAGATCTGCATCACATTTTAAATAATTGAAAATTAATGCAATGCTATGAAAATTAAACGTACTAGATGTTTACATTTTATAAATTTGTATAATATAAGATATGGGAATTGTAAAATTACAAATCAGAAAAATGATTACAGTTTTATTAATTTTTTTTTTTTATAAATCGTTTTTCGACATCTTTATACATAGTTATATATTAAACGGTATAATACATATTATAATATCGATAAAATAGTATGTATAATATAAAGTTATACTTGAATGTATGCCATGAACTTAAAAAATCTATATATATTTAATAAATACAATATGGTATAATATAAAACACATTTATTTTTCAGTAAATAACAAACAATCACAAGAGAGATCAAGTTAAGAATATTTAAATATAAATTAATATAGTACTTATTTCAAATATTTATATTAAAAACAAACTGAATAAAAAAAATGTATTTATCTAGACGATAATACAACAAATCTTGGTGGGATATCCCATATACAGAGTGATCAGAAGTTTATGTTACAAAAATGGTAAGGGATTTGCATTATACCTCATAAGAATTCATTCACTAATACATTTATTCCTGACGATTTTGTAACATTATTGTATATGAAATATAATACCTATTATATCTGTATCGTTCAGTGTTTTTTTTTTTTTTTTTTTAACGTGCCCACTCATATGGTTTGCAAATATTTCAGGTATCATAAATTCGTTACTTCTCTTACGTATAATATACTAATATTATAGGAATAAAGTCTAGAAATATATATATTTTTTTTTTACATATATGTACTTAAAATAAGTATATATTATTATAATAATATATATACACTTGAAATAACCGTCTTTTAAATGCGTTTTATATAATAGTGTACATATTTAGTATACTCATATACATTATACCTGAGACTACGGTATACACACACAGTATCGAATTATATTATGTAATATATACACTCGAAAAGGAAAACAAATATATTAAATTGTTTTTTTATATCGGTATTTATAACGCATTTCGTTTGTATATTTCATTTTCATCGTTTTTATTCCGAAGTCGTTATATTACAGTATTTTTACGATTACAACTCTTCAGAGTTTCCTGCACGCGTATAATACTGAAATTAATATATTATAATGATATTATATACGACGATGCCGTATACGCATATGTCCGTTTATGTATCTACACTATTATACAACTGAGTAATGTAATTTATATAATTATACTCGTGTGTCGGTCATTTATCGTATATTATGATAGTAGGTACATCCGAGAATTGCCTCATAACGAGTAGAGGAAATCGTTAAAGTTTTAATTAAAACGATCTGGCGCCTTGATCGGGCTCAATTATTATTGCGCCGTTTGACCTAGTGAAAATGAAAACGTGATAGAAAAAAAGGGAAATAAATCGGAAACCACGTGTCACAGATTTTAGGAGAATTACTTATATGTTATAAGATTCTAGTACGAGGTTTTTATAGGTCAAAAACGGAGTATGGCTCAGGCGTCAAGACTAATGACAATAACCGTTTCTGTCTTGTATAAAATAATATAATTTATCGAACGGACAGAGACAGTCAATTATTTATATTGTCTTATTTTCATTGCGTATATATATATATATTGTGACAACGAATAGTAATTGAACGGCGACATAGTGTTTAAGAGGTAATAAAAACGATTACGATAATTGTTGAGATTAGAAAATAATATATTGAAATTTCGTCCGGCTCATTAAGATTGAAATAATTGAAGAAAAAAAAACACCTATTTAGACAGCAGAGCACCTAACCGGCGTGATACAGACGGATAAAATACACGATAATCTTTTCGTTATCGAAAATAAGCTTAATATATTATATGCTATTTTTTTATCTTTATTTTATTTTTTTGCTGATCACGTATTCGAGTGCGCGCGCGATCTCGAGTTTCGCGGTGACGCGGAACGGCGGCGACAAAGCCACTCAAAATCCTTCGGTTGATACACGTAGTCAAATGCTCGAGTGTTAGGTTTTACGCGTGCGTGTATTTTTTACATTATAAACTCACGGTTAACATTATTCATATTATATATTTTATAATATTATAGGAGCAAACAGAAAAAAAATCTCAGCAAACCACGAATATCCATTTTGGCCGTGTGCGCGGTCGGAATATAGTCGCAGAATTATTATAAATGTGCGGTTTATGATATAATAATAAACAATAAAAAATATTGATCGAAAAATAAAATTCGTATGTTTTTATACCGATGGGTCGGATATTTAATATGTAATACGAGTATATATGTATAAAGGCAGTATAAAAACTACAAAAATAACGTCGTAAACGTGGTGATTTTCAATATTGCACGTTAACTAATTATATTAACCTTGCCAATATACATATTTAAAATATTTAATCGCGAAATGTTAAATAAAAATTAAGAAGCAGACTGGGTTTCTAAATACTTCGCGTCTATATTTATTGTTTATATTACTTGTGTTTAATGATATTATATTATTATTACCGTCTACGCGGAAAATATTAGCTTTTGAAGTAAACTCATTATAACACGCATATTATAACTCATCGTGCGCGTTACAAAATCTATAAAATAAGAATGTGTGCATTCATTCGTTTGATTAATATTTACTGAACATAAAGTTTCATGTGTATACAACAATAATATATTATTATCGTTACTAATCTTTTCCATTGTTTCTAGTTGAACTTGAGTGAAATAATACAATTTTCTGTTTTCTGATTTCTGATTCATTAGATAGGTATATAATATATATATATATTATATAAAAATTAAAATTCTTTGAAATTCTTCTTTTAAAATAACATTGAAGTCTACACTATATTATATTATACTAAACGCTATATACATTACCGCTTATCATCTAACACCAGTTGAACATTTTACGGTATTTTTGTCTATATTTATTACCTGAAACAGAAAACAAGTTGCACATTTAATACAATAGGTATATGAATTATTATATGAAGGACGATTATATATAGAGTTCGTGTTCATAGAAAAAAGTATTTACTAAATAACTTTGGTTGAAAATTATCTGGTTAAGCAACCAATATTTTGAAAAGAAATAGTTAATAATAAAAAAATTAATATTTTTTTTTTTTTGGGGGGGGGGCAATTGCTAAAAAAAAAAATTAAAGTTAGTTAAGAAATTAATAGTTGTTTTAACTATATATTATTATTTTTAATTATAATATAAATTTGCCTATAAATGTAATTAGTAGCTACAACTAAATATATGGTTATAAAATGTGTAACTATAATTTAAAGTTACAATGTAAAAATTATTATTTTAACCAAATATTTTTATCGTGTTATAATAAACAAGTTATAAAATAATTATTACAATAACCGTGTACAATAAATACAATAAATATTAATGTTATGCGATATTTGTTGTAAAAATTTCACGACCGTTTATAACAAAACACAATATTATATAAATAATGTACATACAATACGTGTAATAAAAAAAATATTATATACACAAACACATAACCGAACATGTTTACGTGTAGGATGATCAGAAACAATCGCAATTTTACATAACTATTTTGAGAAGATAAAATAATAATACTATAAAATCGTCGTAAAATAAAATTATTTCGATCACGATGTATTTATATATAACAAATAATTCTGATCCGCGCGACTTTTGAGTTTGTTTTCTATATATTATCGTATTTGATGACGACACGTAATATAATATTTTTATATTATATTTGTTTAAATACCATAATATAATAACACAGCGTGTGAGAAAATGACGAATGCGCGTCCCGGACACGTTACATATTAGGTATTATACTATTATTATGATTGCAATTGAAAAAAATAAAATTCCAACTAGTACGGCAGCGGAGAACGCCAACGTACAAAACGCACGCCACATACAAACGCACTTAATGACCGTATTCCGGCCGATCGTATATTATATCAAGTTTTAGGGACTGATGAAGCTATTCAAACGACGGTTCGTGTATACAGGTTGATCAGAATGTTGCGTTACAAAATCAACTATAGAGACAATATTAAAACAAATGTAATTCTCACCACTTTTATAACATGAAATTCTAAGCGGCCTGTATACGAATATGTATATGAATTACTCACGTGCTACACACATGCATATACAGGGTGGATTTGCTACAGTCCAAACTTTAACAAAAATGTTTACCCCATTTTTTTTTCTTCTAATTTTCAAATCTACTAAGCATTGGCATTAAAAAAATTTAAAAAAATACATACAATTTTTAGTAACAAGATGAATAATTAATTTTAAAACATTTTCCCTAGCTATATCCTATATCCAAATTGTATCATTCGTCATGGCTCTCAGCAGAGTCACACGATATAATTATAAAATAGAACGCCATATGCTAATACGGATATGAAAAAAAAAAATCCTACTCTTGGACATATTATTTTGTACAATAGAAAATTGTCCAATTTAATTTACACTTACTATCGTATATTGTAATAGTTATATTACAATAGTCATATCCGCCTTTGAGTCGTATGCACATCGAATGCAATAAAAAAATGTACAATTGTCACGTAAGTTATGCTATACACTGCCAACTTAAAAAAAATTATTTTATTTCTTCTTCCAAACACGTCCGAAAAATTATAAATTTATTATACTTATACCCTTAGTCCTTTTCAGAAAGATATAATACGAATCCCTCTGTAGGTATATATATATAAGTATAGGAATAGAAAAGCGCATTGATCACGTATACGTATGACGGCTTACGTCATATACGTATAGTATATTGTATACAGTGCTATCAGAAATTTCGTGTTGAAAATACGATGATACACGATTGTTATGCGATCCCTATAATTTTTGTAACACAATTTCTTGATCACTCTGTATAATACATATAATACATATACGTCATGTCGGCTATACGACTATAATATATATGCAACATTGCGACAGCTAGTAACATAACTTTGGAAAGACGATAATGCAGTTCTCTGGATTGTATGTACGTGTACGAGGGATTTACACCGTTGTCGTCGCTATATAAGAATGACAATGTCGACCCGATTTAGACTACACGTGTATAATACATCACCCTATCTTCTTAAGTGTTTTTCCTACTATTTCTTTTAAGATTCAGAAAAACAGGCGATATAATAAAAAAAAAACAATTTTTAATCTACCACATATATATATATATTATATAATAAGGTACATAATATTATACTATTACCACTGTTGTAATGCGTCGTCTCGTTTCCGTTCTCATACACACAAAAAAATATAATATTAATAATAATAATATCAAAGCGATATAATATAGTAAACTGTTTCAAAAACGATTTATTCGTGACTTATGTGGTTTTTTATAACAAATTCTTAGGCGAATAGTATTATATTTTTTTAAAATATTGCAAAAATCATGTAATAAGATATAAGTTGATATGTCAATAATTGTTTTAATAATATATTTACTACAGTTCATTTATAATTATAAGTATAAAAAATAAACATTTCCGCATGAAATTAAATAGGAAAAAAATCAAACTTTATCCTCTAACGCACATTGCACGTCGTATTATCTTATATTATTATACACATCTCGACCGTATTATATTGAATTATATAGCGACGACCACGAAGTACTTGTAGGTTTTTGTACTCGGGTTTCACATATAAAGTTATATAACATAATATATATATTTATAACAATAGATATAATGAAAATACAAGTCTTATAAATTTATAGTAAATACAATATGAGTCTGTACATTTTTTTCCGTTTTAGTTTTATACAAAAATTCAAGTGGGTAGAAAAAAATTATATAATTATTTGATATGCAATCAAATTTATATATACCACAGCGATCACTGCGTAATATCGTAATAAATTTATGTATATGGTTAAAAAAATACAATTTTTGTCTTTGCCTGTTCTTTGTGTTATTTTAGTATTATACGCATATTATGTATACTTATAATCAAAGTGAGTTAACAAACATTTTTTTTTTTTTTTTTTTAATAATTTCATTAGCATTGTAACTATATTATATACAAGGAAAGGTTGTTAAGAAAAAATGAAAACTTTTACAAAATATCAACGCCCAAAAAATTTAACTAAATTTATACTCATAGATAAAAAAAATGAATTAAATAATTTTGAATATTCAAAAGTTATAGAACATTCGTTTAAAGGAAAAATATATTTAAATCCGTTCGCATAATACATAATAATATACTTTTACAATTGGATAAAATGTATCTACATTATAAAAAAGTTTAATCGGAACGCTTATGATTAGTATAAATTCGCGATCATAAAAAAAAGTTTTGATCTTCATTTATAATTCGGTTGATTTTTTACTATGTGAAAAAAAATGTCAATTACATTATATTATATTACCGTCGTATGCGTATATTATTTAGATAAGGCACAATGTAACGGATTTAATGGTAGCCACAGAGGCTTGTGCCCGCAATGGACTGAACGCTTTAAGTTCATTAACTATACTTTATTTTTAATAGTTTTGATCCAAACATTTAAAGTTAAAATATTTTAAAATATATTTTTTGAATGATTTGATCATAATTATCGTGTAAAATATTGATAAGCCAATAAAATATAAATAAATAAAAATAAACTAATAAAGTAAGTAATTGTAGCGTATGAATATTACCTGCTTTATTTTTATTTATTTATATCTTATTGGCTTATCAATATTTTACACGATAATTATGGTCATTCATAAAATATATTTAAAAATATTTTAACTTTAAATGTTTGGATCAAAATTATTAAAAATAGGTACGATATAATACGCAACGATATTAATTGCGATCGTATTAAATAATTTTATTTGTAATGTACAAAATATGTAGATTATTAATATTATATTGATAAACTTTGCCCCCCAGAAAATAAAACCCAAGATCCGCCACTGACAGCATTGACAGCATTTACATCTAGAAAAGAGCGTAAAGTGCAACTAATGTTGTATAAATAATTACAATAGAAAATTAAAAAAAATCTATATATTTCGTCCTTAACCGAAATTAGTCCGAACGTTTAAGATATAAATATTAAAAAATATGACGATATTTTCGTATTGTTTGGAAATAATATATTATTATACTTAGTTTGTGTTTACTGTGAACACTTTTGGAGTACGCGAGGACGACGGCGACGTCCTGTAATAGACTACTAATATAAACGATCGTATTATACTATAATTAACCGATTTTCGAACGGTTTTTTTTTTTTTTTTTTTGACCCCGTGTAAACTGAAAAAAATCGTACATATTGTCCGCCGCGGTTGATTACGAATTCATTGTGCGGCTCGAACGATCCGGACTAAACGCGTGCATATAGTACATAATTCGGTGGCGTTGACAAAAGGACGTGTATAATGACAATAATAATAATAATATTATTATTATTATTATTATATTGTGTGTCCTTTACCTATTTGTTGTTGTTATTTATACGTTGTCTACACGCGCGCGCGACTCCGTCGTCCGTTTCTCCTCGTGACCACTTGACCGAAACCGGAGAAAAAAAAAACATACAAAAAATAATAAATATCGTTACATTGTGTTATTGAAATCCATCGGACAGGACGAAACGTATAATACACTTCTACAGTTCTACATAATAATGATAATATGTACATTACATCGTTGTTTTTGTGTTTTACACGCACGCACGGCACACGAGAACGCGTGTGAATTTTTTTCAAATATCTCATTATTTGACATCCCGTCGTCCGTTCGGTTTACGAATAATAATAAACGTCTAATGAACGAGCGTGTTTTTTGACCGAAATTATTGTATACTCAGCCGCGCGGATTGAGCGGTGGCGGTGAGGTTTTTCGGGAGCTCAAATACTAGCTATCACACTTGTTGACTGTTCTATTATCATTATTGATAAATTAAATTATATAATATACTGAATAACAATATTATAACTAACATGGTCGTATTCAGCATTAATTTTCAGGGAGGTTATGAATATGTTAATTATGTATATTTCATTTGAAAATCGTGTTGTTTTTTAAAATATATATCATTTAATAGGAACCCCCCTGAATACGGCCATGATGACCGTTAATATAACTAGAACAATAAATTAGAATAATAAGTGATATAAATATACTAATGAATATATGATATCCAAATTTTTAAATATAATTCAATCATTTTACTGCAGTTTAACACATTCTTTACAAATTTTAGATCCGCGTCTGCGTATATAGCAATAATCTGTAACTCGGTATATTATATACCTTTAATATGTTTATTTATTGTCTGTTGATAAGTATAAAAAACGACGATATTATATTTGCATGAGAACTAAAATAATAAAAGAATCATATATATATACACTAAAAAAAGTGATCGGCAACTATAGTTTCAAAAAGGTATCCGGAAGTTCAGGAAAAAAATGTAAATAACAGATAATATTATTGATACAATTTTGTCATAACTAATATTCTATTTTATTATGTAATCTTCAAAGTGTTGATAACGCTTTGACTTATCTACGAGTCTTGATTCTAAATCGCAATAATAACAGCAACTCATCATTATAAATATTCTACTTTCAATCTCACAAACAATTAATATTTGTGTGTGAGCTCAGTAAGTATTAAAATTACACATTATTTGGCGTTCTAAATTTATCAGCTACGCCTATGCCGATCGCTGTATTAAAATGTAACGATTTTGTTAATTGTTTGTTTGTACTTTTTTAAGCACAAAACTTATAAAGGCTTCGTATAAAGAGTGATATAAATTATACTAAACCGTGTTTCGCTATAGCCAAACAATCGGCGAAATCCGTTGTAAAAATTGACTATCGAATTTCGAAATGTACATATTTCGCTGATAAAAAGAACAATGAAAGCCGATTGGATGCGTGCATCGTATATAATATTAAACAAATCTTTGAACAAACGGAATTTCGTGATTTATACACGGCGGGCGAAATAAAATTAACAATTTTCATATCGATCGATCTATCCGGCGTTATTGTAATAATACAATAATAATAATAATAACAATTCATACTGTGTCGTGTAAGGTGTCATTATAATATAATATAGTCGAATTGTACGGTGTTATTTTTCTCCCGGACACATGTCGTGTAGTACCTATTAAATTTTATCGTACACAATACACACGATATTTTTTATTTACGAATGCGCGAGATGACGCGACCAGAACCAGACTATCAGTGTACTCTATTATAATATATACATAGGTGCTGACATTCGTGTAAGTATCTGGGTAATAGCTGGTATATAATATGACATGTGATTCAGACGCGGTTATCGCGTGCACAGATAACTTTATGGCGGAGATTGTAGAGGACGTATAATATCAACGTCAACTATTATCAGACATTATTCAGACTTCACAAATCATGAAAATACAGTCTCCGGCAAACGCAATATTTATAAATAGATACTAAATTCTGTCACTTTGATAAAACGCGATTTTAATATTTTTTTTTTTTTTGCAAACGCATACAGATACATACATTAATGTATTCCATAGTATTTTTTAGGCGCATTGTTAATTTATCACAATTTATAATATACACCGCGTATATAAATTCAACGATATATCGTCTCCCACAGGACGTCGTTTAATATAACATTTAGATAAATATATTATTCCAATCTTGATAGAATTAAAAAAGTTTTTTTTTCTTATTCAACATTACAATGTATGTACATAACAGAACATAATATTCTCTAGAATCGGGTGAAAATCAAAATTAATACTGAACATCGAACTTTTAAGTTTAGTATTTCAATCAAAACTATTTCTGCAAGTTCCGGATGGTCATTTTAATTCGTACTCATTATATCATTTTGTTTCAGATATTTAATAATATAATTTACCACGATTTTTCCAAGTATCAATACGTTACAACCTACAGGTATATATTTTGATGCATTTGTATTGCAATCCTAGGATATATTCGGAAACAGCACAACTATAATACGCAAATAATAACAACATAGTGCATATTATAAACGTATAGGAATGTAAAATTCAATACTATAGGTATGTTTGAACACAATTTAGTAATATCTATATGAAATTGTTTAGTGGTTATAGTGCAATACGAGTGTATATGGCACATGTTATATTAATTCTTATAAATTATTATATTATATTCTGGACTTAGAAAGACTGAAAATACGATTATCAATTGATGTTGTAATAAAAATATATACTACTTATATTATTACAATTATTATGTTGTTAATTTGTTATTATATACGTGAAAATCTGTAGAAACGTAGAGAACATTAATAATACAGATTGTACATATTATAAAGAATAATTAAATCAGTATTATGACTCTTGTATTATATAATGTTTTAAAAACGTATGTTTACAATTTGTTGTTTTATTTTTGTCATTAATTTTACCAAATTTTTACTAATTTATAATGTGAATAACGCAATTTGTACTAAAAAATTTATCGTCGATTTTAAATTTGTTGGTATAAATTCTATAAAGTCCTGAGGTACAAATTGGTACTAAAAATTAAAACTAAAGCAAAATTTAACTATTATGGTGCCAAAGTAATGCATCTGTGATTATAATAAAATTTTGATATAATGTGGTATAAAATATTTTCTTAGAATAAAAATTCGCTGTTATAATATAAAATGCGTCTATATTAAGATTACAAAATAATATTAATTTTGTTTTTACTGGATAAGCATTGTTAATCTAGTCTTGGTTAGTAATTTTTGAGTTTAGACTTTTAATACTGTATTCTGTTAAAGGATTTTTTTTCTTTATCGAACACGAAAATTATTGTATTTCCATTTATCCCAAAGAAATAATAAAATAATACTAAAATAAAAATAAAAATAGAATAAGAAATTAACTTTGAATTTTATTTTGCTCCACCTGAACAATTGACAAAAAGGAGTTATTACCTTTTTCGTTGGATGTATCGATATATTTGTATGATATACCTAATATTATTATTTATTATCTCTTTGGTAATCGCAATCGTGTGGAAAACAAACTGCACCTTGAATGTTTTCATTATTATTATTTTTTAAACGTAATATTGTACACAAATAAGGTCGTGTTCACTTCATTCATGATTACGGTGTTGTTATTGCGTGGTAATGAGTGCTCGGAAAATGTATACCTATGTAGGTAATAATGTAATATATAAAAAGCCCAACGCACGTTTCTGCTGATTAAGTAGGAAACGAAGGAAAACACTTATAAACAAAACGATTGCTCGGCGCCGCGAATATGTCGCGTGCAGTTAAAAAGAAAAAAAAAACTCGTACAGCATAATATATTATTAAAACATAATATTATTATTATTGTATAAAAAATAATAATATTTTCCAGCCATGACCCAAATGCGAATATATTATAGTTACGGAAGATAATTGTACGCGTATATTATTATTATTATTATTATTATTATTATTATTATTATTATTATTA
>CM023360.1:26357397-26377024 GCA_013282895.1 Eriosoma lanigerum
TATTATTATTATTATTATTATTATTATTATTATTATTATTATTATTATTAGGTATAATATGTGTTTTTCTCATTGTTTCGTTTCCGTAACAAGGACAACTGTAGCTCGATGTTTATTTATTACTCACTCTCACAAAATTTTTCCAGAAAAAAATATTTTTTCATGATGACTGAAGGTTGTAATAATATTATTATTAATAATAATAATAAAACCTATTTCAAATATTAATAAGGCTTCAGCCGGATATGGCGCAGTGGATAAATTTACATATTATACATTTGGAAAATGCGTCATAGACTGAATAATTAAAAACGATAAAAAATACTAAAAACGTAAATCATCATAAATTCGTCAGTAGCGCTGTCGTCGGAACTCGCGTTTATACGCGACAATATAATTCAATTTCCGAGAAACACGTAATATTTAACGCGTGTGATATAGAATTGTGTGTGACATTTCAGCCGCGGTAATTGAACGCGTACGACTACATTGATGTAATGTAATTAAATTTATTATTTTAATTTATAACAAAAAAAAAAATAAACCACGAATATATATATATATATTTTTATCGTATTATAAATAAAACTATATTGTTTCACAGAGAAATTCACTAAACGTTTAAGAATTTAAATCGCTATTAATAGGTATTAAAATGGATACTAGATAGCCATATTCATGTCATTTGGATAATGGAGTATGACTTTTTTCTATACGAATTTCGTTAATTAAAATTATCTCATTTGAAGCTTTGATGTCAATACTTCTATATATATATATATATATACCTATTAATTAATATACTTTAAAATAACTTAAAATACTATTTTAAAAACATATAAAAGAGTTAGCATATTTTGGCGAATCGCGTCCTAATAGTAATGGAGGCTTCTTAGTTTTTGTTTATGCGTATACAGAATGTTTCACGAATGGTTTTTTAAATGTCGAAATATCATAAAAATATGAAATAGTCATCAATTCTTTACGTGTAATTCATTCTGTATGCATTATATATTGATTATATACCAATTATATGTACCTATATTTACCGTCATTATATACCGCAAATAGTATTTATCGCGCGATATATACCTTAAATACACCATATACACGTAAATATATATAATACACGTGATTCTAGAATATTTCACCACAGGATGTGAATTATTATTAATTTCGCCCCGGGGTCACGTACGTATCATCCGTCACGCACGAACGTATATAATAAATATTTGTCTCGAATCCTGCATGGCCATGTACACATAAAATATCGAGAAAAGAGGAGAGAGAGAGAGAGATTTAGATACCGTGTCGCAGACGATCATTTTCTTCCATATTATCATTATGTATCCTCTATAATAGTGCATTACTATTATTGTTATTATTATTATTATTACTACAGTGGCGTATTTATGGGAAGTATATGGGGATAGATCCTCCCATTGGCCTTTTTTTTTTTTTTTAGTCCATATTGATTTATATAATTGTTTTAAATATTTGTGGTAATTTTACGGAAATAGAAACTAAAATGAATGACGTTACCACAATTTATTTTTATTATAGCATTGTTATAATAAGTATTATAAAATACGAGCATCAATGCTAGATAAATGCAATATGATAAATATTGTGATGTTTTATACTTAACATATGGTCAATAACCATCCGGCTAAACACATTTCTTATAATAATAACGTTTACCGCATTTGGTTGCTATTTGAAGGTAATAGCTCTTGTATTGTAAATTTGTAGTAAATGGTAACGACCAATATAGTACTTTAATGTTATACAATTTATAAACTATTAAAATCCTACAAAAATTCAAAATATTCTGCACACTTCCACTCTCAACTGCCACGCCTAAACGCCATAGCCATAGCCAACGCATATCCCTCCTTCCATGACAAAATCCTAAATACGCCACTATATACATATTATATAGTTTAGAGTTTTGGACGATAGTAATAAAATAATAACAACAATAATAAAAATCGACAGAACGAGCGCGTGCGCGAAAAGACCATAAGGATCCATTAGAAATTAAATGGCACGCGCAAAAACATGTGATACACATAGCATGCATAGTATAAAAAATATATTTATCATACGAACTAAATATTCTATTATACTTGAAGCTATTGCTCGAAACTGGTTTTCGATAGAAAGAAATCTAGTTTAAAAAATAACAAAAAACGATCAAATAAGAATCACGACAATGGACAATGAGTATGTGGATGTCTTCTACAATTTTTTAAATATTTTTTTTTTAAGATGACATGATATTTTTTTCTACCTGCCGGCCTTGGAATATGTGTCTTTTTTTACAAACCAATTGCAAAAATATAAATAATCAAAACCGCGATAGTTGAATTTACATGGAACATTCGGACGATCGAAAAATATAATTTTACTACGTTTTAATTTTAAAAACGAGTCGTTCAAAAATAACATTTAACAGTCGGAAAATGACGGAAACTCATGGATGGTGATGAGACAAGAGGCTAACTATTCCAGAAACCTTGTTAACGGAACCATGATTTTGATAATAATTAAAACGTTTCCAAAAAACACCACTCTATGATACCAACCGGTCCGACGCCGTTTTTGGCCAATTACGTCGTGACCATATTATACCATGTTGTACCAAATTCAACCGCTATTGTAAACAAAATTCAATGTACATGGTATATAAAGCTACAATACGCATTGTTTAATTTTATATTGATACACTTAATGTTATTTACCACTACCACGGATCACAATCTATAATGAACAATTATAGTATATAACACAGTACACCGATTGATGTGGTTATATTTTTATCATTCTCTCATTATACAAATGATTAATATAATTAAGTCGTTTATACCGATTTATCATTTGAAAGAAAACTTGAATCCGATTATAACTTCAATTAAACAAAACTATCGAATGAATCACGTACTCTCGTACGATCAAGGTAATGTATATATTAGTCGCTCAATAGAGTTCCTATTAGACATGTAATAATTTTTGGCTCATAATTGGTTATTCATCTAATATATGCGTACTAATTGACATTGCTTTAAATAATCAGACGAAAAATATCAATATTCAAATATTTAAATTTCAATACTTATTCATTTTAAAAATAGCTATTTAAGTATAAGGATTATTAAAAAAAAAAAAAAAAAAAAAAAAACATTTTAATATTAGTCATAATATAGTTATTAAATTTAAAGATAAACACGTGCAATTTTATAAAATAATATACTACAGATATGCACTATCCTATAAATGGACATATTTTTAACGTTATTATTATAATTGACGAGATATTGTTATTATTCAGAGTTCTTTTCACGTGAATACCATAGTGCCAATCGTGAGTGCAGGTAAAACGGACATATTTCTTCAACAATAATTCAACCAAATTTCTCCATTAAAACTAAAACAATTAATATTTTAACTATCTATATAAGGTGTCGAATATCTTGAAAGCTACATAAAAAATCGACTAAAATTCGTTAATCATGTAAAAACTACGCTATTAACAAATCAAAAGACACTGTATACATACTAAATCTAATATTTAACAAATAAGGCTATATATCAACAAATTCCAAATAATAAACATATTATATTATATGAGTCAAAATCCTAACCTAACCTATGCTTAGAGCGTTAAGGCTATACATATTTCAAACTCTAGATGGTTTAAACTAAATACAATTTAAATCAATGTTATCAAAACTATTCTAACCACTTCTCTTTAGTTTGTAAGTAACAATAAACTATAATTAATGACACAAAAATTCCCCTAAGATCTTATCTCAAATACCGATAAGATCAACAAAATAAATCTGCTTTTCTTGCTTTCTGTTTCCATAAATATCAAGTATCTCAATAAAAAAACAATAAAGTTTACAATGAAAACAGACCGATTCCATTTAACTAAACTAAATAATAATTAGGTAACTTAAATACACTCATTTTTTCTCTTGAATAAACTCCACTTCTAACATCTTCGGAAGAAACAATTACATATAATACAAAATAGGTATATCTAAGCAGATCGGATCAAGGCAAAAGAAAAATATGATATTACTTATATTTTATTGTAAAAATATTTTTAAATGCTATGACCATATAATATAGTATGAATCAGTGAATCATATAACAAATATTTCATTTTGGTATATTTGCAGATTAATTGTATAATATGGTAACATTTATATTATAAACCATGTATAAAAAAAATTGAGATTCTTGTATAAATATTTTGTATTTAATTATCATTATTTTTTTGTTTCATATCCCAACTCGCAAGTATTATATTTCATTGCAAATGAATAAACAAGTTGGCCACGAAGAATTCGTGTTATTATATTTTCAGTTTTTATTGGTTAAAATTTGAAATAAATTCTTTACCTAATAATTTAATATTAAAGTTCTCGACAAATAATCATTAATAGTTTTTGATATAAACAATTCTAAAGTATACGCCAATACGGAGATAATGATCTAATTGTTTAAAATCAAACAAGTATATATATAATATTGATATTAACAAACAAACAATACTTAAAGTCCATGCGACAATACTTTATTTGTTTTTCGACATTCTGTCCATTTTATTCTGGCATATGAGCTGAGTGAAATTGAACTTTTAACCTGCCAAAGTGTGTAATTAGGTTTTCTTTGAAGCATGTGATACGTTACAATGAATCGGTAGTGTTCGAAAGATCAAAAGGGGAAAATGTTTATATTGTAAAATAATAGAATATTATGCGCTGGCTTCTAAAGAACACATATTTATATCAGAAAAAAAACGCGATTGTTCACGAATCACGATCGAGGAAGCTATACGGTACCTACATAGTTCTGATGGAGATTCTGACAGTGTTCGGTCTAATAAAAACTTTTATTTTAATATTACGCGCGTATTTTCGGACTGTTTGCGGTCGCGACATTTTAAATAACACGATAACATTATAAAATATAAATAATTGTATGTGTATAAAAATTAATGAGAATTTTCGTGGGGCCGGAAATAAAAGCAACAACCGTCGTTGTCACCGCCGCCGCCTCCATCGCGATCGGCTGCAGGCGTATACATTGCGAAGACGACGACCGCGCGGGTGGAGGTGCTAGTTGCATTACCGTTGCGTAATGATGTAATTCAAACACCTCCGAAACATCGTTTCGCAAAAGCCTGGGCGAGACCGAGATAAATAGAACGGCCATTTTATGGCCTTTGTGACACGACAGCGCCCCCACAATCCAATAAAACCGGGTAACGCTATTATGTTTGTTTTGCATCCTGCGGCGGAAATCCCCGTAAAAACCAATGTTTTTCCGCTCCTCCGCAACAGCCAAACACTGCATGCCCAACCATATTATTGTGCTTTCCCCTTTTTTTCCACTTACCCTTCTCTCGAATCCCCCACCCCCCACTTCCCCACCCTCCCACAACGACCTCATACCGTTTCACGTTTCATCTATACCGCGAAATCTACAGCATAATAGGTACAGTATAATGATACCGCGATTACCGAAAAATCGCACACAAACTATAGCTGCTATTATACTACTTACCGCGTTATGTATATTTAGGTAAACTAATAACTAGAATCGTAAAATTTCAAATAACGGACAATTTAGAAAAAAAGTTGATGATGTTGACATTAAACATTCTCAAATAAAATATATTTACATTGATGTAATGAATAGCATAACTTATAAGTTATATAATAATTAATAATAATATTTAAAGTTATCAACGAAATGTTCTCATAAAAATGTTAAATTTATAATAATAACGTATACTCAGAGTGGTAAATGACCGAATTTAATCAACGATAACTAAAATCTATGCACGTTATAGGTTATGTTAAGCTAAATTAAATCGTTATTGGTAATAAATATAATAATTATATCACTCTTAAAATTATACATAAATCGGAAATAGATTTTTTATCACTTTTTGTTTTATTAACCAAAGGGTATGTCCTTTGAGGTTAAAATAAAATAAAAAATATCCTGTTCCCAGTCAAAACAAATTCCGTCACAAAGTTTACACCCGAACAATTTATTCATAAAGAAGAAGAATATATAAACGTGTAATAAATCCTAATATTCTATATTATTATAATAATGTAATATTATATTGCGTCCGAATTGTTTGTAAAATTATTATCTAAATTTAAGGATGAGTAATATTAAATATAATCATTCTATAATTGCTAATTATCTTAAATTTATTTTTGATTTTTAAAGATACCAAAATATTAAGCAATTTCATTTAAATCAATAATTTGTATATACATAACTAAAATATAATAATAATTGTTTTAATTTTAATAAAACCTAGAGTGGTGATAGAACGAAACAGTTAAAAGAGTATTGTGTTAGGTTAAAGTATAATTATTTCTTTTTTATGGCAAAAGAAAATTATTTCGAGTAAATTTACTTCGGAAATAAACGATTTTCGAGAGAAAATATAACATTATTTTATAAGAACTATTTATTTAAAAAAAAATGCATAAATTTATTTTTTAACATTTCTTAACTGAAATGATTTTACGCGCTTAATTATATAACCTATATGTATATGATGTTTTTTTATTTTTAGAAAAAAATACAAAGAACGAGTAGTTTTAATAAGATCTAAAAGATAGATGAATTACACGCAGAATACATTAATTAAAAATGTAAAGTTAAAAGATAAAAATAAAAATAAAATTCAAGTCGGATATGAAAGTTTTAAATTACAAATGAAAAAAACGCTTCTGAAAATCCAGTTGAATAAAATTGACTTTTGAATCTAATAATAACAACAAAATTAAACAATAGTACAAGACTACAAGCACCATAATCAACTTTCTAGTTTCTACATTGAGAGTTTTTTGGTAAAACGATTCTGCTGAATATTTTCAGGTATATCTAAATAAATAAGGAAGTACTCTTATAAAAAATTCAAGATATTTCGGATTAAAAAGTATCATGAACATCATTATAGGTTTCTATAAATAATTGCGCTATTTCTTGTGGTTTATTCGAACAGTGGATGAGATGTGAAATAAAGGAAAACAAAACAAACTTATATATCTTATACTTATAGGTTATAATAAGAAATAAAGATGACAATTATAATTTTAACAATGAAGTTTTGAATGAATGTTATAATTTTAATAATTATAAACTTTAAATAGGTATCTTCAAACCTGGATCAAATCGGTATTTTTAATAGTTTAATTTTATTTAATAATTATATTATTTTAATAACGATTTAAGTTAAAAATGCTTCAAAAATTATATCACTGTAAAATTACTGTAAAGATTACATATTCCAAACATATAAAAATATATAATTTTGTTCGTAAAACATTAAATTAGGTACCTAACAGTATTATTTGAAAATAATTATATGATTTTAATTATTCCTCAAAAAAATGTAACGGAATAAAATGAAATAATTAATTAAGGCTTTTTAATAATTGTATCTTAAATACAATTTTATATTATCAACTAACTCCTATTATAGCAATATAGCATATTGAGTATTATAGAATTAATGTTTTATAGTTTAATAATAATAAACTAGTGAGATACAATCTTCTTTTTTAATAATAATTGTGTCTAATATCGATATCAATTTAATTATAGTATATGTTTAATAGTACTTAGATCGGAATGATAATTGATTTATATGATAAAATAATATAATAATATTACAGTAAAAATATTATTTCTCAGCATGTACAGTAAATACCTACCTATATATTTACAGTTTACACTTTAATGTCTGTAGTTCTGCACTTACATAATTTATTAACAATATAGGTAGTTAGAGCTGGCATTTCGATGCACTTTGCATTTTTTCTAAGAGTTTCTGTGGGATGCTCGTTTAGATACAAATCCGTTACATGTACTTTTGAATGAGAATAAGAAAATTTATTTAGCATTTTTTTAACAATTTTTAGTTTTTAGGTCATTTTTTTATTTTTAGTGCATTTTTAGAGTTTATGGATACAAAATATGAATTTGAAATTTTATTTTATAATTTTTCCACATCAACATGATTTATATATGTTATCTGTGTTATATAGATATAAATATAACAAAATTCAAGTAGGTATCTATACTCGTAAATCGTATTATATTATCGAACAGTTGTTGAAATGTCAAAACCTAGATAACGAGCGGCTGCGTCTACGATAAAACTAACGTGGTATATTTATAATAATTTATGTATTGATAATATTTTTTTAAGGGCATTTTTCAGAATTATTTAAAGCGTTAAAATTCCAGCCCTACTTATTACTTATAGTAAGTGATAAAACGAACCGTGGTATACTGTTCAGTTTCATGTACAAAATAAATATTATTTATTATTTACAGTTTTTTTTTTTTGTGCCTTTCAACTTTGAATATCTATTCGAAATGTGACACTACACATGTACTTAAATCATAACGATTTGAGTATAACATAATATAATAACTACGTGAAAACCTGTTAATTTTAACGTATTCGTGTAGATTAATATTTTAGTTTGTTTAGCAAATTAGTTAATTATTAAAATAAAAAAATAACACTGTTGTTATTTACGATAAACGTTCAAACCATTAAAAAATAGGAAATATTTTTCCATGAGTTACGTATTTGCATGTCACGTGACGCATATTGCTTTATATTATTGTATAAATTATAAATATCATATATTGTTGTTTTTGTGTATACCTATATTATGAAATAATAGTACAAAAAATGATAATGGACTTATCAATAAGAGTAAGAACACTCAATAAGCATAATATTTTATTACGTCTATTATAGACACATAAAATATATAATGTCAATTATTACAATAAAAGTTAGAAATATTTGATAATTTTTCCAATCTCGAATTATTTGGGTCAGGACAAGTGTTCAAGTGCAGTCGGGGCACAGTCTATTCAAATATTGTTTCATATTATTAACATGGTTATGGTAATAAATTTTATTGCGCGATAAGAGCGTTTTTAATTTATTTTATTTTTAAACATATTATTTAATGTTCATGTTCATTTTTTTTATTTTATATGAATAAAATAAATCGTTAAAATATATTCTCAATATATAATACCTATGTTATATTATATATTCAAGCTTGATGACGATGCGTTATATTCCGGATTTCGTATAATTTTAAAAACGAAACGGTTGCGCCAGTACTCGTATATTATAAAATAGGTAACGACCTAAGTATAGTTTTGTAAGTATATGAGAAGACATTTTTGATCGATAAAACATATTATACATTTATAACCGTACCCGGTTTATTTCGTAAAACTATAAAAAATTTTATTTTGAATTTAGTGACCGTCACCCGTTTTTTGATGTTGTGTAAAATAGATTTTAGCCTCTATATCGTACACTAACATGTTTTATTAATAATATTACCATTATATACACACGCAAAATCATAATATTATCCTTGTGTATGTTCCTCAGGACATAAAAATATTGTCCGACTGCAAAGACGTATTTAAAATGCATAATGTTATATATTATAATATTGCGTTTGCAGTTTTGAATATTATCCGCTTAAACACACAAAACTTAATATTTAATTTAAACTCGCATATGTAAACTGAACTTGTTGAACATGTCATTGTGTCTATTATTATTACTATTATAGTAGGTACGTATTGTACACATAGGTACCTGCGTATACCTAATATTTAACATTAGGAAACTCGCGTTAGGTTTTGAATAAAACGCGCCTAACAATGTGATAATTGATAATAGAATTAAATTTATAAAGAATAACGAAAAAAATAAATAAATAATGAATGACCGCGAATAAAATAAAATGAATTCGCAATTATTAATATCACATTTCTACGCTCCACTATGTACTCGTACGTCAATGACGGTACTGCAATTAATATAATAAAATGAAAATACATTAAACATCGTACTTCATGTTTAGGCCAAGAATTCTCGTGTCATCGCATAATATCCATGTTAGTATTATATATATAGTTAGTTCTAAACATATTCCGCCGGTTATATTAATGTGGTATACTGGTATATGACTTATATAGTATGGTTATTATTATGACCTAACGGTACCCGTAAATAACGTATAATTACAATTTAGAATATATAAAATATAGAATCGAATGACACTATGACATTATTCCGTCGATTAATTATAAAAGACAATTATTTTCATACCTACTTTAGTTAGTGAATTTATACATTTTTTCCTATCAAATGATTTCTTACATGAACCCAGTGGTTAGTGGCGTTTTTATACAGTTATTATTCATAATCATATATATTTTTAAGTAAATAATTACAAAGTACCTATACGTCACATATATTTTTGCCACTGCCAGTGGTTTTAAATTTGAATTCTAGATGGTTATTAATATAATTTTATAGGCCATAATTATATTTGTTCGAAATAAAGGACTTTCAGAGAGTTGCAAACAATAATAAAATAATAATATATAATATTCACTCAGCTAAAATACACATAAAATATTATATTATAATTCGTCATGTAATTCTCGTACGTGATGTCCGGTCATACGAGAAGGGTTCGTATAAACGATAATAATATAAAAAAAGAGGAAGTGAGAAAATATATATTATATACTTGCAAGTCATCCCTTTCTCAGAAACGTCTCGGAAGCACGTCTTGGCTGGCCATACCCATATGTATATTCTGTGAGTGTTGGCTTGCTGACTTGGCTAAAACCATTCTCTGTCTTATCTCCCCTCTTTAAATCTTAATATTTCTCCTTCTTGTCTGATAGCATATGCGTATATAGGTATAAAGTCAAATGTGATGGTTTTCCACTCGATCGTAGATATATCGAATAAAATGACCTCAGCATCCCTATTTATATATAATATGTATGACCGGTATACTTAATATTCTCTTCCGTTCTTCATTTCCGGTCTGCAAACATACATATACTTTCTCCGCCACCTTTCCATCCCTCGTCAGCACATCAATGACCGTTGGATGACCGTCAATAACTGCGGGTTACCGGAGATAGATACTTGCAATTCCAACGGAAAATAACGAGAGACGTAATCGTTGTAGGTATACTCTTTGAGGGCGCGTAATGTATATAATATACACTCTATAATAGCGAAGCCGATATTATAACTGTCAGTTTTCCAAAATTAAAATGGTATATATACTAATTAAACAAATAAAACATTTTATTTTCGATCATATTATAATATTATTATTTTGTTTTCCGTTATATAATATCTCGGCTCAAACAAAAATCGATCGTAATATATTATGAGTTTTTAACACGATTATTTCGACCATGCGGTTGGCAATCAATTGATGTATCGTTGATTGAAATAAAGCGGTACAGAGGTTATTCCCCCGTCGCTAGGAATGTAATAACAAAACCGCGAGAATGATGCGAAAATATTATAAGATCACGTGGCGGCGTACGACATATTTTACAATGTAACATTATAATAAACGCATCCCGTCATAAAGACTAAAGTATGATATTTTATTTGTTTTCCAGACAATATTACATTTATATATATATACTTATGTGTGAGTCGTCTTGTAAGTCGTACGATAAATTAAGCGGAACAGTTTGCGCCAAGTGAGTTCACGCGAGATATTTATTTCTCACTGTGTATTGTGGTATAGATTTTATTCGATTTCGCAGTCATTATGAACAATTTCATACGCATCGGAGATAGAAATAAAACTGTAAAATGTATGAAAATAGAAAAAAAAAATGTTTTATGTGAAATTTCCGGTCAAATTGCGCTTTACGCGATGGCAGAGGAGTATGTGCAGCTATTCCCAAACGTTTTTTGTAGATTGAAAATTAAAATTTATATTTTATCCAACAGTATCTAGCCAAGTAGTTTATATTATATTATATTTGTTGAATACTTTAGCTGAGTGTCTTTTAATAAATTTTAAACAAAAACTAAAACTAGATAAAAATGTTCGTTTAAACGCAATTAAAAATTATTACGAAAACTCTACATTGTAACATTTTGTTTTTGTAACGTATACATTTTATTTAGTTAAATAATATCCTAAATGATTTGTAAAAAAAAAAAAAAAAAACACAACACTACACAACACTGTTTGATGCAGCGACGCATAAACGATAAGAGTTTTCGTTAAATGGACATAACGTTTATGAATATAATATAATAAAATAATGATGATATATGAACGAGTCATATATTATGCATAAAGAATTAAATATGTATTTACATAACCATTTGAAGAAAGCTATGGTAAACACATTTTGTTTACAATTACAAAACTTTAATATGAAAAAGAAAATCGAAAAATGAGCTAAATAAAGTACCAACTAAATGCAATTTTCTACCGAATGTATATCCTACTTGTCGTAATCGGACCATTATTTCTAAAATGTTTTCGAAAATGAAAAAAAAATCATCTTTTTAAAACAATACATTTTTCGCTTCGCTCAGAATTTGATATTATATTATACATAAACGTGGGCCAATGTGTTATAATATTATTAAATCAATATTATTGAGATAGATTATGACAAGAGGAAAATATCAAATTCTCAGATGTCGAACATAATTATAATATATTATAATATTATATTACTTTTAAGTAATATTGTTTGCAACGAAAATTAAAGTTTTGATTATTTTACATCATCTTTATCATTGTCTTGTATTCATTTTCATGACTTTCTATACCACAATAGGTATTTAAATAATATGATAATAATCACCCCTAATCTTTAAAAGTGTATTTAAAAGTGTATTAAACTAAGCTTAAGCCTCAACGATCGCGCCAGAAAGATGGCAGAAAACAATCGACGGGGATTTACTAATACGAAGTTCTCGTCGCTTGAGCGTATAATATATTCTTCGATTTTGCGATTTGAATTCTCGAATAACGGAATATTCGCGAGTAGATACCTATAATGTATGATACAACAAAAAACATATATACAATAGAAACTCGTTTGTTTCGAAATCCCCTGTGCTCGGTGAACAAGAAGAAACAATATACGGTAAAAAAAAAAAAAAAAAACAAAAAAAAAATGTTGTTTAAGAGTTAAGACGATTAGTCCGCGAGTTACAGCAGGTATTGTTATTATTCATTTTGCGCAATGTACACGAGGGTACTCTGACGTTTTTGCGAGAATCATTATCATTATAGATACCTAAGTTGTCACCGCACCACACGTAAATTATACGCATTGTATTATTATTATTGTTTTATCAGACGCGTGGACTACTTCAATAATAATGTATACTCTTTAACCATTATCGTATACCGCGGTTGTTGTTATGTTGTGCCAATATCAAATGCGAGCGGTAACGTTGTATTATATTATAGACCAATTTATTATATTATACTAATCCGTCTCGGTCTCCATTAGAAAGCGTTTTTATACATCGATATGTGGCGTCAAGCCTAGGGATTTCTCTAAAAACCGGATTGTGCGTAATGTCAAATCATGATTTTATTATGTATACCATAACGCGCAAACTTTAAATCAATATTATCAGATGCGTATTTATGGGGAGTGTTTGAATGGGTTTAAACCCCCTTTCGGGACCGAAAAAAAAAAATTGCTATTAATAATATTATTTTGCCACCTGTTTTAGATCTCGCATTTTAATGAATACAGATACCGAACATGTTTTTTTATATTATAAAACAAAGGGGGGTCGTTTTCGTGAAAACTACTAAAAAAAATCTGAACCCCCTTAATAAATTGCTAATACGCTTCTGAATATAAAATTCTCGTAACGATATTTTCCGTCGGATATAAATGTTGTGTTATAATATAATGTTAATAATAACTTTCGGTATTTAAAATAAAATTTTGAAAAAAATATTTGTGGTATTCTGTTACCTATTAATGCCTTATAATTGATGTGGATTTATGATATTGATAATTGTATAGATTTTGATTATAGGTTATAGGTTAGGTTTACAGATGGTAATCGTGCACGCTGTATTTAAATACGAAAAACGGACGATTGACATAATATAGTTTTATTAAATTATTCGCATCGGTACATTATTAGTTATAGATGTATTATCATCATTATATTCTGACTCGTTAAGTATACCCAAAGACCAAAAGATACGTGCACATCGTTCCTGCATTATTATAATAATAAAAACGGATGATGACTCCCGAGATTCGTTTATAATAAGCATAACATTTTTTTTTCCGACTTCGGCCATATTAATTATTTTTATAAGGTTAATCCTATTGTTTTCTTTTAGGGACCGGAGATAGAATTTAATTTCATAATTTATCCGAGAAGTTAATTATTGATATTATTATTATTATTGCGCGTCACTGCTGCGGTGACACGGCATTTTTTATTCGTTTAAATTAATTGTAAAACAATAATTTATACCCACTGGGATTACAAAAGAATACGAACGTTGGATTTAGGCCTAAATCATTCGTCAAAGAAACATGTTGTTGAATATTTAATTAATTGAATGATTATTTTTGTACACTAACAAGTTGACCTGAAAAATAATGAACGCAATAAAATGAATAAGCACTATTTAGAGTTAGCAATAGTGAAAAATTAAATAATTAATAATATATTTAATTTTTCTATGCATTTTCGACAGACCGTTTTTCAATTATTATTTTATAATTTATACAGAATTATTTTTTTTACAAAAAAAAAATTCTTATTAAGATTATTATACATTTTAATAAAACTCTTGAACAAATATCCAATTTAAAGCTATTATATAGAATTATTTTTATACCATAGATACATAAATACGAATATTTCGTCGATATGTTTTATTTAATAAGTGAATATATAATTGATAAAAAAAAAAATTTAAAAATAGAACAACAATGCTATATTTTACAATAGCAAAGAATATTCAATAAAATTAAATAATTGTTTTGTATTATAGTATGGTACAGTTAATGATTTTAAAATGTCTACTATTGAAGTTAATTTCTGACAAACGTCCAATAATCCACGTATTTGATAGGCATATAGTTCTATCTCGATCAATGAACACAACAAATATTATGATTACGTTTTATAGTCGTTATGTTGTTATTATATTTTCTATATGATTTAATGATTTATCTAAAAAATTAATTTGAAAAATTTCTTAAAGCCTTATATCAGACCCGGTATATTTTGTTTGTTTATATTTCAAACAAACTTTGTCATATTATACCATCACTCCAAACTCTATATAGTGTATATCACCAGATGAATGCCCTGTAATTTCCAACAAAAATGACAAAGACTACGGTTACTTTACATCTTTACCTTTTAAATATTTTGGGTTTATTTTCAAAACAAATACACGGTATACGGTTTATATTATATTCACGGAAAAATAAAATATACCTTATAATTTGTCGAACTACAAACGGCTACGGAAGAGGGTTCGGCTTTATACGTATGATGTGGTTTTATATAGTTATTATATTATTATATATACCGTGTAAAAATACCCGTCTGTCGACTCAAAGTTCTAACGTATTTAATTGCAACTTTGCGAAAAGCGACAGAAGAAATAGCTAACCGCGTTGAAAATTTCATCATATATCAACACAATAAATATATTATATACGAGTAGAGTACCCATCTATTTACTACCTAACAATAATATAATATTATTAAAAACTTTAATAAATCCTACTATAATATTAGTAATTTCTAATTATTAAATATATCAGGGACACCCTGTAAATATAGAAGTTATGGATAGCGGTATTATTATAATATTCACGTTGATAACCCACCCTATATTATATTATGATATTGAACCTTTATATATTTATTGGGGTACGTTGACCAACATTATTATCTTATACAAAAACAAACGAGCGATGAGAGCCATGATTCATATAAGAAAATTATCGATATATAAATATATTATATACAGGATTTATTAAAGTATTGAGTTACAGAAAATTAATCATTAAAATATATATTAAACAGAGAAAATTGTATAATATGAAAACATATAAATAATTATAAATAAATATACCGAATCTAACACTATTTAGTGATTTGATATATTGTATAAACGCCTATTATTTTAGGGACTCTTCGAGAAATCGACAAAATTAACGATTTAATTGGAACTTTAAGTTCTTGTTTGTTGTAAAATGAAATTGCACTAACATACAATTTTGTGATCATTCTGTAAATTGTATTATAGAAAGGGTCGTACGAAAGTGTTACCGTTAACAAAATTCTCGACGTGCTCGTATAAGTCCAGGATATATCGAAAATGACCCAAAAACGTCGTACCCTGTCCATAAAATCTGACGTCCCGCAACAACCTAAACACTTCACCACTATCATTCCATTATGATGAGAAAGTGTTGCTCGGAAAGTCGGGTATATCCGCCGTAAATCAGGATACATTATGCAATATTCGGTCAAGTTATATATTTCTGTGTTTGTTCATGTTCGAAGGGACGCGAGACGACCGAGAAAATAAAAAATTTAAAAATAAAATAAACCGAACGAAAAGGGACAATATACACAGAAGTTTGTAAATCGGCATTTTGATTTCTCGCTATCGCGGTCGCCGACGAGACCTTTTTTTAGCGTGCACAATACGGTTTTTTTTTTTGTTTGAAAAGTCCGCCGGCGAAATTATATTTTAGAGTCTAGTCCGAAATTTAAACAAAACAAAAACCATATACGACACTAAACTCAATATTATTACCATTTTATTCACAACAATAATAATGTATTTCCTGCAAATAATATTATACCATAATAATATTATACGTTCATCGCGAGAGATACAATATTTTCTTTTTCATATAAACAATATTATACATTATACATAATTATTATTTTATTTTCCAACAAACGCAGCTATAGTATAACACAATAACACAATATCCGGCATTAATGATAACAATGCATTATCGACTATTGCGTTTTAAAACTTAACTGCAATGTATAATATAATAGTGACAAATTTGTTTGAAAATAAATTACTCACTGAAATATTACACCACGTCACTACCGGACGTGTGTACCTATAATCGGCTAGTATGACTTATGACTTATGACTACATGTCTATACATAACGCGTCATTATATAAATTAGGTATTTGGTAGATAATGAAACAGTGATAAGTGATATCATTATTATTGTGTTTTATTAGTTTAATACGTTTATTGAAATTTACAGAGAAAAATAATACGTTACCCGATTTTACCAACCATATTATTTGCTATTATATTTTATTGATATTATTTTACTTGTATGATAAGACGTGCAGATATTATATAATTGTTTACGACTAATTTGAGTCACACGTAGGAATGACAATTTTAACAAACATTTGTATTTTATGGTCGCAATATTATTCATTTAATCCCACCTTTATTGATTATTCAATAGAGTAAAATAAAATAACGTATCTACCTATATATTATAATCACAACACGATGAATTTTTAACACTAAATACATTCTTTATCGCGGTGTTGATTTATAATATATGTAACATAATATTACTAATATATTACAATGGTTCATTGATTAAACAACAGAGCTACTTCGTGTCAAAACGACCATATAATATATTATATTGTTATGAATTTATTACGCTCTTAAACGGAATTGCTGTGCATGGCGTTCATTTACCTATGTGTGTATCAAATTAATTTAAATAATATTTTTTTGTTTTCAAATCAACAACAATAATATTATATTGTATATTATGTAATAATACTTTACATATAGATACATAATAACATAATATAACATATACAAAGGTCGTAGTTTCCGAAATTATTTTCTTTATCGCATTAACAAATAAATAGGTTCACCTCTATAAAAAATTATATGCATTTCACTAATTATTAGGATCGCATGTGTATAATATTATGTTTTTTTTAATTTGACGTACAGCTCTAATACCATTAAATATAATCGTGTTTTACAGTTACGAGTATTTTAAGAATTTAACCTGACGTTCATTGATATAATCAGTAAGTTGTTGATTTTGCATAACAAGTCTAGTGTAGATAACGTAGAAAAACACAATATTAAAGCCATACGTTATAAAAGGAATAATAAATAATAATACTAATCCGTTTATAAAAATATATAGCTATTATAATTATTAGTAAGTGTTAGATTCGAAAAAAGTAATTGACTAAATATAATGCCTGAACCTGTAAAATTTATGTTACTTGTTTAATCCTTTAATGTTTTTTTCTTGCATATTATTAAAGAACTTGTAAGTACAAATAATAATGAATAAAATTAGTTGACGCAATAAATTTTCAATCTTCTATGATCTGAACGCTTTGTCATTTATTATTTGCATAATAGGAGCGGGGGAGGGGTGCTGAGATAACAGCGTAATTGTTATAATAATATTTCGATGGAGTCAAAACTAAATAATTATTTTAAACAGTCATAAACTAGTCATATTCTTACTGTAAATATTGGTTTTACCAATAAACAGGTATATATTAAAATATATTACGGAGGTACTTAAATGTATTAATCGCCGCCATCGTCATCAGTTATTTATACAAAAATTGTGTTTTATGTTTATAAGCATGTCGTCCTACCGTGACTGATTGCACACGTTATTTGGCAACAGCGTTTCATTATTCGTTTTTTAATTTTTTTTATTCTTTTTTTTTTTTGTTATCATGTAGGTATATGATATTATTATAATAATGTATAATAATGCGCATTTTTTGGGAGGGATAAAATAAAAATTACGCTGCCGTTCACGCGCTCACGTAGACCATTTTCCTGTCATAAAACTACATTATTTTCCGGCGGATACGCGATGAAAAATAATTTTGCGTGTGCGATGTACCTATATATCTACATATTATATAATAGAACACAACGTGTATAATACATATTATTATATTATGTAATATAATGCGGAAGAGTTTTGAACATAATATTATATCAATCCATTCGGAAGTACCGCCAACTTTGACCAATCATTATTGTAATATATAGGACCATTATTCAAATATCCTTCTCCGAAACACAATACAAATAAATAGTTTAATAATATTCGGATTGTCTTTAAGTTATAATAATATTTCATATAGATATAAATCGTTAATATGATAGATATTATATTTTGTTATTATTATTAATAATAATTAATATAAACAATAAATATATTATACTATATTAACGGACTAATCCGCTGATGTAGGTTTACTTAATACTTAATAGACTATAAGTGAAAAAAAAATTTATGAAGTCCAATATTTTTAGTTTTTGTTTAGAAAATTATAATTTCATAATTAAATAATAACGTTCACGGTAGGTATTAAAAAAAAAAAATGTTTGTATACACATTACATAAATACATTTAACATGATTTAAATATTATTAGGAATATAATTCTAAAATATGTTTATAGAAGGAAAATAGGTAATTGATTAAAAAAAAAAATACAAACAAAATATTTCGATTGTAAAAAAAGGAGATAACTAATAGATGAATTCTATACTCACTCGCGCCTAAACTTGTTACAAATACTTACATATACTTACAACTATACACAAATTTATAACATAATATACCCATATTAAATCACATAATATAATATAATACAATATATATATCCGGGTACGT